>OX638362.1:43865827-44395327 GCA_951812935.1 Hermaeophaga mercurialis
AAAAATAGACTTAGAAACCTTACACCGGTTCGAACAATAACTCGTCAGATATTCCCAAAATTTCAATCTGTGTTTAATTTTCTAGAAAAGCAGTGCATGATCCTCTCATACCCAACGGGGCAAGTAACTCCAGAGTTTCCCCTCCTGTTGAGACCTAACCTTCCCATGTAGTTCCAGCAGCTCTCTATTATCTTCGCATTACTCTTCTACCGTTCTCTTACTAGGTGCTTGGGCCGAAATTCTCGACTCTCACGGATATAACCATTCTATAAGAATTCTCATAGACTCCGCCAGTCAAATTTCTTACTCGCTCAACAGTTCTAGATTTTGTCTCCCAAAAGAGCAATTGGTAGTGTTCTTTCATGTTGTATTCGCTGTTTTAAATTAAAGCCTGTTCTTTACGAACCTTTCATGGGAAACTTACCCTTTAGTCGTATTAAAGTTCATCATATTTTAAAAATATATTTGCTCTCTCCATAAAATTTTGAGTTAGTCTTAATTATTCTTTTATTTGTTTCATTAATTTAATCATTTTATCTAAATTTACCATCTGATACTATAGGATATTCCTTCTTTAATATTATTTGTAAATTTCCTCTGGTCATAATTTTCTATTCTTCCTTTTCTGTTATTCTTATTTTTTAATTCTTCGATTTTTTCTATATACTTTATGTGAACGGGCACATTTTATAATTTGCAATGTGATCACCTTAAGGTTAAAGCATTTAGCTTTACTCGTACTTGTTTTTATCAATTTGCATTCTTTCATGGGTTGGTGTTCTCGAGACTTCATACAATGGGGTTCCATATTACAATTTAGGTGTGAATGCTCGAATCACTGGCAATTATAACATCGCGTTACTTTTGTTTTTCCTGATATAAGGTTCCCATTTAATTTTTAAATTTTCCAACACTTTAATTTTGTATATTTCTCTTATATCGTCTTTATTAATTTGCACTAAATAACTATATATAATTTTGTAAATTTGGATCTTTGTCCTTCATGGGTGTAATATTTGAGATTCTAATTTTTGCTTTATTTTCAACCTGCTGTTTGGCGTATTCTAAATGTAAATTTGGGATTGCTTTCAAAACTGTTCTCTTATCTAGTTTGTGGGTGTATGTATAAAACTTTAGATTTTTATTTTTTAAATAATTGATTAGATTTTCTCTTAATTCCTTAGTTTCGGTAAATATTTTAACATTATTTCTATTGAATTGAATAGTAAATTTATCAGATTTTATTACATTTCTCACCTGTCTGATGAAGTCTTTATGATCCAAAACTACTGGTGGCGTTTTTATTTTCCGTTCCTCTTTCTTTTCTTCTAACATGTCTGCTAGCTCATCTGCCTTGTCTTTGAATTCATCTAAAGTCTCGAATTTATTTTTGGTTTTTTATTAGAAGGTTTCATAGGTTTTTGTCTTTTTGGGTTTTTTGCTAGTGGCTGGCTTTTTCCACTCGCTCTCACTTGTTCGCACTTCCATCATTTCTGTCAGCCAAATTCATTCATTTTTTACATTTATATATAGGTCTGTCAGTTTTTGAAATTTAATAAAGAAAGTTGTCATTGTCCGTTAGTTTAAAAATTTGGTAAAATAAATCAATAAAAGGAATTCACGTAAAATAATAAGCAAAATCCGGTACGTAAATTTTTGGTTTATTGAGCCGGATCTTATATGGAATCATCACATTTCGATCACAAGATTGAGACAGGAAAGAGGGATTTTCAAAGGAAAGTAACCCATTTTGAAAGGTTTTTCGGTAGACAAAGGTAATCATAAACCATATAAAGAAATAGAAAAAAAATATTAATGACAGAAAATGCTTATAGCAATCAATTTGAGATTATTCAATCACAATTGGTTTGCAGTTAGATTTTAGAGAACGTTTACTTATTGAGAATAGATATTTTAAGGCTACTAGTTTAGTAGCAGAAATTACTTCAGTTGTTAATTCAGCATCAATTCAATCATTAGCGTTGGTAAAGTTTTACCAGACATTGATTTGCCAAAATTTTATGGTACCATCGAAACCTGGCAAAGCTTTTTTGATATCTATAAATCTTTAGTGCATGATAGAAGATTTATCTAACACCAAAAAATTCATATATCTTAAAGTCTGTTGTAAGGATTCAGCTTTTCGAACGATAGAAGACATTGAGACAACTGAAACTAATTATGAACTAGCACTTTCACTTTTGCGGAAAAAGTTTGAAAATACAAGGTATATCACGCAAAACGTGTATTGTTTAATTTGCCAGATATTCACCATCAAAATTCAAAATTGTTAGATTCAGATCTGCATTTTGAATCAAATGCAAAAACCTATAGAACAGTGGTACATTTTATTAGTTTTGATAATAATTAAAAAATTTGATTCAGCTACAAAAATGGAGTGGTACAAATTGCAAGATGAAAACAAACCTAACAGATTTAATTTGCTTTTTAAACAAAAAATATTTTCGTTTAGATGAAAGAAGTATAGATAAATCGTATGACGAAAGAAATTTTACTAGTACTAAAGAATCCAAAACAAATAAAAACAGTAGTTTGTCTTGTTACGAAAATAAACACTTAATTCAGAAAGTGTGATTGATTACTGAAAACAAATATCAAAATCATTTTTTATTCTTGTGTCCTTTTAAGTTTGTCTTTTACCGAAAGATTTAATAAGGTCAAAAGTTTTAAATTATGCCTCAATTGTCTTCGCTCGGGTCATATTAGACCAAATTGTAGATTTAGGGGATTGTAAGAAATGTGGTGCTAAATATAACTTCACATTGCATACGGATGTAAATGATGATGTATCGTCAAATATTAGTTAGTCCAGAAGCATCGCCAATTTTAATAAATTATTTGGCGAAACAATGGAAGCGAACCTTTAAAGTTATTCACATTAAATACGGTGACTTATGGAACATCTAGTGCTCCTTTACTAACTACACGCTGTTTAATTCAATTAGCATACGAAAATTTTGAGAAATACACACTTACAAGTCAAACAATTTTAAATTAATTTTATATGGATGATTTACTATCAAGCTTTAGTACTAGACAAGAAGTAAGAGTTTTATAAAGAATTAACAACAATTTTAGGATCCGCGAGTTTCGAATTACGAAAGTGGACTTCAAATGACACTATATTTATAATTAAAATTTCTAAAGAAAATTCGGACATTCAGAATTTTGTTATAAACACTAACACCAAGGAATTTAAAACCTTAGGAATAGTTTGGATGCCTAAAGTAGATACATTCAGATTTTCAGCAAAAGGCCATACTCGTGAAATAATCACGAAACGTAATTTAATCTACCGTAAGTAAACTTTTTGATCCGATGGGTTTGATTTAGTTTAATTCTTTGTTTTGCTCGTTATTAGAAAATTTGATTTTAACTCATATAGTATATGACTTTAATATTTACTGTTCATGTTTTAACTCAGTTATGATGTTGCTTTTAAATTGCTTTGGAATTTATTGTGCCTTGGTGCATTTTATACTTTTATTGTAAGCTTCTAACGTGCCTATAAATTGTATATTTCTAATTTTTACATAATTATGTAAATATATTTCATCATAGTAATATTTAATCATACTTAACACTGTACCGCCGCTAATACCTCATAGATGACGCGTTTCCTTTCCTAATAAAAAAAAATTACACCTCTCAAAAATATTCTCTATACTACAAATACACATGACAACTTACACATATATCATAATTTATACTAATAATGCACTTAAGGTACATCTAGATAGCTGTCGTTAGTCAGGGAATACAATGTGTAAAGCATAAATACAAAATGTTCTAACTTTAACAGTTCACACTGTTGATAGAAGCATTTCCTCAGCACAGGACAAAGTACTATTTACTTGTCATCAAATAAAAAGATTCCTACACATTTCAATATTTTATTTCGCAAAAGAAAAACCACTGATCAACTCATATATATCCAAAGATAATTGTCAAAAGTTATATATTTGGTTCGTTAATTGAAGATGATTGAACGTTTAAAATTTTCATATGAAATTCATTTCTAAACCAAATTCCTGACTTAGATAAAAAACAACAACAATTAACTTCAACCCTTTTTAAAATGTTTGTTTCTTCAATCTAAATGCTGATTTTTGGACACTTGTTTAAAAAAGATTAATTGATAAATTTTCGAAACATGTTTACTATTTTATTTTACTTATTCTAAAAAAAGTAAATTAACTTAGAACAAACATCTCCGGTTTTCATCATATTCCTATTCTAAAAACTAATCTAATAAGGACGAGGAGGTCCTGGTGGTCCTCTCATCATACCAGGAGGAGGTCCCCTCATACCCATTGGAGGGGGTCCCCCTCGTCCCATTCCCATTTGTGGAGGCATTCCCATCATACCAGGAGGAGGTCCCATCATACCTGGGGGTGGACCACCCATCCTTGGTGGTCCCTGATTCATTTGTGGAGGTGCAGAAACTTGGCCTCTTCCTCCTGGAGTCATCACCTGTTGAGATGGTCCACCTACACCACGTACTGGGCCTTGGAGACCTACTGGAACGCCTGTCATGCCTGGAGGCATGCCCCTACCTCCAGCCCTTCCAATTCCTGTATGAAACAAATTAACGTTTAAAATGATCACTCATTAACAGAAACATAGAAAATCAAAACTACGGCCAACACACTAGCAAAGAAATAAAAAAAAAAAAAGGAATAAATACCAACCCGATATTTCACAGACTAGAAAATAAATGTCAAGGCTGGACATTGGAAGGAAGTTGGGTATCTATTCAAAATTCATTACATAAATTAGCAGAAGAAATATGTGAATGTAGTCAATTAAATAAGAACAAAACAGAGAACAAGAAATACAGAAAATAATTTGTGAAAAAAATATATTCAAATTAAAATACCTGACGGCTGATGAGAATATAATAGAAAGTTAAAATAACAAAAAAAGAAAGTTGGAAAGTATTTGAAAGAGAAATGCCTGAAACGCATAATATTCTGAACAAAAATAAAAAGAGAAAAAACTAAAGAATGTATATAACAGACAAACATCTATTCAAATCAGAAATTTTAGATATATAGAAAGAAGTAAAGCATAAAAATTTAATGGAGCACGAACAGACAAATTCTGTGATAGAAATAAAAGAGAAAAATCCATAGCATCCAAAAGAATAATGGAAAAACCTTTAGAAAATAAAATGAAAAAGATGATGGGTGGGAAAAAAAAAGAAACTGCGGGCTAAAAATTTGTAAAGAAATAAAAATATCCAAAAACATTATCTTACAATACAGGTATACAAGAAACGGAAACAGACGCTTTGTGAAAACTATAAAGCTATTTGTTTAGCACAAAAAAAAATAATAAATGGAGCAAAATGCGGAGAAGAAAAAAGTAAAACTCTTTGAGGAAATAAATATTCTTGCAAGAGATTGAAAGGTTTTTGACAAAAATGAATAGGACATGTCAAAGTGAAAGGAAACAATTAAAATGTAACAAAATTACAAAGTCTTGACACAGGAAAAAAATCACTGACAATAAATGGACATAAATACATTAGTATATAAATTGTTAAAACTGAATAGTAAATACAGGTTTTTGATACATAGCATTAGTGTCAAAAATGTTTATTTCTCTGTTTAATTTCTTCATATTTGTAGTTCTTAGTAGTTAGAGCAATCAAAATTTTTAAACTATTAATATTTTCTTATAGTTTCTTTAAGGGATAAATGGATTCAAACTATTTGTGTATCACAATAAGGAGTTATTTTTGCCGGTATTATATATATAGGGTGTTTATTAAACATACGTCAAAAATTGAAGGGGTTTTCCCAGAACTATTCTAAGAATATTTTATCCTTTGATGATTTTTAAAAATCCGCTTTGTTTATAAGATAAAAAGTGAAAAAAATTTTCAACAATAACATTTTATTACCAAAAAATAGTTTCTTAATTTACAAGAACTGTTGAAAATGACTACTTCCAGCTATGCTGCAATAATTCAATCTTCTCCTTTTTGACTAGCAAACTCTTTCAAAATATCAGAGTCCATTCTTATTAAGTTACACTCATAAATTAACCGATTTCTTAAATCTTCCACATTCCACAAATAATGTCGCCATACTTTTATTTCAGTTACATTAATAATTTTAAAAACAAGTAGTGCCACTTTCTCAAATAAAACAAAAAATATTATGTCCATAACTGAAAATACGGGGTTTTCCATTAAAAAAAATATATTGCTGTTTTAATTTGGAATATCCTTTATACGTCTAACCAATTTTAAATCGTGGCTGCCACAAACCTAGATAAACTTGCCGAAGAATTTTTAATGATCTTTCCTGGTTTCCCCACTAAGCTCCATCCCGTTGAGCGTGGCGCAACTTATATATTTAATTTATATTGGAGTTGACTTTAATTAATTTGGGCGAAGAAAGAAAACTCGTCCGAAAAATTTATTTCCTATTTCAAGGCCAAAAATATGACATTTGTTATAACTTTAATAATAAATGTAAGAAAATATAAAAGGTACATCCTTTTATATCAATTAAAATAGTTTTTATATATAATCAATTTGGTGATAAAATATTTTTTATAAAAATTTACAGTGTTAAAATTTTATTATTTTAGTTGACATTTTTAAAATTTTGAATAGGGAAAAAAGACGAAATTATTTTCTGCAAATAATTTGCATTGAATAGGACTTTTAGAAGATACAACTTTGAAATATAAGTATAAAAATGTAAATGATTTGATTTATAACCAAATGCTTATCAGTAAATAAGAGCAGATAAGAATAAATGCGAAGAATATGTTCTGTATCTCTTTTTTTATTGTAGGCATTCTGCTTAAAAGTGATTTCAAATGCTTCTAAAAGTCTATTTGAATAATTGTTTTCTGAAAAAATTACTTTAAAATTTTATATTTGTATTTTAGTTTGCTATGTATATTATTGATGGTTCTAGTATATTTTTTTAGAGATTCTAATATGATTCTCATCTTTAAAAATAATTAGTAGTTGTGATGATACTTTTAATATAAGGAATATATTTTTAATGGAACAGTTGGTTTTGATTTATATTATGATTGGCTGACAATGAATTTCTATGTACAATATGCTGAGTTTTCTCAATGCTAGTTTTAAAATTGTTACTATTATTAAAAATGTATTTATTTAAAAGAACACATGGATAGGAATCCCTAAAAATAGGTTTATGTAAATTGTTTTGGAAAAAGATGGGCGGCCAACTCTTTGAACTTTGCTTTTGAGCTAAAATTAGGTTATTTTTTTTATTATGTTTGGAGTAGTAATTAATGGTATTGGTAAGTTTTATATACTAATTCAATACAATAGTGTTCTTTTGAGTTCTAAGTTTAGTTTATATAAAATTTTTACTTATAATAGGTTACTATGGTATATTATAATCACTATATGTTTACATGTTAATTTAGATCAAATTTAGAAATTTTAAACTTTCTACATTTTTATATTTGTTTACTTAACCAATTTGCGGTTATATTCGTTTTCAGTGTTTTAACAACTTATTTTTCTTAATCTCAACATATTGTAAGTACAAACTTTATTTCACCTGTTTATCTCTCTTTATATTTATACAAGATACTTAATATAATCAGTTTTATACAAAAAATTAGAATAAGTTGTAAGTTTAAAATGTGGAATTTGGAATTAGAAATAAGTTTATGCTTCCCTTTAGCCAATAAAGTACTTGCTATTACAAACTATAATTATAATTAATTACCTGGACCCGAAGCTGCCCCAGGAATTGGTACCCTAGGTAGACCTTCTTCTGGTGGAGGTGGACCTTCCACAGTCAATGATACAATGCTCTCGCCTCTTAACAATACAAATCCTAATACTCGTTTCTCTTCCCTTTCTACCTTCGAATTTTTAGGCTTAATTTTTCGAAATTCTTCACAATCTCCAAGAATCATATTCATATGTTTATCAAATGCTTTGAACGTACCAATAAACGTCCTGGAGTCTTGTAATGTTATTCGGACTCTATAGTTTATGTGTTGAATCATTTTATTATTTTTACCGATCGTCTGAAAAAATATTTATAATTATAATCTACCTGTTTCTAAGATAATATAACATACCATTTTGGTAGAGTGTTTTATCCTTTTTTTAAATAAACCGAAAACTTTACGTTTTTTAAATCTAACCTAATTTTTGGGCAACAAGCGCTTCTTCTTTACCGGTAATTTTTAAAGTTGGTAGTAGTGTTTTAATTTTATAATAGTCTTTTAGTGAGTTTTTCGTAACTAGCCGTTTCAAAAATATCTTATTTCGAAATGATAATAACTTTGACTTTATTACTAATATTTTAACGTAATTACTATTATTTAGTTTGTTTTTGTTTATATGATAATGTGAATTAACTTTTATTAGTTAAAATTGTAATATTTTAGTTACTTTGAAATACATTATTGGCAATAATGTTGAATCTGTCATTTAAGAGTGGTACTTCCGGCTGTCTACGCTGACGTTCTTTTTCGGTTTCGGTGGAAGCATGACAGGTTTTAGTGAAAAAGTAAGCAAAAATAAAGAGAATTTTTGGCTTTCATAGCTTTAAAACATCCCTAAATTAATTCAATAACTTCTATAAACCTTTCTCTCTGGGTTTTTATATTATAATCAGGTTTCAAATGCCTCCTTTTACTTATACATATTTCTCAACACGTGTTTACACTTAAACTTCTTTTTCAGGCCATCCTCATTGATGGCAGGGGCCATTTATTAGGTCGATTGGCCGCAATTGTTGCTAAAACATTATTACAAGGAAACAAAGTCACTGTTGTAAGATGTGAACAATTAAATATTTCTGGGAACTTCTACAGGTTAGTTTTTTCCTCACTTATACATTTTAGGTTACACATTTTTCTTTTTGTAGAAATAAATTAAAATTTATGTCATTCCTCCGTAAGAGATGCAATGTTAATCCTGCCCGTGGACCTTTTCACTTTAGGGCTCCATCCAGGATTTTTTGGAAAACAATAAGAGGTAGGTACCTGTTACACTCACTTAATTTTATTAATATATTCAAAATTAGAAAAGTTTACTTGGCAAATTGCTTTTTATTTCTGTTTTGATATCAAATATGATTAAAAATATATCTTACCTACATTATTTGACTAATAATGAAACAGACCCCTTACTTTATGACTTTATTGTCAAGAATTATAATTTTATTATTTCTTATGAATATTTTTTATTCACTTTTTTTTTGTAGGAATGTTGCCACACAAAACGGAAAGAGGAAAGCAGGCTCTTCGTAGGCTTAAGGCGTATGAAGGTATTCCTCCTCCATATGACCGTAGGAAACGCGTTGTTGTCCCTGGTGCCCTTAGAGTAATTTGTCTAAAACCAGGAAGGAAGGTAAGCTTTCAATTTTTTTTTAGTTCAATATTTTTAGGCAAGATATTAATTTATAATGTATCACAATAATTAGGGGGTATTATTTATATTTTATCAATGATTACTTTAGTTCCTAATAGCTGTTTGGCAATTTTAAAATGATATTCATGTTTTGTTCACAAAATAATTTTAATATTAAAAATAGTGTAATATGTATATTACATTTCTCAGTAGGTTTGGTGTGAATATACTACTAATGTGTATGACTACTTTAGGTACTAAACGTTAATGCCTCGTGGTGTCTGCTGCAATGGAGTCACGCCCAAACTCTTCTATTTTGTCTTGCCAAGTACTTCATTTCTCTGTTTTTTCGTTTCTGGGCTATCCTCTGTTTGTTCGTTTCTGGGCTATCCTCTGTTTTTTTGTTACTTAGTCTTTTCTTGGCTTCCTAGTCTCTTTGACTAATATTTTCTTTATTAATGAATTTTTTTGACATGATTTGTCTTATATTTGTATGACTGTTATTATTTGTTCTATTTATTGTTTCCCCATTTAATATTTTGTTGTCCTCTTCTCCATTTATACTGACTTTTCGTTGTATTGTCCCTGTTCCATATATTTAGGAACCTTTGGATATTTTGGTGAGAATCTTTAATAATTAAGTTATCTGCACAAATACCATATACTCTACAAATAGGTTCATGTTATTGTACCCTTTAGTTACTTTTGACATACTATTTTTTTATATTTTTAAATATTTGCCCATATATAGATATGTATATATAAATGTTGAAGCTGTCCTGCTTAATTTCTTCATTCATCTCCAATTCTCTGGAGTACTTGCTTTTTATTTATTCTAGTGTAACTACTTTTAATTGCTTGTTTTAGCTTTTCTGTCACTTTCAGTCCTTATAAAAAATTCCTAATTTCTCCCCTGATATTGTATCGAATTCTTCTTTCAGGCCTTTTCTTTATTTATTTGCTCTTACTTATGTGACCCTGTGTTTGTTTACCCTTCATGAATGTGACTTGTTTTTGTTCTAATTTCTTCTTGACTTCTCTTCTTATTTTTTTCTCAATTATTTTTGTGTACATCTTAAATACAGTTGTGTTTTTAACTAGGTTACTATATCCTAAGTTAAGTATCGAAATATCTCCTCTTAATATTTGTTCCATACCTCCAGAATGCCTTCAGTTTCTGTTCTTAAATGATCGTGGTTTTCAATACTCCAGGTTTGCTCACGTTTTGTATTTTTAAGTTTCTGTATTGTATTCCAGAAATTGCTTTTATTAGTACAGTATTCATTTTCATTTTTTATCTCAAATTCTTCTTAACGTTTGCTTTTTAATTTCCTGTTTGACCTCTTTTCTTGTTAGGCTGTGCAATATTATCTTCTGTTCTTCCTGATGCTATATACGCCCTCCAAGTTTTTTTTGTACCATCTGCTACTTTTCCTATTTCCTTTATTTTCTTTACCTCACATAGTTTCTTTGCTGTTTGAAGTACTATTTCTTTAAATATCATATGTTTTACCGTTTTCCTACTATACAGCTCTCTTCTTCTAATTATGCTATTAATTTAATTTAATTCTATTAAAAATTTCATGGATCTTTTGTTATGGTTTTCTATTTTTCTACCTTTTTCAATTTATAGATTATTCTTTCAATATTTAGCATTCTTTAACGAGTTCTTAATTCTTCTTGATTTATCACTTCTATTTTTACATGTTATATAGTTGTTCTGGGTAAGTTATAAAATAACTTATACTTTAGACTTATCTAAGTGTTGCTATGAAAGTATATTAATTATATAATCATTTATACTAAATAAAAAATAACTGATAATGTGGCTATAAAAATATATTAGACTCTGTTCATTATTGATTTTCACATGATTACTTTTATATTACCTACATTATTTGATAGAAATAATGAAATAAACCATTGTAATGAGCAAAATAAATAAAATACAACCCATAATTTATTTATTTTAGAGATGACGTTCTTATTTTTTTTTGTTTCAGTTCTGTCACGTAGGGCGTCTTTCACATGAGGTGGGATGGAAATATCAGTCTGTGGTGCGTACGTTGGAAAATAAACGTAAAGTTAAAGCAGTTCTGACCATTCGCAAACGCGACAAACTCAAGAAACTCACCAAACAGGCATCTGAAAAGGTTGCCAAACAGACAAAACCTTTCACTTCTCTTATTAATTCGTATGGTTATAATTAAAAGTTTTTAATATTAATAAATGACTTAATATTATAAAAAGGATGAGTTTTGTTGTTATTAAAAAATATGCTATCAAATATCTCTTTTAGGGATAAGGGAATTGGACGGTCAGCTATTAAAATACATCCAAAATTGTTCAGCAATCATGCTATGTATTAGCTGGCACTCTGCAATTTAAAAAATCTAACTTCGATATAATATTGCCTTCTCTAGCCGTTTAATACAGCTTCCAAACGCTTTCTCATCTCGTGCACTTGTTTGTACCTTATATAATAAAAATGAACTTTCTGGAACTTAGGAATCAATTGTTTTTCTTAAATCTATTAACAGGTTTCAATATTAAAATGAATTTATACGTTGTGACTAAAACTATTTATAAAACAAAGAACTTTTCATCTTGTACTTAAAATTAAAAACCTTTCATCATCGGTGTACTAATTTTGATGATCCGAGAGAAAGTAGCAAAAACGAATTTAAAATTTTGACAAAATAAATAAAATTCTATTTAATGTAATAGTTACAAAGAAAATTTGTAATCCGTTGTTTGGGGTCGAATTTAGGTGTATATTATGTTTTTGTGGAATTTACCCAGCCAGATATCACCTTTTATTTGAACATCTTTTGATATAAAATCTTTATTTTTAATGATTATGACAACTTATTTATTAAAGTTAATGTAATATGATTAATATATTTAAGCTTGCGATTCAACATCTCTATCTGGTTATGAATTTACACCTATATTTAAAATTCTTTAATAATTTTTCTAAGCACGTCTTGATTTTCACATAATTTTTTTGTCCGTTAATTTGTAGTTTTAGTAGTAGTAGTAGTAGTAGTAAGTGCAATCGAAATTTTTGCATCTTTAAGGTCATGATTTTTCAACTGCTTTTCAATGTATGTACGTTATCTGGCAAATTTTGTATATGTTTTTTGATGCTGTTTCTACTTAAATACATAAAAAATATTTTACTGGTCCCAAACTATTCATTTGATAATTTTAACTTTGTCTTTTGCATATAACAATTGACACATACAGGGTGAGGCATTATTATGACAAAGCTCGATTAGTCCGCTATTATTGAAGTTACGAAAAGAAACTTTACAAAAAGTCTAGGCAGTCTTGAGATTCACATTTTAAAATTAGTCCCAAATATAGTGTGCTCAGGAACGCAGTGCCAGACAAAAATTTGATACAGAGTGATTAAAAATCAGATGGGATTTCAAATTTTTTTTAAACACTAAAATCAAACTAGTTATTTAACTGTGACAGAAATACCTTCAACTCGTCTAAGTTTTTATTGATGCTACAGATATTTCGATGAAAAAATTGGAATATTATTTAGACACATTTTTAATTTCTACAGTATCGTAGGGTTCATAATTTACATTTCGAATGTACGGATCTATTTCTGAATCTAATCTATTCTAACCCGTAGGTAGGTTATGAACCCTTTGGATACTGAGAATTTTGATTAACCGATTTTTAATAACATTATTTACAATAAAAGCATAAGCACTCAGAATTATTTGGTTCACCGTGTTCGCGGTTTATTGTTTTGAGAAGGTGTTGGGTTTGGATGTTTGCAGATTGATATTATTGGGAATGTTTAAAAAAATATGTTTTGCTTCTGTAGAGGGGTTGCTTTGAACGATTTTCGTGTCTTTTTTCCGTTTTTTCGTAGGAATCGACGGGGATATGATAAGATCTAACATCATTACTATGTGATTTTCTGAGTTACCATCTTCCTTTAAAATTAATCTGCATAGTCATTTTAGTAAACATACTTGATTTGAAAGAGTTAATTTTTTGTAGTATTTAATAAGATTTTCCTAAACATCTTTTGCTGTTTCAGCTTTTCTCTAATGTACAATCTGATTATCTTCGATCAGAAGTCCAATAATCGCCTTTGCTTTATTATCTGCCTTCTTCCAGTGATCGTGTATTTATGCTGCTTTTTTATAACTTATGATAGATATATTATAAATTTTCTATACTATTTTTTATTTTGGCACTGAGCCAATAACCTGAAGAATTTTTGTGGAATTTAACCAGCCAAATATCACATTTTATTAGAACAGCTTTCGATATACAATCTTTATTTTTTTATGATTATGACAATCAACAACTTTGTAATGTACCTGAACACCACTATAATTATATTTACTATGACGTAAAAACTTGTCCAAAATATTTGTTCTTTTGTTTGAAATCCAATCAATGAATAAATAGTCAATAATAAACATAAAATTTACGGCCGCCCAATAAAAAATGTGATACTTTAAAATAATGGAATAGTGAAGTTGAGCCTTCTGTATCTAAAAAAATTTTATACTTGGATCTTTTGCGCAATGAAAACATTTGATAAAAAAATTAAGTTCGACAACATATTTGAATTTCATTAAATATAACAATAAAACATTTTACATTTAAAACGTACCGCGACTTTATGAAAAATATTATTTTAAATGAGATCTTTTCAAAATCTTATTCACCAATACCTTATAGGGTTTAACATGTTCTGAGAAAAAATTCAAATCGTTACACCAGTGGGAAACATCCTCTATAATTTGTAACGCTTCATTTGAAGGCAGAACGGTTTATATCTGGGAAACGCATCTTAAGATTTAAATTTTCGGCAGGGTTTCTCTATGAATAATTCATTTCGGTAAATATAGCAATATAGAGATATCGATAGTGATGCCGGCAGGGTGATGGGGTATTAATTAATAGGAGGCTTCTTTAATCACTTTAGAATCATTGTAATTTATATTAGTTCAAACAGTGCAGGAATCAGCTAAAAGTTCAACTCTTGCTTTGTGTCTCTTATTAGTAGAATTATCTAAAACATTTTTTTTTGTTTGGAAAATTATTTATTATTATTGCTTTTGTAATGGGACTTAGAGGAATAAAACTAGATTGGAATTGTAACAATTGAAAATATATTAGGATATAAATTTATAAAAATAATATAATAATAATAATAATAAGTTGTTTAAAGATTTAAAGGATTTTGAAATATTTAGAATAAAGTAATACTCTAGGAATTGAATAGGATTTGATTTATAATGGATTTTATTGGATTCTACAGGATTCAGTTGGATTGAGACGGATTCTGTTTGATTCTCCGCATTTTGAGAGAACTAGATTACTTTTATAATTTCGAGTTATAGAATCGGTCTCAATAATTACGGTCTAAAAGGCAAACTAAAGGAACTTTCTTAAATTTCTGTTTTGCTCGAGACGTTAAATAAAATTAATCGGTGAACAAAATAAATATTGACCAAACTTTGTGACATCGATCTCATCATTCAAAACAACTTATTTTACATATTGAGTGTTTTAACATTAACAGTTCAAAATATAATACACAGTTACATTACACTTTTTCTAGAAAATATGAAAATGCAGATTCTATTTTTTTATAATAAATGTATGATATTTCGATGTTTCTATCTTTAAGCCTGTTGTAACAGAGCTATCTTTGTAAAAAAATCTTTTATTCTAAAAATGTCTCAATAAAATACTTATAGGCCAAAAGCTCGTTGAAAAACCTGGTCGATCGAGAAATAATAAAATGTGGTTAAAATTTTCTGAGAAAAAATTTCGATGGTGGTTTTTTCCTGTTCTAAAGAGACTGATAATTTCTAGGGAAATAGATATTTCAGATCTCAATTAGATTATTAAAAGTTTAGTAGGTTAAGATCTCATAATAAATCTCTAAAAACGGAATGTTACTGATAATGCAATAAAAATTTTAGTGATAGCATCATTATTGAGAATTGGATCAACTATATGGGAATCTAGATACAAACTTGGTCTTCAATATTTTTGTAAATATTTTTATGTATTACTTTGAAATTCACTTTCCTTTATTGCCAAAACAAATAGTTCAGAACAAAAAATCTTGAAAATTAATAATAATAAGATTAGAAATTAAATCGTAAATTTAAAAAATCTACGTGCTCTGTGGAGAATATTACCAGAATATATGAATATTATAAAAAAAAGTCATTATAAATTTGACTAGGAAAAATCACACACACACATTCATAAAGGAGCCCACGAACCACCCGGGATATGCATCGGTTTACTGATACACATCCTAGAGGTTCCCACCACCCCCAACCTTTGCAGGCGGGTCCTCACCATTCACTCTCTCTTACTCGCATACTTTGTCATACATCCTGCAACGACTTTACCCTACGTGCGGCTAGTTGTAGGGTAAAGAGACCTGTCTTTTCCAGCAGAGGTAATGCCAGGCATTTTTCTCTCTGGGTCTTCTGTGTGTTCGTTCGCGGTTTGGTGTGTGTTTGTTTTGTGTCTGCTTGTGTGAATATTATAAAAAAAAGAGTCATTATAAATTTGACTAGGAAAAATCATTATCAAAATTTAATAACATCTTCACATAATTCTACGAACACTGACCGGAAACTAATTACTGATTTAACTAAAAATACTAGACAAAATAAATCATTGTTATCGAATGAAAATGAGTTAATTGAAAATCCTGTTGATGTAGCAAATTCTTTTAATTATTCCTTTAAAAATGTACCAATTAATGTTGTTGCGAATAGTTAACGCCATATAATACCTACTGAATTAATACATTGAAGGTAAAATCTACCTAAAATTCTTTTCTACTATATCCTTTTACACAGATGGAATTAAGACAATTTCTGCTGAGCATAATAAAAAATTAGAAATCCTATGCTTTTGACGAAACGTCGCGATTTATAAAAAACAATATAGGTACATTTTATAATTTCACCCTTTAACTTATTTTATTTACCTATCTTTTTCAGCCAGCAATTTTCAAATTTATATAAAAATAGGAAAAGTTATTTTAATTCTCAAAAAGGGTGACCCCCAAAATGTCAATAATTATGTATCCATAACTATTCTCTCAACACTTTCACAAATATTTGAATATAGTTATCTAGAAATATTTAATACATATTTAAACCAGCATGGTTTTCAAAAATCCAAATCCATTAGCAGTGCAATTCATTCATTTTATAAAAACTCTCCAGTTTAATAGATAAGTGGGTAAATACCCCATTGAGATCTTTTGTGACCTCAGCAGGGTATTTGACTGTGTCGACCATTAAATTTTAGGCCAAAAATTATGTAACATCGATGTTAGTGGTCAGCCGCTGAAATGGATTCAAAGTTATTTTCTAATAGAATCCAATTTCTGACACTACTGTAACAGGTATCTCTACTTCTGTGTTAATGATTTTTCACTTCTGACACCAATATAAAATTTAATATTAATTTATTGAAATTAAACTATACAGTATTGTCCAAATGAAAGAAATAAATTCATTATTTCGTAAATCGGCGATTTTAGGGGAAAATCCTGAAACCCGTCGATTTTTATTTTTAAATGGGCGCTTCCTTAGATCACCTTTTTATTTTTTTGAACTATGTCGACACATTTTCATAGTAGAGAGAAAAAGGTGGAGATTTAAATATGAGTTATGATAATAAAAAAATTGATTGCGTTACTAATGTTAAATTTCTGGAACTACATATTGATGAGTATAAGGAAAATGAGGAAATAAGTCCTTTAATCTCACAGTCTACAAGTTTTATTTGTCATAGAAAAAGAACTAACGGTTTCGTGGCAAAATGGGCCACATCTTCAGGTTCAAATCTACAGAAATTCGATGTTGTTTGCAATTGCAGAATTGACTATTATAAATCTTATACCAAAATATTTGGTCACAAATCACAAATAAACACATGCGAAGAAAATGAAATTGTCTAGTACAACATGAATTAGAGAAGTCACAACACTAAACACAAGCACATTAAAATTAATTAAAACTATTTGCCCATTTTGCCACGAATCCGGTACTTATTTTTCTATGACAAATAAATCTTATAGACTGTGAGACTACAGGACTTATTTCCCTATGTTCTTTGTGCTAATGTACATTCACACATAGTAACAAACACTCATTTGCTATTGATGAGGATTTGGATTGGAAGAACCACCATGAGGTAACCGCTTGAAAGCTGAATTCCATAAACTATTTATTTAGAAATATAATACAGGAGATAACTGAAAAACAGCTGAACGTGTTATACTACGCACAAGCCGAATCTCGTTTAAGATGAGATTTGTTTTTGAGGAACATCCTTATCCCTAACGATGTATTTATTTCACAGAAACGACAAATACGATGTATTGTCGGTATCAAGAGTATCACTAGTTGTTGTAACTATTTTAAAAAATTTAAAATTTTAACATTACCTTGTGTGTATATTTGTATGTATTTTTATATATTGTAATTTATTGTTATTTAAGTCTCCTATGGTAACTGGACAAAGACTATATAACAAATTGCCTAGTGTGATCAAAGACTGTCTAACAGTAAAATCGTAAATAATTTAAATAAGCATTAAGAAAATTTCTGTCTGAAATAAAATAAAAACGTGATGCCAATTGTACCTAGGTACTTATAATTGTTATTGGTGTAGGTTAGGTTAGTTTTGAATATTTTATTTTTTTGCAAATTGTCTAATTCTATATAAACCATGTTTGTCTTAAAGAAAATAAAGTATTATTATTATTCATTTTGTTTTAAAATTTGGACACTCATTTCCGTATCTAGAATTTTGACATTCTTAATGTAAAAATGTAGGAATACCTAATGAAGTTGAGTATAATGGACTCCAACGTTCCACCGGTTCTGAAATAGACAAACTTTTGCTCAGTGATACTCCTTAGGATATATACCTAACAATGCAGTACCTAGTAATAACTTTAATTTACCATCTCGATTTCTGAAGTGTATACTAAATTTTGCCAGATGGTATCCCTCCCCTTATTTTGAAATCATGTATTGGTATCTTATCGAGACAACTGTATATTATTTTTATTAAGCCACTATTTTCGGAGAGGTCCCCGTCTTCCTGAAAAAAGGGTAAGGTAAAAAATTACCAATTAATCAGTATATTTGTCACAATTCCTAAACTGTTTGAAAACATTGTGTGTCACTATATAACATCAGTTCTTAATGACAAGACTATAGACGAACAGTTCTGTTTCAGATCTAGTAAATCAACCGAACTCAATTTATTGGCATAATCTGACTTCTTGTCAGGCGCCTTAGAGGAGGGTTATGAGGTTCACTCTATACACACCGACTTCTCCAAGGCGTGTGACCGCGTTAATCACCGTGTCTTATTACATAAACTAAAGCTAACAGGATTTAGCTCTTCCGCGGTTTCGTTAGATTGACTTGAAAGCTATTTGGATGTTCGAACACAGACTGTACTTCTTTTTCGACTTCTGCATTCATGGTTATTAACCGTCGATTTTCTTACTCAAGTCGATTCGTTGATCTCAGATAGGATCGATGATTTTGATGAAGTAGGTAATAAGACAAAAATCAAAATCTCCCAGTAATTTAAGAAAATGGTAATTATCCTTTATTTTTCTAATTGTCCGCACCGATTAACATAGTTTTAAAAGCATAATCAGTTTTAATTGATATAACTTCACTTATTATAATGTCATTCTTTTGAGAAAACGAAATTTTTTTATTGCGGCACTATTGATTTAGTTTTCTTTTATAAACATTTCTCTTCATAAAATTTATATACATTGTTATTTTAATTTGATAGTATGAGACAACCTTCACATTTTATAACTTATATGTAAGAAATGGGCAAGAGTTTTTTACTAAATGCCTTGATTTTCATTTGCAAATGGTTTTTCTAAACCTGCATTTCTAAAGTGCCTTTATCTCTAAAATTGATCAAAAACTGCCAAAATCTACTATAGAGGGCTAATTAAAAGTTTCTTTCTCAATATTTGAACGTTCATGATATACAGTTTTACAATTTTTACAATATTTTGTAATTAAAAATTAAAAATTGTTCCATTCTCATATATTTACTACTATATGTCTTTAAGCCATCAAATTTGTGATTACATTTCATTCCTGTCACTAATTTCATATAATTTTAAATTAAATTCCTATTTTTTTTGTATGCAAACATATTATAAACAAATACTTTTTCATTTAAAATTCATATTTTCCTTTCAAGAATTTTACAACTTATAATAATATCCTTAATTAAAATTATCATAACCTGTCCACAATATTCATAATTTCAAAATTACTGTTCTGATTTTATTACATTGTGTACATAACTAATCTAGAATATATAATTACTCTGTTTTATACTTTGATTCTAGTCAAAGGCTTGATATTAATTTAAAAAAGTGATAAACTGATTAATTCCATCGTGTCACATTTAGGTGTACCTACGTCTCAAAATAATTATGCATGTGTATTAATCCCTTCTTTTATTCTATTTCAAAATATTCTCAACTATTTCATATCCTTACAATATATAAAATATATATTACGTTAATAAAGCCTAACGATGTGGCGATAAAATTAAAGTTTAAGGTGTAAAGACCTTGATAGAGTATTAATTAACTTGGGATTTCTTTACACTACCCCGTATCACCCTATTAATCATTGCATGGAGGGTGTGGATTTAATTTGTGCACTTGTCGTTTGTCGACTTAATGTAGCACTATATATCTATACTGTGTTGGATCTCGAAAAAAATATAGTCCCTATAGAAGGTGGAATAATCATTTTTATTAGTTAAAAAAGTTTTTTTGGAAAGTCGAACGATATACAGAATTTTACTATTCCAATCATAAAATTAAAATTACTCAATAACTGTAACATTTAAGTTTAAAACGGAACGAATTTTGATAGTACCTACTTTTTAATAATGATAAGATAAGGGTGTTGGTTACAAAAAAAAACACGAACATGCGTTTTGGGTCACCCTGTTAATACAAAATAGATGGAATCAAAAAGTTGAATAACATTATTTTTAAACGAGAATAACCTTCAGTGCATTGTTTTAAAATATAAAGAAGGGTTTTGATCAGTTTTCTCCAGGTTAAAGATCATTTTGTCAATGGTAAAAATAGAAAATATTCTATGATTCACCTCTAAAAACGAGTCTTATCAGATTTAAGTTAATTTTTAAAACTTGAATTTTGCTCATTTGACGTTTTATTCATCCAGTTTATATTCATATTCATATAGTTCAGTGTTCCCCAAACTTATGTACAACACGACCCCATTTTATTAAAAAAATTGTTCGCGACCGCCTATTTCACTTTACTCATCACTCAAATCAAAATAGCGACAAAAATAGCCTAACTAAATTAGAATAATTGATTGTGTCTCAAATTTAATTTTACCTTACTATTTAAGTTTAAATTAATTATACTTATTTTAATAATTGAGACTTGTCCCACTAGTAACTAGGAGTTCTTCTGCCAGACTAGCATTTGCTATAAAAATAAATAATAAAACATCGACTGCACATTGTGATACATTTAACAAAAATAAAAAAGGTTCAATTTTATATCAAAGGGGAAGATTAATAATATTATTCACCTATTTCCAAGTTTCACCCTTAAAAAAACTCAAAGGGTAACCCGTACCTTATGATACATCAAATTAAAGCTTAAGAAAAATGCAACCCCACCGTGTAAACAAAAATCTATTCTATCGACTTATTTTTCAGATAACATTAAGTATAGTGAAATTACAGAATCGGAAACAAAGTTATTTGTCAAAAAGTCCGAAATGTTATTTACAAAAACTGTCGAAAGTGAGCTCCGTTATTCTGTAAACAATAATATAACTTATTTTCAAATACTTCTCGAACTTTCTGCAACGTTTCCTTGGTAATTGGTCTAAATTCTTCAGTCATCCTACGTCTTAGTTCTTGAATATCTTCGGGAAGGGTTTAATAAACCAACGTTTTTAAATAGCCCCACAAAAAAGCCTTATATCTGGGCATTTTGCCGTTCAATAAAACCCATTCTACTAATCCAATGCCTAGGAAATCGTAGCCATTGTCTTACTACTATTGCAAAATGTGGTGTAGCTTCATCCTGCTGAAGGTATGTATTCTGTTCGTCTAGCATCATATTTCCCTGCTCATCAACTTGTTTTCTAATAACTGAGTAATAAGTGGATTAAGTTCATCTTCTACAGGTACAATTCTCCCGTCAGATTTTCCTCAAAAAAGAATGGTCCAATTATTTCATTTCCAAGAATACCAGCAGGAAACTGAGAGTTATCCTGTCGAAATATAAGGTTTTCGTTGTCCCAATACCTACAGTTATGTTTATTAACAAAGCTATGTTAATAAAACAAATATTTTTGACTAAATTTGCCTTATCTTGTATCTTTTGGGTTATTATTTCACAAAATTCAATTCTGCGGTCATAATTGTCTTCACTAAGCTGTTGATGAATTTGTATTTTGTGTGGGAACAACACTTTGTGTATGGAACCAACAAAAATATTTGTAAGTTTTGACACTTTTGGAATTGAATACGTAGGATCTACAGCAAATTGACCCAGTACTTCAATTTGTGCATATTCGTCGAGAACTTTGGGATTTTAACTTTTTTTTATTACAAACTTATTTTTATTTTTTCTTGCAGGGAATATACCATTTTAAACAAACTCCGAATGCTACAGTAATAAATAGCTATTAAAACGACACAAATGTCTAGATAAGTACTAATATTTTTGATAAATTTAAAAAAATGACAAAAATATGGTATTATTTAGAAGTAAGTAAATTTCATCATAGGATCCTATTTCACAGTGGGGTAGGTGTTTTGTTTCATGGTCTATTATTATTTCACTCTGTTTAATGTTACCTGAAAAATAAATTGTAAGAACACTTTTTTGTTTATACGGTTAGATTGCATTTTTAAGCTTTAAAATGATGTATCTTAAGGTAGGGGTTGCCATTTGACCGTTTTAATAGGGGTGAGCGTTCGCTGAAGGGTTGAAACTTGGAAATAGGTGAATAATATTTTTAAACTTCCCCCTTGAATGTTTTTATCCTAGATTTAACTAAAATCAAAAGTTATTTCGACGGCTGGTTTTGAAATGAAACCACTGTATATAACTGTGCTCAATTTATTACGTTTGTATGATATGATATAAATAATGGCATTAAAAATATATTTTATTTTGTTCCCCATTGGAGACCAATACCACTGGAAAATGTTTATTGCACATTTTTGTGAAACGCAGAAGTAAATTTGACATTGACTGGGGGAAATGGACTGCTATATGCAGTGATGGTCCTAATTCTATGTCATGCCATAAATCTAGTCTTATCATCAGATTACCAGAAATAATAATAATACCACATGTAAACAATGTTTTTTACATTGAGAAGCTCTTACGTTAAAAGCTTTATCAGCTGAAATGGGCTGTGTTATGAAAACCGTCATTAAAATTGTAAATGCCATTAAGGGAAAAGTTTTGCAGACCTTTATTTTTCGAAAAATCTGCGAAGACATGGATAGTTTTTTTTGAAAATCATCTTTGTAACACCGTAGTAAGGTGGTTTTCAAGGGACAAGGTCTTAAAAAGAATATTTCACTTAAGAACAGAGCTTTTTATATAATCGCAAGATGAGATGAATCAATTTTCCGATCCTATTTGGCTAGGTTTCTTTGTTGATATTTTCGAAAAATTAAATATTTTGAACAGTAATTTGTAAGGTCGCGATGTTAATATAAGTAAAGTTACAGATAAAATTAAGGGATTAATAAAAAAATTGATTTATGATTGACTTGAATTGGCAAAAAGCAGTTCGAATCATTGCAGTGCGTTCAGGAAATTATGGTTGAAGTATCCAATTATAGTGTTACAAATTTTGAACAAGTTTTTGCAGACATGCAACCTGCTTTGATCAATTTAAAACTACAACTCTGTGATTATTTCCCCGAAGAGATTCAAAATAATAACGTCAGTTACAGAATACTGAATTCGTTTTTAGCCGATTCCATTCAATATATAGAAATACCAATAAATATATATAAATATGAAAGAAAATCTAATTGAAATATCAAGTGATGGAATGTTGAAGATTGAGTTTTTTCGCAAAACACTGAAGAATTTTGGACCAAAAGGATGCAGGGATACCCTTAGTTAGCGAATGAAGTTGTCAAATATTTGGTTCCATTTGTAACATCATATTTATGTGAGTTAAGTTTCTCATCTACGACTGCCATCAAAATAAAAGTGAGAAATCGCCTCGTACTTGAAAACGATATAATTGTGTGTGTCTCAAATACAGAACCTAGATTTGAAAGACTGGTTTCAAAAAAATAGGCGCTTGAGTCTCATTAATATTATTTTACTTTATTTTTCTCTTTTTTACTTATTTAGTTTTATGTTTTATTTGATAACTAATTGTTAATTTTTATTTACGGTACTAAAATAAATATATATGATTTAACAAAGGGTTGTTGCTCATTTTGGAAATTCTTGGCGACCCTGCTAGTACCTCACTGTGACTACCCAGGGGGTCGCGATCCATACTTTGGGAAACATCGATCTATTATATATTCACCCATATTTTTGTCGGTGATAAAATATACATTTATATTTCTTATTATTATTACTATTATTGTTATTATTCATATTATTCTTCTTCTTATTATTATATTGTCTGACGTTGTGAAAAATCGTGTCTATTTAAAAATAATTTTAAAAAATGGACCATGACTCTCTTTATAATTTTTATAGATAATAGACAAAAGAAACATCGAACTTCAGAGTATAAGTTATCACCCTCTATGTACTTATGTAACATTTATAAAATTATATATGTATACGAATTATTATTTTTAATTAAATATTTTCAGCCGTGTTTATGGTTTAACTGATACTTTATTTATCGAACATTATCTACTTCAGAGCTCTGAGATGGGAGTACAATCATATTCGTATGTGGACTCAATCCAACAAATAGACTATAACTGCGGATCAAGTTCTGAGCAGGACAGAAAGAAATAATGGAAGGAGTTTTCCCAATTAAACGGTTTCGCTTTTGTTTTGTGTAAAATTAAACTTTTAAACATTTTCCTGTACAACATATTTTAAATAATAAATGAAAGGGTCCATTCGAAGAATTAATCATATTTTACAGGTTAAAGATAAACGGATGTCTCTTTGGAAAATATCGGGAGAATATTGTTTTGGGATGTTCGATGCCACCTGCCGATTATACAGGGTGTAAAAAAAAGGGAGGTTATAAATTAAACTACATATTTTGGCGCCAAAAATACCTCGATTAAACATAACTTACCATAGTACAAATGTTCACACAAAAAAAGTTATAGCTTATAACGAAGTTACAAAATGAAAATCGATTTATTCCAATGTCTCGTGACCTATTTGACATTTCGAAATGAAAATTGACATTTTCCAAAAAATTTTGTGGGTTTATAATCCCCTAAACCCCTCAAACATTTTTGTACGTTACAATTAAATTATTAATGTGGTACTATTAGTTATCATATTATTTTGGAAACTTTTTGGCCTCTTAGCACTTTTTCGGAAAGCCAGTTATTATAGAGATGCGGCTCCTTTTCAATTATGCTGCAAAAATTCTGTAGTAACAAAAAGTAAATTATAAATGAAGTCTAATATTATTCGCAGGTCCAAAAAATATCTATTAAATGTTGCTGATGTTTATACAAATGTTCAAAATAGCCTCCATTTTCTTGCAAACACAATCGGCAACGTTGTAAGAACGAAAACCGAATATTTTGGAAAATCATTGGCTTCCGAGGAAATCGATCTGCAACTTCAATGATTCTATTTCTCAATGGTTGCTCGTCCGTTATTTCTAAAGCACACACGTCCTCTTTCATAAACATCAGAGGCAAACGTCAATAGGGTTAAGATCTGGTAAGTTTTAGGTGCGGCAGGGCCCCTTCCAATCCAACGTGTGGGGTACAGCCAGAAAAGATATTCCCGAACTGCGTTAGAGTATTGCGCCGGAGCGCCATCCTGTAAAAACCACATATTTTGCCTCTCCTCTTCCGAGGACCCTGGTAATTCGTTTTGGAATAAATGCAAATAATTTGTACCATTTAAATTGTTTGGAAAAATACTGGCCCTATTATTATTCACAATTCCTGTCCAAACATTGACTTGAGTCCTTTGGTGATGAGTGTTTTTTTTGCGCGAGTATTTTCGTCAGCCTAAATGTGCGCGTAATGATGGTTCGTAATGGCTGTTTTATTGACGGTAGTGTAGAAAGGACACTCGGTATACATTTTGTAAAATTAGAAATTTAGAATCGATCAGGGTGGCAAACACATGTGCAATTTTGGAAAGTTTTCTTGGCAGTCAAGCTTTTAAAACGACATAAAAATGTATAATTTTTAAAAGACACGTTTTTCGAATAGCGAGAAATACAAAATATCGGATGTCATATGTTTGGTGTATTGAATATTTCAAAAGAAAATAATTGTCTACAAAAGAATCCTATTAAATCATTGTCAAAGTTAATAAATTATTTTCAAAAAACCGTTTAGAATAAAAAAAAGAACCAATGGGCCTAAGCCATAAATTAGTCACGAAAAGAAGATAATGTCGCATATGGTCAATTAGGGCAAATGTTACTATTATAATTTAAACAAAAAACTATGAGAAAATGGATAAACTTTATCAAGAAATCATGTTGTTATAATTAAGGTAGCGAATTCTGCGCTTCCTTCGAGTAACTTCCAGATTTTTCTAGTTTTTCGACTTTTTCTTGCTCAAGAGTAAACAGCAATTTTTAAAAGTAGTTCGGTTGATTAGATTCGGGTAAGCCGTGTCGCGTATAACAACTCTCACTGGTAAATTCGATCAATGAAATTTAGTAAAGTTATCTGTATAATTATTATTGTAAAAAGTTAAGGTGCTGTGAAATTGTTTAGTTTTTCGTCATTGATTGAAGTTTGTAGTGATTTGTGATAGTGCCGCGTTAGTGTAATATAATTTAAATTCGCGCCTCCAGCGATGGTCTGAACTACTACTGAAACTTTGGAAGACGAAGGCCGAACCTGGTAAGTGACTTTTGATTAATATAAGTATGTAATCCACTAGAGACCGCGTAGTCACCAGGATATCAAATTGCATTTCACATATACCTTGATCTCTAAAATTGGTCAAAATACATAAAAAATTATGTCCTTTCTCCTAATTTTTATTATACTATATGATGTAAATTTTGTGATTACATTTCATATTATTCAATTTCATCATATTTTTCTAAAAATTTTAATATTATTTCATTAATTTTCTATTTTCTTTTATATGAAAACATCTTATAAACAAAAATACTTTTTCATTTAAAATATATATTTTCCTTTCAACAATTTTATAAATAATATTCCTCATTAAAATTTACATAACCTGTCCACAACATTACTTAATAATTTTAAAATTATTGATCTGATTTTATTACATTTTGTACTCATCTAATATAGAATTTGCAATTAATTAATGTGTTGCATTCTTTAATTCTAATGAGTCTCCGTTATTAATTTAAAAAAAATTATGAGTGATATTTGTCAATTCCATCATATTACATACTCGTTTATGTACGAGTATATGTCTCAAAATTTATAATGCCTATGTATTGATTTCTTCTTTGGTTCTATTTCAAAATATTCTCATCTATTTCTTATCGATACAATATGTATTGTACATGCTGAGAATTCCTACCCTGTATATTCATATAAATATCCAGTAAACATCTTTCCTCTATAAATCTACCATTGAATGTTCTAGTAGAACATAAACGCACTAAAAGGGCTGACCCGATCGTCTCAAACCGGGCACAGAAATGCCCACACAGCATATTTTATAAATCTATAAAGAGCCGTTTCGGTCGGACCGATCTTTTTTTCTTTGCTGTCCATTTACCACCCAACTTTCGTCACTTTTCTTTTCACTTGGACCAAATTTAATTTAAATGAGTTTTCTTTGGCTTTTGTACAATGTCTCGCTTTGATGAAGTTACCAAATATTCAAATTTAAACCAAGCTTATGTATAGCAGTGACTTTCTTAAAAAAGGCGCCGAAGTTGTTCTTTTCATTAAACAAATATCGACATTGAGAAAATTCGGAACCACTTTAAGGCTTTAATATACATCTAGTTAAACAAATAGTTGTATGCATTAGATATTTAAACCCAGAGTCCTAAAATGGTGTACAACTTATGTAGTGGTGGTTTCCAAAACTTTACACCATACATTTTGAAAATCTTATAAATATTAAAAATTTCATTTCTTTTTTTAATTTATGTTTTCATTTCGGTCAATTACATATAACCAGCCATAATGCATGCTGATAAAATTTAGTTATAACTTGCTAAAAAATCGGTTGTACAGGAATTTTTGATCTGATCGCCAAAAAATTTAAAAGATTTAACCCCCAAATGCAGGTTCAATTATATTTATATAAACTGTAATTTTTATACGGCACAATTGTAGGAAATTGCTTTATGTGTTGAATAATATTTTGGAATCGAGGCCGTAAAATTTATGCTCGGTCACTTGACTCCTACAAAATGTTCGATGGGCTTATGGTCTATAATTATATAACGGAAATTTAGTTTACAAATTTAAAATGTTTAAATATTCAGGACTTTTCTGCACGAAATATATTCCAAGCAACAAGACGTAAGACATGCCCTTTCTATTTTTTCTGTCTCTAAAAGAAATTTCACTTTTCCCTTGTTTTCAATACAGTGCGATTTATCACCCTAAGTCGATATTCCCCTAAATCCCGTCTGCGATTCTCCAGATCCAGAACGGACAACGTTATATTTAATTCGTTCTGGAGTTTTGGTTCGACCACGTTATGCGGCGGATTATAAATATTCCAATCGTATAAATCTGAAAGGACATGGCGCGGCAAAAGGGCAGTTCGCCTTTCCAATAAATCTTCTAAGAACTTTATACAGATTCTTAATGGAATATTTGGGCTCGGATTATGTCTTAACAGATACTTTGTTTAGTGGAATCCAATTTTCAGATAGCAGTTACTTTAAAGCGTTCTGCAAAACTGTTTGTAGTGTTTAATGTATAGTGTGAGCTTTTTTATTTAACTATGTTATACAGTGTAAATATTGGTAGGAAATTACAAAATTTTTCTTTTCAAATTCTATGCTATTGCGTTAAAAAACATTTGATACAGTGTGATCAAAAGATTGGAAATCCCATCTGATTTTTAATCACTCTGTATCAAATATTTTTTATGCCCGTTTTTTTAAACCGTTTTTATTGATTGTCAAGGGACTGGCTGCTACAGATATTTAAATTAAAAAAAATGTGATTTTGAAGTGGCTGTAGATCTTTTATTAAACATAATAGACATCAAGTATGATGTATCGTTGAAATTAGCTCGGCAAGAGGTTTATAAAAATGTACAAATTTACAGGGTATTCCATTAAAAAAAAACATAATTTTGATATGCTGTGACCTTATGAGACTGTATATTACGAAATAATTTTGAAATGTTGACCCTATCTATAATTTTTATTTAAAACGATAAGCTTAGACGACGAACGGCAAATAACAGTAGCACAGGAGCTATTTCCGATGCACCCGACTAAAAAGTGGGAAAGAATACCAGTAAGAGAACAAGATATACGTCCCCTTACAATGGCTGAACTGCTAGTAACAAATGATAGGTTAAAGGAGAAGTAAGCCCCAGGTCCTGATGGCATACCGGCAGAGGTGTTGAAGGTGGTAGTTAAGAATCACACATGATAAGTCTTGGATATTCTTAACAGATGTTGGCTAAAAGGAACGTTCCCTAAATGATGGAAAATAGCGAAACTGGTACTCCTGGAAAAACATAAAACGGGGCCAACGAAGAGGACATATAGGCCCATATGCTTACTAAATGTCCTGATGGAGCAAATCCTCTTAGGAAGGCTAAGGAGATATATAGAAAGAAACGGCGATTTGACTGATGAACAATATGGATTTCGAGAGGGCAGATCAACTCTAGATGCCATGGAAAGAGTATAGGAAATAGCAGTTGCGGCAAACGAGAGAGGAGGCAGGAAAAGGTGTGCTCTCATCACACTAGACGTCAAAAACGCCTTCAATTCCGCCTAGTGGGAGGGAATCCTGGAGGAACTGAGAAACCGAGGTGTAACCCCACAAACATACAACCTAGTGTCCAGCTACCTAGAAGACAGGTGGCTCCTCGTAGGGGCAGAAGGAAATATGAAAATGACGTCAGGAGTCCCTCAAGGCTCTGTAATAGGACTAACTCTATGGAATGTTTACTACAATGGCATCCTTAAACTCCTGGTACCACGTGAGGTAAAGCTAGTTGGCTACTCTGACGATGTCGGCGTAATAGTGATGCAGGAAAACTACAAAGAACGGCAAACGAAGTCCTAGAAAATATCAAACAATGGCTGACAGAAAAAAGACTTGCCCTAGTGCCACAAAAAACCGAGATGGTCATCTTGGCAGGAGGACGGACCCTTAAGGAAATCAATGTCAGAGTGCAAGACGTAACAGTAACGAGCCAAAAGGAAGTAAAATACCTCGGAGTAACTTTTGACCATAACATGAGAATGGGACAACATGTCAGAAATGTCGCAAAAAAAGCTGTAAAAGCCTTAGCAAACCTTAACAGGATCCTACCCAACACTGGAGGGCCACGAGAAAATAACAGGAGAATTCTATGCAGTGTAGCTATGTCCATAGTATTCTATGGGGCAACGGCATGGAAAAGAGCAATGGAAAAAAAGTTATATAGGAATATTCTCCTAAGAATCCAGAGGAAAATAGCAATAAGAATGGCTTGCGCATACCGGACAAACTCAACAGATGCATTATTGGTCATTGCCAGGACACCACCTATCCATCTACTAGTGGAAGAAAGATGCGCTACGTTAAATGGCATTGATAAAAGAGAGGCCACTAACCATACATTACAGAAATGGTAACAGGAATGGCAGCACGAAACACATAAAAGCCACTGGACAAAAATGCCAATACCAAACATCGAACCATGGTACAGAAGAAAGCAAGGAGAGGTCTCCTACTACCTCACATAGCTGACCTCCGGACACGGGTGTTTTCAGGCCTACCGACACAGGTTCCACGTTACAGAGAGCATATACATGCATATACTCCAGGGAAACAGATACAGTAGAACACACATTTTTCGAATGTCACAGATGGAACAATGAAAGGACGGCGATAGAGAACATTGGTCATATAAACCCCGAAAATGTAGTCACTAAAATGTTAAAAAACCAAACCAACTGGGCTGAGATAGATTATTTTGCAAAGGAAGTGTTAAAAACGAAAGAAGCGGACGTCAAACAGAGGCCTCGGATACACAGAAGAACATCTACAGCGGCCGATCTACTAGAAGTAATACCTGAAGGAAGCGAAAAAGCCCCAGTGTTCGGTGACAAGCGGTTTCCCCTCCTCAAAAAAAAAAAAAAATGTGGGAATGAAACAGTAAAAAGTAAGCCATTTTAAGACTGTAGAAGTTAGTAACTACATTTCACTGTCGAATAACAAATAGAGAACTTTAGAGAATCTTTTTCAATGAACTGATGTGAGCAAACCAGTAGTTTGTTGTCTAATTGAATTCCTAATAAGTTTACAGTTTTTATCGTCTTATTGAAAACATTTTGATAATTAACAGATATTAACATATTTTGGGTTTTATCTGCATTAAAAACTTTAATCTGTTAGAAATAAACTACTTATTGGATTTATTGGATAATTCAGTTGAGGTGTCAGCTAAACTAACAATATTTTGGTCTGATAATAAATTATTTGCGGGGGTTTCTTAAATTGAGGTAGATTATTGATGTAGATTATGAAAAGTAGTCGCCCTAACACAGAACCCTGTGGGAGACTACATTTGACAATACAAAGTTATGACGTGATTTCGTTTAATTATACAGTTTGTTTTCTGTTAATAAGATAAGAACTTATCAAAGTAAGTGGAGTACCTCTATTTCCATAGTAATCAAGTTTTTTAATAGTACGCCATGCGAAACGCAGCGAAGGCCTTAGACAAATCACACAACGTTTATTGAAGTCCTTCGACTACATCCATCACTACATTATAATGGGTTGTAGAGCGTTATTTGGGCAAACCTTACTCGGAAATAGTTATATAGTCTTTTCAACGATTTTACTAAAAATGGTCTATAATGGTCTTTCTCAGTAACACTTCTGTTTTAAAAACAGGTAAAACTTTAGAAAACTTGAATGCATATGGAAAAATGTCTTAATATTTCATAGAAAGTTTTTATCAGGATTTTATTGATTTTATCAATATCTGCACAATTACTCTTTTCCAATTTCATAATGAGTTTTTCAATATCGTATTCAGGACAGGACTCATAAAACATGAAACAGCACTGGGCAGGAAAATATTAGAAACTAAGCTGAATATATTCGGTAGAGATTTTATGATATAATCAGCAGTACTACTCGTACTAAAGAACTCATCCATCCGATTTGGATTTAAGTCAAGTAAGGCAGAATTCTGAAGTGTTTAATTTATTGTTATATTCAGTTTTAATTTTTTTGTATGTAAATAGATTAGTTGGATCTTTAGTACTGTCTGCAATTAAGTTTACAGTTGACAATTGAGTCCTTTGTTCTATTAACTCTTTAGTAAACCAAGGAACAAGTGATCTATTTTTATTGTATCTATATGTAGTTTTTCTTAATGGAAAATTTTTAACAATTACGTCGTAATAAACATTAACAAGAAAATTAGCTAGATAATTCACATCGAATTCATCATTAAAAAATAAATTCCGACTCGTATTTTTGAGAGGATGATGGAAATTCCACATACCATTATTTGTAATGTATCTTTTGAGACAAGTTTTATTTTTAGTTAAAAGGTCCATCTTGTGGTAAATACTAATATGCTGCGCTCCGTGATCAGCAAAACATGGTTCAAAAACACAGAATATAATTCATCTCGGATATTTGTTAAGATGTCAATAAATGTGGAAAAATAAGCAGTAATTCTCGTGTATTCTTGTGTATTCATGCTAGTTACAGTTAGACCAAAAGATTACGGCAGACATTGAAGATGCAAAAGTGAATCAGTTTTTTGTTTTGAAATTACTAAGTACTAATAGAATAGACTATCATACCCCGATATATAGTAATAACTGAATTACGAGTTCAAAATTAATAAGTACCAAATTTAGATCACGCTTTTTAGCTCTATATAAAACTAAAACAATTATTTTTAAAGAAACTAACTGCATTAAATTGAGAATTTTGTTCAGAATTGATTCCATTTTAAACAATTAAGTACTATTTTAAAAATATATTATTTTTCACATATCCAACAACATCTCCATGAATTTTACTCGATCTACAATAGGAGGTAGCCAATTGATAACCATTTAAATTTATATGTTTAAGATGTACTTCCCAATGTTCAGAAAAACAAATTACTTTATAACCATTATCTAAAAGGAAAGTATTAATCAGATCCATTTTATCCCCAATACACTGTATGTTAACGTAAAACATACTCACAATACTTTGTCGGACTATATTATTAGTGTTTGGCCATCTAGTTTTTGATGGTGGCGAAAATTTGAATGAACTGAAGCTTGACTAGGACCAAATCACGGGGTTGTAGACTTCTTCGATTTTATTAGAGGGAAATTATACTCTATATGTTGATGAGTATTCTGTACACATTGAAAATTTTTGTTTGTTCATTTGTATGCGTCAATGAAGAGCAAACCAGAATTGAAATTATGAAGTAGCTTGAATTCATAAGCTACTTTCGGCACGCGTCTTAATCGAAAAATTAATTAGATGTATTTTATATTACTAGTTTCCCGAATCGCGAACATGTTTAATTTTATTAATTTTCATGTTACATTTGACTGATTATTTTGGTTTGATTATTTTTAACTGAAAACTCAGGTATATAAAAAATAAGTTTGAGACGGGAAAAATTGTAAGTTTTGCATACTCATTCAATCCTTACTTCCAAACAAACCATTCATAAGATTAATAAATTCATCAACAGGAAAGTATCGATAATGTTCGTTTCACCCTCGCAGAACCGCAATGATAACTGAGACCAGATTTTCTAAGCTAGTCGATAAGTTAAGAACCTGCACCCTTCCTCTAACACTGTGTACTGAAAACCCTCATTAATATGCATAAATTGACATTGTACTACATTCTGATATTAATGCAAAAATTTCACTTGAATCTTAATGTGTTGACATTCGTTTGAACGTGGAACCGGTCTGAGGTTGAGCTTCGCCATATTTGAACATTGTAATATTGATGGGCCACCCGTCATTTCTGAATGTGTTTTAACGTGTTTGATTATGGCTCTGGCCCTCCCGTTTCGCTCGACCGGATTTCCATTTGAAGATTACAAGCGCGGGTATTTATTGCGTTTACCTCAACTTCGTGTTGGGGAGCGATAGTATGAATTTTATGTTTTTAATTGTTAGATAAGTACGTCCGGTCCGCTGGTTTATTTGGCCGCTCTGTTTGAACAGAATACTGTTGCAGCACTTTTTCACTGCGTATAACCGTCGAGGGATGATTTAAGTTGCTAATTAATATAAACCTGCCAATATGGTATAAGGGAAGAGTTAGTTAGCACCTAAACCTAAACTTAACGCGGTACATTGAAAATCAAATTATTTGAAATATTAATAAGAAGTGGATAAATGTAAATAAATTTTTACCATTTTAATATTAATTTATTATAAAATTTGGTAAGTTTGATGATCTAGCAGTGTATGTTCTTTAAATATGCGCGATAATAAATTAGGTATTGCCAGTTTATTTTTTATTTATAAAAGTTTAGTGTAGTCAAAAAATGGATGTCTCTACATATAATTTGGTTTTAGATATAATAAAAATAATAACATTATTTTTTAGTTTTTTCAGAATACAGAAAATGTATTTCGTCAAAAAAATATAGACATATATAGCTGGGTACATAATAATTTTTTTTTATAAAAGCACAAATGGGATGTGTGTGAGAAATTTAGCAAGATTGGAAAATATATAATAAATAAAACAACATTGTTTACTTATTTTTAAAGTAAGTTATAATTTTAGAAGTCATTAAAGTAAGTTTATTCATATTAATTATTTCTAGGTGAAATACATAAATGAGGAAAATTAAAGTGGTCTCTTGAAAATTTTATAAAACTCATTTGATTGTTAGAAGACACATTTATAGACATTATTTTAGTTATTAAAGTAAAAATGATGGAAGAGTTATATGGAAAATTAAAAATAATCCCTTTTTCATACACCCCGTCCAGATTTCCCTACAGATTGTGATTTGTCATTATTTATAAAGTTTAAAAAAATCATTTTTGTAATTCTGTTTTATTTTTTAAAATGAACAATTTGGTTTTTAGCAGAGCTTTTTAGATTACTGAGTTTGTAATTTTTCATTATAAGTAAGTGACCGTAGATTTTTCCGTTGGATGATAATTTATTATTTACTTTAATTTGCAAATAACAAGATGAAAGAAGATCGAATTTATTAGAGACAAAGAAAGAAAAATAGGAAGCTAGCAATATTATAGCACCAGTAGTAAAGATAAGTTTACATTTTTTTCCTTTTTGCACAGTTTAATTTTGCTTTTTATATTTGTACCTCTTAACACACCAATTGTAATTGATAACTTAAATTATTTTCAATTTGTTTTTCTTTTTGCATTTTGTAGTTTTGAATTTTTATAATATTTTTTTATATTGTTTTATTTGTTTCTAGAGTAGAATTTATGGTTCCGCAATTTTAACAACTCATATGTCAATTTTCTTATAAGGTCAGAACAAGGTCAAATGGTTAGAAAAGATATATTAGTTTTATTAATTCAGTCAGCGATATCAAGGGCTAAAGTTTTTCAAGGCCATTTTAGCACCTCGTCATTTATAAATTAAAAAAATTAAGGTCCACTTGACATAAAATCATAATTGATCAATTAAAACAAACAATTGATCGAATTAATTTCAATTTAAAACAAAAATAATTATGTCTTGTAACAATAAGTAAAATTTATTCTTCAAACATCCTGCTGAATGCTTCTCACCTACCATATATTTTTTCCCCAGAAATTTATTTAAAAATTATTTATGTTAGCTGACTGATTATATTATTTTACACACTGATACTACTCAACAGGTCGAATGCATGCGGGTTATCTTCTACATGTCTTAATTAATTTTTTTTAATTAGCAATTAATTTGACTAATTATTTATTTTAGCTGAATTATGAGTAAATGATTTCTTATTAAGCGGATCTTTTATTTTTTTATTTTAATAATGATGAGGTGCTAAAATGTTTGAATGACTCACCAATTAATAAAACCAATTGACCTTTTATGGCCATTTTCTGACTTTTTAAATGGCCACTCGAAATTTTCCATATGAGGTATTAACATCATTTGTTAATAAAAATTAATTTGGCTAATGATTTATTTTAGCTGTCCAATTATCAGCAGATGATATTCTATGAAGCGTAGCTTTTATTTTTTTATTATTTACATTTTAGATGTCTAATTTGTACTTAAAATGAAGTTATTTTATTCAGTTTCGGAATGTAGTTTCTGTGGTAAACTTATTAAAGTTTGTAATACATTTTCTTCCCTTTATCTTTTCATATTTATTATTTACTTACTCGTTAATCTGAAATTTTATTTTTCTTAATTCATGTTTTGAGTTTAACATAAGTCAATAAAATCCTGTTAATTTGTAATATTTTATGAATAAACTAATTTGAATAATTTTCTTAAGTAAGTGAGAGACCTACATAGGATAAAACATTCTCTTATTTGAAGAAAATGTCACATGACTGCTTCTTAATACTCCTAATGAGGTCCTCCAGCTTGAGAATTCCAATCAGATGCGAGCTTCAAGATCAATGAGATCAGGACTTATTTTTTACATTGATTGGTAGAGGTGTAATAGGGGGCTGTCTGGACACTATCGCTAACAAATCCAGAAATCCATTCATACCAGTACCCATTCATACCTTGTTTATAGATTTTAGAAAAAGATGAAAGTATTTGATTTTTATATAGAGTTATTCTATATTTTTCAGTTATTTTAAGTACAGGCAGATTCTTTTTAAATCCTCTACCTCTTGTTAATAATAATAAATAATTGTTTCGAAATAATTTGAATTTATGCTCCTTTAAGAATTTGAATTTATGCTCCTTTAAGAATTTGATTTTTGCTTCTTATAATAATTCAAATTTTGTACCAAAACCCAATCTACACTCCTCTTTGCTCTAACTTCCGCTACTGATCAGTCAAAAATGACCAAAACGGCTCTTAAAAATATTTCAGCTTATTTTCTAGAAATACAGTCTTACATCTATATGATGTTACAAAAACACTCGAAAAAACTCAAAGGAAAAGTGCACAATATACCAATATCCAAGACGATTGAAAAAGAATAAGAAAACCAAACCAATATACTCATACCAAGAAGTGTGAGAAACTAAGGATGGAAAAACATCATCCCAGCTGCAATGGAAGAATTTGCAAAAGCAACAACATTTTTTCTCGCATTATTAATTTAAACAGAAAAGTCTTAACTAAGTAATTGCTTCCAAACGACTAACTAAGATGAAACTTATAACAACAAGAGTGTCTGCAGTAAACAGAAGAGGCAAACGAATTCAAAATAAGAAAAATTATACAAAAACCAAAACATTAAAGAAAACTAATATCGAGACAAAAAGAAAAATTCATTTCAAAGAGACGAGTCTATAAAAATTCTAACAGCAGGCAGTTTCTAGGGATACCAAAACTTATTCAGGATAAAAGTCAATAATATGAATGGGTAATACGTCCGACTTTTAAAGGATCTTAACACAGCAAAAGAAAGAGAATAATATACCAGTAAGACCAATCGCTAGTTCAAAAGAATTTTGTACAAACTAATTGGCAAAATATTTTCTACCATCATTTAAACTTTAAAAAACTTCATTGACAATTTGAGGAATATCGATTTGGAACGAAAGGACTTCTTCTTCTTCTGTTTCGATGTAGAAAGTAACTATACCAACCAATATTTATCATTTCTGAAGAGTAAGAGCGTTGGTAGTATAAGTGTTATTAGTTAATTAAAAATTAATTAAAGTTAATGATATGTAATTAAGTGTAATGGCCTGTAATTACCAAGAATACTTTCATCGCTAACACAAATCAAAAACTAATTGAGGTATAACTTCATAAATACTTATTTATAAATATTTTAGTTGCGAAGTAATTACAAACGTAGCAAATAAAATTAAATCTAAAAACAAAGAAACTTCAATAAATGCAAGTATAGTTTATACCAAACTAGTAAAAAATGGAGTGCTCATAAACTGCACTGATGAAAAAATCTGAAAGGCTGCTTTTCCAAGGAAACAAAAAATACTTTCAAAGCAGATTTTTCACTGATAGAAAACTTAATAGCATTAAACGAATTAGTGGGCTTAAATCTTGGCTGGGCTTGTCACTAAACTAAAATATGAACAAGTAGAAAACATCATATTAGAGTTAACACCAAATCTAAATTAAATTTAATACATTTTAATACACGGTCAATATTTAGAAATTTGATATATTCCCTGATAAATTAATATTGTGCAGGACTGAGCTAGATATGTTTACAAGAAATTATTCCTGATAATATGATAAGCTTACCTGGATATAAACTAATCGTGGCAGTAAAGCTGGTGGCGTTGCGTTCTGTATTCAAGGAAGTTTAAAAACCTTGTTATTTTAGATGATTTTGTTTATCCAAATGGTAATTAGCATATATGGGTCGAATTTTATATTGGGAGAACATGTTTTGTAGTAGGGGTTATACCGCACATCAGCTTGTAACATTACCAATTTTATTGAATATCTCGATCAACTATTATCGTTTGTATCACTGCAGTATGATAATATTGTTATTATGGGAGACATAAATGTTGATCTACTTACAAAGTTTACAATTGTCACCTGTATGCAATCTCATAATTTTATCCAGTTAATATCTGAGTCTACTCGTATAACAGCAACATCATTTCATGTCATTTTTACTAATATATCTGATTTATTTCTACATTCTAGTCCTATCGATCACCGAGCAGTATATTGCTAAATAAAGATGGTAGTTTCAAGAATTAGACCCAAAAGTCTTACGTACGATTTGGCAAAAAATAATTGGAATAATATTCTTTACGAAAATTTACTTGACAGCAAAATAATCCTATTCAACAATTGTACCCTATCTTTTTTTGATAAACATGCGCCGTATGTTGGAAAAAGAATAACAAAACTTTCAGCTCCTTTGTAGAACATGACGCTCAAAACTATGATGAAGTTAGGGGATAAAGCGTTACAAAAATATAAAAAATTAAAAAACTTACAGAATTTTATTTACTGTAAAGACTTGTGGAATACGGTTATAACTTCAGTTAAAGCGAGAGAACTCCTTTTATTTAGCTTCCAGGTGTACAAATTGAAATTCTAGGTAGTTGTTGAAAGCTGTTAGCCTTATGAATTATAAAAACAAACATTTTTTGGAATTACCTAAATATTTAAGAGATCCGGTAAAAATTAATAAATATTTTCTGTCTGTCTTTAGTCTACGTGACTAGATTATGAACAACGAGATCGTTTCCAAATATGAATCGAGCTTCTGTAGAGACTATAGTACCATTAGACTTTTAACAAATATTACTAATTATATCTTTCAGCCACTAGACAGAGGCCTAGCGACAGCTCTGGTTTAGTCACATTTCTCAAAAGTCTTTGGTACGGTGGATCATTCTCTTCTTTGTGCGAAATTAAAATATCGGTTTTGATGGCACTTATCGATTTTTTCAGTATTATCTTAGCAACTGTAGGAAAAAGTGGTTGTTAATAATCAGTCTTCACATTTTTCAGTAGTCATCTCTGAAGGCCTGTTTTAAGTTTTTTATTATAAATATCGTATGTTTCAGATCTATGGAAATATGCTATTCATGTCAGTATCCAATCATTTGCAGACGATACTCATATACACCTTTTCAAATGTCCAGAACAGAGCAACGAATTACTAAAAAATTAGCTATTCACTTAGATAATAGAAACTTAAAAATTTAGATTGAGATTTAAAGAGCATCTCTTTTTACTAATTAAAACATCTTATTTAGTTCTAAGACAGCTTTATTGACAACGTAGTATTTTAAACTTTATTTTTCGTATCATTAGTTATATCTATGTACTCGTATTTTAAATTATTCTTTGCATGCCTAATAAGTCAAAATAGTATCGTTTGCAAAAAATACAAAATTGTTGCTGCAGGTTTGTATTTAGGCTACTAGTCTTTGACCGAGCGTTTAGTAAGATTAATGACTTGCAGTGAATAGGATTAAAAACCAATACAAATATCTTACAAATTAAAAAGTTGATTGAAACATACATTCCTCCTTATTTACGGGAAGAACTTCTATTTAGGTGCGAGATTCACCAACTCAATATTAGACACCCATAAAGTCTAGCTCTACCCATACATCACTTACCGATATTTCGAAGATTTTTCTTATATAATGCAATTTATAATAGCATATCTTTTAACATAAAGACATGGACTCTGTACAATTTAAAAAAAGTTTAAAATATTGTGGTACACCAAATATTTTCTTTTTATTTTCAGTTCTTACTGACTTTGTTGTTAATTTATTATTTTTGGAATTTATAGTGTTTTATAATATATATATATATATATATATACATAAAGGCTGAGTTGCGTAACAACGCTATACTTCACCTCGTTTAAATTCGTGTATTGTACATTACAATTCGTATAATAAAGGTTATTTATTATTATTAAGTAGATTGGAATATCGGGGTGAGGACAATAAATAAAACTCCATATATTATTTCAAAATGGCCGACGTTTCAAAGCCTATTTGCTTCTTTCTCAAGGCTGTAAAAACACATTTATTTAATATCTGTTTCCTCCCTTTTAAAAAAAACACACAGAGGTATTTCGTTCATATTACGAAAATATCTCCGAGTTAAGTGTTTTTAAGGGATACAAAGCCAAATTACACGACACATTTTTTGATGTAACTGCGCGTTGTTTTTGAAAAATGATGTTTTTATTATTATCAATATAATTTTGAAAAAAAATTTGACACAGCCAAATTTCACTAAAATAGGTGAGTTGAATATTTTGTTAAATATAATTTGTTTCATATTTTTATTATTGTATTATAGAACGAAATACGTCTGTGTATGTTTTTTAAAAAAGAAAACAGAAATTAAATAAATGTGTTTTTACAGCCTTGAGAAAGAAGCAAATAGGCTTCGAAACGTCGGCCATTTTGAAAAAATATTTGGTATTTTATTTATTGTCCTCACCCCGATATTCCAATTCACTTACCATAAAAATAGGACGCTAACTTACAAGACATTATTTTTATTACTTATGAACAAAAATCTTATATATCATCTATCACTTTCATACAAAAAAATCAACAACTTTAAGAAACGAGTTTACAAAAACCAATGTAATATAGACCGGATATGTCTATAAAAATACCAAACGATACACAGAGAAGAATATCTAACTTATATAGAACGATAAGAAAAATGATCTGGAAAAGGACGTGGATAATGAACATCAATATTATATAGTTAGAATCGAACCGTTAAGAAAGAAGATAACTTTTCAGTTAAACTACTTGATAAGAAGAATAAGGAATTCTTCATTGGCGACAGAAAAACTTAATGGATGCAGGCACGCTTAATTTCTAAATTTGACCTGAAGACGATCGGAGATAGAAGATCTGAATTTCAGGTCGAAGAATTCATTTCCAAAAAAATTGAAACAATTAATGATCGAGTAAGAAGCTACAATAGTAACTTTTGCTTTGTTCCTTTTCGGTATTCGGTATTGGACATTGATTAAATAAACGTCCGAAGTTTACTTTACTTTTTTATGTCAATTTATACATAAATTGGTGGAGCGGTCAGTTTATCTGTATTCACGACAAGATTACTCGGCGGTAGTTCACCAGCGTGTCAATATCGAGGTGATCAAGGGATGCCGAGGAAAACGAGAACGGACGTGACGTATCAAAGATCTGACCCCCTGAACGCTGCCAACAACCACCCTCGTTAGATGCCCGCCCGATAAAAACGTACACTCTTTCTCCTACATGGGTAGCTCTTTTGTTATTTTCTCTTTAAACACTGCAGGAGTGGACTTGCGGTTTTTTGTATAGATTATTTGCATATTTTAAATTTGAATATATTAACGTTTTCCTATATTACATGAATCGTTGTTTTGTCTCAAAATTAAATAATGAATTTCAGCAGCATACTTTAACAACTTTCAATACTTTTATGATTTAAATGATAAAGATAATGATGCTTTTTAATGAAACACAACAATCTATCTAGGATTTTTTACATTTATCTCATAATGAAAGGGCCTATATTTGACACAGTTATCTCTTGTTTAAAAATTAAAAATAATTTTTTTATATTTTTTATATATTTTATATTAGTTACGAGGATAATTGTTTTTTGTTTTTTATTAGCAATTAGAATAATACATTCTATGGGCTAATGTGTTGACTTAAGAACTAATTCATTAGTCCTTCCTAGACGTGTAGACGACTTCTCCAGTGAGAGTGCCCCATTAAACATCCATCAGGTCAGCTGGCCATATTCTTTTGAGTCTTCTGTTCTCATTTTGTTCCAGTAGAGGCTGCAAAAGTGCGTTGGGGGTGGTTTTCAAGTTTGGTGTGGTGTTTCCTACTATTATCTTTTATGACATCTTTAACATATGGCATTTTGAGACCTGCATGAATTGTTTGGTTGGATACATACCAAGGGGCATTGGTGATCATTCTTAAGATTTTTAATTGGCTTCTTTGAATTATTGCTAAATTAGATTTACTGGCGCAGCCCCAGATTTCGATGCCATATGTCCATATTGATTTGATAATAGTTTTGTAGAATAGGATTTTGTTCTCTAGGGATAGCTTGGACCTTCTACCTATCAGCCATTGCATTTCCTTAATTTTTAAGTCTATTTGTTTACGTTTTTTTATTATGTGTTCTTTCCAGTTTAGTCTCTGGTCCAAGTATATTCCTAAATATTTAGTACTAGTAGAGTGAGGTATTTGAATTTCATTAGTATTAAGTGTAGGACATTGTTCTCTTCTTAAAGCAAAGTTTATTTGTACGGATTTAGACTCATTAATTTGAGGATAATTTGAATCTCGTGTATGAGAGTCCTGTTGAATGTTAACTTCTTCAGTTTTGTGTGAAAATAATCGAGAATTAAAGGTGTTCCTCAATTTCTCGTAAATAACTTATTAACGAGAAACATTAGGCTATGTTCCCTTTTTTTGGAATAGATATTTGCTATTTATTTATTTTATTTGTTTTGTTTGATTTTAATTATTTTACATGATGCTTTTTTTATTTAATTTATTGTTTTTTTCTTATTATTTGATTTGATTTACTTTACTTATTTATTTTTATTCTTCTGTCTTTGATTTGATTATGTAATTTATTTGAGTTATTTGATTTTATTTTAGTTTTTCCATTCGTTTAATTTATATGGTTTATTTAATGTATTTCTCCGATTTGACTTATTTACTTTGCTCGATTTATTTGAAAATTTTATGTTTTATGTTTGTTTCTATTTTTCAATTATGTTTTAACTAAATATCAGGTATTTTCTTTTTGGTTCTTTCCCCCTATAATTTTATTGATATATTGCACCAAACCAGTCATGTCTAATAATTAGTAATATTTTTGTTCACTAATTTTATCTTTGATTTTTCCGCTTATTTTCCTAGTTATTTAAATAAATGTTAAATACGTATTCCTTGTTTTATTTTACCTTGTCACCTTCTGTAAAATGACAATGTGGATTTTTCTCCCTAGAACATCATAATAATAAATAATAAAGTAATACGTTTTGGGTAGCTGCGTTACAATTTATTTACAGGAAAACTGCTTATAAAACATGAATTAACGTGAATTTATTTGGAGCGACTCTGAACCGATTTCTTCAAAATTTGATAGTTCACTACTAGTTTTCAACGTTAATTCCTCGTATTTGTGTATTTGTCTCCTCACTTTTCGAACATTCCAATTAGTTCTTGATGTTTACAAAAACAGGAAACTGTCAAAGTTATCAGCAGTTAAGTAAGGGGATTCTGCTTTTCCTGGATCTTCTTCTATGCATCCATCTATCCAGGCTTCGAACAGCCAAAATCAGCTTGTGCTACCAAACCATTATACTATGTTAAATGGTTGAAATCAGCTAAAAAATTTAACAAAAGTAACGGCTATTTTCTATAAAGTTTAGAAAAAAGCCGTGCAAAATTTAACAGATCTCTCTCAAGTTTTAGACTACAAAGGTTCCATATCGATAGAAATCATTAACCTCAACATTGGTTTTAATAAAAATATTGTTGCTTAAATCTAAAAATATTTCACATAGTAAAATTATTAAACAATTATTAAACAATTATCACCTTCATGTGCCAGAACCATCATTTTCCTATTAATTTTGAACATCGGCGTCCACTTATTTTCTTAACAAGTACAAAATCGGATTGTCAAATCTTGAGAAAATTGAATTGTTTAGTAAGTGAACTAAAACGTTAAAGCTTCTTGGCCTCATTATAAACTTTTTCCATAGTTAAACAAACTAATTTTCTCAATTTTTAACCGATTCAAATAGATTATTGATTGCGTATTATCCATTGGAAATGAACTGACTTTGTTTAGTTTGAAAATTAAAAAGACTTAAAAATATTTAACGCTGTAATTTAAATTATTATTATTTTTTATTATCACTATTATTATTATTATTATTATTATTATTATTATTATTATTATTATTTTTGTCTTTGATTTTCGTTTGTATTGTTTTTTATATTTTGTATGGCAAAGTCCGCTATTATTGAAGTTATGAAAAAAAAGATTTTACAAAAAGTGTAGGCAGTTTTGAGATTCACATTTTAAAATTAGGGCCAAATATACAGGGTGTTCCTTAACGTAGTGCCAGATCAAAGTTATGTTTTTTTAAATGGAACCTCTTGCCGAGCTGATTTCAATGAAATTATTATTATCCTTATGACAAATGACACCTCGTTTGAAAGCTACTGAAAATACCTTATTCAGTCATACTAATTTTGTTTGGGTTTCGGCTGATTTAATAGATAAATGAAATAAATACTAAAATTATAGTTTGGCATTATAATTTTAGTACAATACAAAAAGAAGATACAATTTTAATTTATAGTGTGAAAAATTGATTTGTGTAGGTTCAAACAACGAATATTTTGATCAAAATATTTGGAACAAAAATTTCGGCAAGAAAAATTATTATAGAAGAAGGATAGTTATTATAGTTATTTGAAATTGATTCTAAACGGGTATTTACATATTTCTCTATTCTCATTGGAATAAACTAAAAGTAACACGTTATGTAACAAGTAAAATGGTGCAGATTTATAATACAATTACCTATACGAGTATATCAGTAGTTACGAACAATATTATTTGCCATTGTATACATTACATACGAGTAGAAGGTAATTTGGAAGTGTTGTCTAGATATAATTGACTAAAGAAAACGACTTAATCTTTCACAGTCTCAGAAATAATCGTCGCGCGGTCCCAATAAAATCAGGAAGAAAACAAAACAAACAAACAAGATAGAAGATAACACGATGCGTTGCTGTAACTTACTCCACTAGAGCTGTCGATATTAACTTATTGTTCCCATATATCCCACGACAGAGCAAAAATACGGACCCTCTTATATGGAATTAGTTTTTTGATCTACATTTTGGGGAGAAAATTAGTCCTCGTAGACTACCAGGTCGTTTATAATATATATAATACAGGGAAGTCAATAAGATGTTGGAGTGCAGTAAAAGGTTTAAAATATATAGTGGTTAATTATAGTTCAAAAATATGTTGTAGTATAAAGGACGTTTCAAAATAGCGTAGCTCATAAAAGATATGTTGTTTTCTACATTGGACTCCCTATATATTTGTAATTCATAGGTTAAACTGATTTCAAATGTATAGTATATAGTATAGTTCGGATCCAAAATGAAAACTATGAACAGGGTAGACATCTGAAACAAATGAAAATCCAATATTTAAACACACGCTGGTGAAAATTTCTATTTTTAAATTCTATACCAAATGGTTTACATTTTGCGCGAGTTATCAAGTCATAAATTTCGATCCCTCAGTCTGGAAATTTTTTTACTGTCAAAGAAATTTACTTGAAAAATGAATCGTTTTTCTGTGTATTCATTGGGTTTTTCAGACGAGGCATTTAAAATAAAAAAATAATTTTATTGCCGTGAAACTACTTGCATAGTGTGGAAAATTTTTAAATTAAATGGATTACTATTTCGTAAATGGTTAGGATGCCCATAAACTTTCTTTATCTTATGGAATAAATATGATTTTGTAACTGTATTCATAAGCGGCTCATTTCAGTTATGAAATGTCCAACATCTTTAAATAGCTCTAGCTTTCCTAGCAGTTATTTTTGGATAGGACGATTTTCGTGTAATCGACATAAAATGAGCTCTACAATTTGCAGTTTTCTTTTGTGAATATAATTCGTGGACAGTTCTCCGCTCGTTCTACCACAGGGGTCGGCAATATTTAAATAATGCATTCAAAAACTTTTTTAAACAGCTCATGTCTCAAAAACTATTGAGTATAAAAAAAAACTAGCCTTATGTTTACGTGTTCTATAGAAACTTATTTCAGGACGTGCCATGCCTTTAGGAACGTATAATAATTAAAAATAATGATTAGATCATAATACTCAATATTTTATTCTGTCAATACATCTCCTAATTGAATTACAGGATACCTGTATGTATTATTTATTACTTTTTGAAATTCAAAATACTTAATATTTAATATATTTTCTCTTTAATTGATCTAGTAAGAATTTTATTAGCTAGAAAATTCTTTCCTAGAATTTATGATATATGATCGTTTCTCTTTTAGAGAATGACCAGAAAACGTGAGTTACTGCAACATTTTATAATTATCAGAGGTGGAGTGAGGACGATAATGTGAAATAAGTAGTATTAGTTATTTTAAAAGGAAATTTATTTTTGTGCAACACAGACTAATTGTAGAAAATATATAAAGATGTACGTAAATCATATTTAGAATATGGAAAATGTTAAAACTTTTCTTTGGTAGGTATATTTCTGAAAAATTGGTCTTCCCCTGGAGCTTTATTATTTTTCATTTTCTTGAAAATGTTTTTAATCTCTCCTAGTGTTGTGGGGTATACCTAATCGTTATTTTGACTTTCTATTATTGTTTCAACTCTAAATTTATTGTTTTAACTACTCTAGGATTAGATAAATTTCTGGCCATTTCATGATTTTCATTTAATTGCCTCCCTATTGCTTCCAGTTTCTCTCTTTCTTCCGTATAAATTATATTATCTTTTGTTATAGGTGGCAATTGTTTCCTGTTCTTAATTATTTTTGTAACTTTGATCTTTTTCCATACATTTCTATTATTTTCTTGTTGATATTTGATATCCATGTGCTAATTATTTTCTTCAATTGATATTAATCTAGCAGTGATTTCATTATTTAGGTCCGCTAGTTCGTTTCTCAAATAATTGTCTACTTCTCGGCCGTTCATTCTTTGGATCTGTCTTCTTATTTTATTTCTCCTTTTTATGACTTCACTTGTTCCTTCGTTCATTTGTACCCCATTTTATACGATTGTTTCTTTTGATATAGCTTTATCGGCTACTTCTTTTATTATTCTGCTCAGTTTACCTAATTCTTGATTTGTGTTGATATTTCTGTTTATTTTTGTTGTTTGGTTTAATATTAATTTGTATTTTTGCCAATTAGCCTTTGCTAAATTATATCTTGGTATAAATATTTTTTGTGAAATTTCTATTCTCTCTGATATTGTTGCTTTAAAGGGTAGATGGTCGGAATTTAACTCTGGTAATGACTTGATGTTTATTATGTTTGTATTTTTCGTAATTATTAAATCTATCGTACTTGGTTTTCTATGATTGTCCAGTATAGTTGCTTCATTTGGTGCGAATAAGTTTAAATTGTTGTTTTCTATAATTTCGATTAATTGATTCCCTTCTCTTGTATCCACCTCATTAATTCCCCAAAACGTGTGCTTAGCATTCATATCTTCAACAATTAATATCGTTTCACTATAATCTCTTATTTTCTGAATATCATTTTCATTAATTATGGTTTGAGGTTTAACGTATACAGCTTCAATTGTTATTTTACCAGTCTCTATCTCACATCTATTAAAAATAATATTATTGTTTACGTATAATGCTAGTCCATCCCTTCTGGTTACTCTATTTTTGTAATTTAGGTTGTAATTTGGTATGAAAGGGGGCGGAAGCCTTAATCATGAATGTTTCTGATGCACATATAAAGTCCGGTTTTCTCTTTGAACGAATTCTAAGAGTTAAGAACTGATGAATTTTCTTACTAATGCCTTCATCATTCCATAACATTATTTTATGATTTATATTGTGACTAATAATTGTTTTAAATTATTCATATTTAATAAAGATTGTAGCTTTTTCCATAAATGTATTAGCTTGTTCCAGTTCATTTATTATTTCCCTTAGAATACTAAGCATTTTTGGTACATTTACTAATTGGTTGATTTCGGACAATAATTTCTTTATTTCATTCGTTTCTCTTGTGTTGCTTGTGTTGTCATTATATTGTTTATTTATATTAATATTGTTATTTGTTGCTTTATTATTATTAGCTACTGTACTATATGATGAACCATTCCTTACTACATTTCTATTACTTTCGAATTTCCTTGGTTCATTCACTGGCCTTTGTTTTTGCTATTTTCTTCTTATTATTTCTATTTTATCCAGATATTCTAAATATACCAGACATAATTTATAGTTTGTGGTATGTTCTTTTAAACAGTTTACACATTTGGTTTTACTCGTTTCCGTTTTTACTAGAGTACATTCACTTGCATGATGTTCACCCGCACATTTTACGAACTTGGCTTTCATATTATAGTTCAATTGAGAATGTCCAAATTTTTGACAATTGAAGCACCGTGTGATCCTCTTTTTCCAATTGTATTGTTCCCACTTCCTTTATATATAAAAGACCATTTATATTGTAAAGTATTTTTAAATTTACATCTTTCTTTACAGTTACTAAATAGCCGTGGTATTTAAAACTTTTGTTTTTAGCATGTAATGGTATTATTTGCGTTTTTCTTTCTAATTCACTTTTTATATCTTCAGTGTCTATTTCGGGAGGAGCTTTTAGTACAATTCGCTTTACTTTGTCTGCTTTATCCGTGTATGTGTAGTGACTCATTCCTATATTTTTCATATTATTCATTAAATAATCTTTGTTTTTAGATAAATTTTTATGTTCTTTCTATTGAATTGGACTGTAAAGTCATTTGTTTTTAAAGAATCCCTGATTCCTTCAATAAAACCGAAGTGATTTTCAATTGTGTCTTCTTCCACAACTAGTGGTGGTCTTTTCCTATTATTTTTGTTGTTTTCATTTGTACCGTTTATCATGTTCCTTAACCTTTGCTAGAGTACAAAACTTATTTGTTAATGGAATTTCACTTATCCTTTCCATATCTTCTTCTTCTTCTTCCCTCGATTGAGTATCCTCATTCGTATCCATTGTCGTTCCTATTTTCGAACTATACCTACAATTATTTACTTTTTTCTTTGCTACTCCTTTTTTTATGTTTTTTTGTCATTTTCTCCGGTACTTAAAAATATCACAGAGTGATCAAAAATTGGAAATCCCATCTGACTTTTAATCACTCTGTATCAAATATTTTTTTATGCTATAGTATAAAACTTGAAAAGTTAGGATATAGTTCTCGCCGTTTACTTAGATGTACTAGACAAGCGAGACAGCAATATCTATTATTTCACGTAAGACAGCAGTTGGTTAAGTGCGCTCGAACGAACACCCAATCACAAGAAGTACTCAGTAGCGGGCTAGGTTTAGTCTTATTTTGCACATTTACTTAATAAATAAATGTACGATAAGTACCGAGGCCACTGCCAATGGAACCTTATTTGTTTGACCAATGGTTGTCGCTCGGGCGGAGTTAAAATAACACTAGATTCGATTTGGTACATCTAAGTAAACGGCGAGAACTATATGGACATGTAAACCGTTTTTATTGATTTTCAACGGTTTGGCTGCTACAGATATTTATAAAAAAAATTGTGACGATTAAATGCTGTTGGTGAGGTAGATTAATTAGTTAGAATGTATATTTTTAATAAAAAACTAGATCATTTTCTTTAAGCGCGTGGAAGTTGCAATTAACATAAATATTTCTACTATCAGAATTGTATCACAAGCGATAAAACACAATGAAGTTTTAAAGTAGTTAGGGATGTGATTAAGAAATACCTACAATCGGTGCAAGTTTTCAAAAACTATTTCTAATCTGTAGGTTCGTTATCTTCTTGTGTTCTAGTATCTCGTTGTAATTTATTGTTGTTTCAAAATTTTTAATAAACTGTTCTTTTCAGAATTAATAATCGAGTTGTCAATAATTTTATCAAATAAAAATGTAATGGAATTTTATGATATTATAAAATTAATCATTTAAAATTTGAACACAAACTAAAAACGTTGCAGTGACAACTCTGGGGAGGACGGGGTTCATTCCAAGTGCATTTTTAATTTTTTAATCTGAAACTAAAATCAAAGTTTTCATGATGAAAGGAATTTTATAAATTATTGTAGATTGGTTAAAAAAAACTTCTTCCCAATTTCCTTTAAAAAAATAATGGACATAGTATAATGTACAAATTGATAAGGAATCTACTTCCAATACAAGCAAAAGTAATGTACAAACCAAGATTTAATAAATCACGTTCAGAGTGGAGAACATTAAGCAATTGTGCGTTGATTTTTTCAATACTTTTTACAAAGGCGAATGTAATTCACGTATGAAACCAGTAGAATGGGAAACATTTTTTTGGTAGAAGGAGAAGTTGGTTATGATGTTATAGTAGATAAGACTGTCATTAAATCAAACCGAAATAGTGACAGAAACTTGGAACTCGACAAGTGCCACAAGATTTTTCTGTTTTCTGTAAAATACAGAAATATTTGATACAAGTACAATTCAAGATGTAAGTTACAACATGTATGCAACGAGTAGTAATCAGAAATATATTTTTCTACTTTATGTGTACAGATATGTATAAAAATATAATATGACATGGCATTACGCAATTGCTAATTTCTTATTTGACTGATTGTTATCGGTATTTTATTTCATAGATCATTCAGATAATCAGGTTTTGTTTTGTATACAATGTTTTTGAGAAATCTCCATAAAAAATAGTGTAATGGAGATAAATTAGGAGATCTTGCCACTCAATTGTGCCCCTTCTTCCTATCCACCTGTTATAGAAAACTTCATTTAAATAATTTCGAACTTCAACACTAAAGTGTGGTGATGCACCATCCTGTTGAAACCAAATGTCATGGAAATTGTTACCAACGACAATCCTTATTGCAGGAACTATTTAATTTCGGAACAGATCTAAATACTATGCTAATAAAAAATCGCTAATAACATTTTTGTATTTTTGACTATGAAAAAATATAGTAATGTGCCTTGAAAATTAGAACATTAATACATTAATAAAATTATTTTTAAAACGTATGTCTACAATAATGCAAATTTAACTGTAGTGCACTTATTACGCGTTTTAATTGCAAAATTATTAGAAAACATCGAAAAACTAAAAGGTTATCATGTGTTTCGTAATCATAAGAGATAAATGTTCATTCAAAATAGAAATATTAGTAAAAAATAAAATAATCTGAAGTTTTACTTTAAATGGATGTACTTGCATATTTAAACGTAATTTTTAATTCTGATCAACTTTTTTTAGTAACATTTTTCGATATTGTCAAATTTAAAGGTACTTTACTCTTGAGTAAAACTCATATTTTTTGACAAAGCTCGTATACCACTGAAAAAATTTGATATTTGATGACTGTATTCTAGGTTTTAGATAATGCAGAACTTTTTATGAAGAATAACTTTTTTTCCTAAAATTATTAATAAAAAAGTTTTCCATATGATTCCAACTTAGGGGGACATATCGTATATATATATTCATTTTTACACTCCACCCCTTTCTTATACATATAATTGGCACATTTAGTCCGTTTTAACGGCAATTTATATATTCCCATTGCAAAAGTTATATAAAGAAACATTACAACTGACGATCTCACAGAAATTAAAGAATAAAGAAAATTGGTAAATGTAAATCTACAACAATTTGGCAAATTAAATAGGTGTGCGAAATTACTAATGCATTTTTTATATGGATCTTTATTATTTTTTATTAAAAGAAAAACTACGTATATTATCATTACTGTATCATGACATGGGTTAAATTACCGGAAATGAAAGGAAAGTCTTTTTATAATAAATATAAACATCAAGTTCGACTGTTTACAGTTTAAACTTGAAAATAACATATGTTAAGTGATGTTTGGATGATAACACTAAAGGATATTTTTTATCAACGGAAAAAAAAGTTGTAAGCCTTCCTCTTACTCTAATTAGTTCCAGACTCAGAAGTTTGCTTTTAGAATTAACTGTATTTGATTTGGAAACATCTTTTAAGTCGAGTTGAGGATGAAAAGTGAGAAAAAGGAAACAGTTCATTATGTACTTGAACAAAACTCATATTTTTTCCGAATTTCTGGTAGTTTGTTAAATGAGCCACAGCGGACCATGAAATCATAAGCTAGAATTCAATTAATTGTTTCAACATTTACATTGTGAAAATTATCCATAATAAAAATGAAAAGATAATTCTGCGTATCTGAGTTTTCACCGTATTACAATTCTTTTTTTTTAATATTATCAGTCTGACCATTGAGAATGACATATGAGTGTTGAAACCAATTGTCAGACTGATAATATTAAAAAAAGCCTTGTAATACGGTGAAAATCCAGATAAGTAGAATTATCTTTTCATATTCATAAACTAGAGAGTCTAAGATTTTGGAAATACATACCTCGTGACAGTATATCTGCAGAATTATCGGTGCTTGGTACATACCTCCTTTTTTTCGTATCCGTTAACCTTTGAACGTGTATTACTCTATTACCAATAATAATGCAGCACATAACTCAAGCCTTAGAATACTGCTTGATTCCAACAATCACACTTTTTGTTTTAGAGGTAAGTAAACGAACATTTACATTTTGAAGGGTATCAATTGATCTAATACACAGGCAGGCTCCGCAATCTGCATGAGAAGAATCTGCAAATCCACGAATCTGCCAACGAATGGAGTTTGTGCAAATAACATGTTCCGGAATTTGAATTGAATTAAGCTCTCCATTCTTTTAAGATTTCAGAAGAAACTTCTGAAAGAAAGCTTTAACGACCGCAAGACTTGAAGTAACATTTTTGCACTAATATTTATCGGACTGACTATCCTTAAGACGTTAAAGGTTTTAGATATTTCTGAAAGTAATATCTAAATCACTTGGTTACTAGTTTTAATTCTGGTAAGTGAATTTTCCACGAGAAAAAATCATTGTTAGACGACCAATACAATCCAAGAACTTTTCTGAGAATTTACTCTCTTATTGATGAATCGAACTAAATTTTGAAACGAGTTAAAACGGCTAACTTAGTTTTACTTTTTTATCATAACCGAATTCATATTGATAATCATTTATAAGACAGCAATACATTTAATTTAAAAACTTCCAACCCTATATATGTAAATATTCAATCTAAAATAATCATTAGAGAAAATTGTTACCAATTTCTTTCGCCACCTCTGGTCGTAATCGCAGCCACGCAGACAATAATATAAGCTATTACTATTCTATTGCTCGCCCCACGATGTCGACTTAAGCTCTAAGCTTTTTAAATACCCACTCAGAGGATGACTTTCGTAATATAATAATTTTTGCGATTTCGTCTGAGATGACAGGACTAAATTAAAAAGTTATTAGGAACACCAAGGATTAGAAAGTGAATTGGAATAATATATAGGGGAAATGTTTCTTTCATGTTAAATAGGTTTTTTCTTTTTCATTATTTTACTAGTTGCTTTGTTCTAAAAATCTATGCCAAAAATATTTAAAACATATTGAATAATAGTGGGTTTTTGAAATGCAAATATCTAAACATTTTCTCTTATACGATGTATTTTGAAGATAACTTGGATGAATGTACACTGCCGAGCATAAAATTCAATCTTGCAATCCGGTGTTCACGGGAAAGTGGCGGTCCAGTAACTCTAGTTCGAGAAGACAATCCAGCAGCATGAAGTCGCCTTCTAACTGTACACTCACTTATGTTCACATTTCTCACTTCTTCCAGATGATTTCGAAGGAAAGTTGCCGTGACCGTCCGGTTTCTCAAAGCGCTAGAAACGAGAAAGCGGTCATCTCTGGCTGTTGTAGTCCTTCCTAGTCCTGAACCAGGTCTTCGAGTGAGCAAACCAGTCTCTTCGTACCGCTGAAATACTCGTTGCACACTAGAGAGACTGACATTAATGTTTCTCGCAGTTTCACGCTGACCGTGGCCATCTTCTATGGCCACCACAATTCGTGCCGCAACAACAGGATTTATGGCCATTTCAATACACTGACAATGAAAACACTACATGAACAATCTGCAGTAGACAGATAAAACCACAGAATGAAAAAATATGCTGATAATAGTTTTTGAGAATTTGGGTGGAGGACCTTTTTTTGTTAAACGCTTATCGGAACCACAAAAACTTTTTTTTATTCAAGCAATCACGAGAAAAACATCGCATAACGAGAGTAAACTATGTTACAACCGAAAAAAATCCAAAACAATTCAAAATTTCTAAAATTACTAGGTGACAATAATTTTATGCTCGGCAGTGTATATGAAAAGGATTGGATAAACTTGAAATTTCTGAAAATGGTAGAAAAAATGCACAATTAACTAGAAAATGAGGACTACACGATGGACAATCAGATTTTGTTTAAAGCTGCATACTGCCATGATAAAAAAATGCCTCATATCTATTTTGACCTTTTCGAGACATGGGACATGGGATTAATATGCTTGATAAAAGGTTCTTGTTTTCTCTAACGCGTATTAAAAAACCTATATTTTTAAATTCTACAAAAATAATTCCTAAAAATAAACAACATACCTGAAAATAATGACACATGCAGCTTTTTAATTCACGAATTTTAAAATTTTGTTAGAAAAAAAAGTTGTATCTGAAAAAATTATTTACATTTTTTTTCCTATTTACTTTATAATCAACATTTAATTTTGAAGTATTCTTATTGTAGAAAATAAAAACATTTTAGGCAATAAAATAAAAAATTCAGTTTTCAAATGTTAAATAAAAATAAAAAATATATATCCTATAAGGTACATATTATTCCTCAATATTATTAATTAAAGATCATAACTCGTTATTTATTTTAAGCGACTTCCAAAACTGTAGTTTGTGTGAAGGGATTATTGGCGTTAAATTTTTTAATAAAGTGTTTTTTCTGGTCTTCGGTATCTCTCTCTCTTCAATATTATTAAAATCGACTTTAAAATTCAATAACCTTTTAGATATGAAATTAATTTCTATTTCTTCATCTCCCTCAAATGATCAAAACATTGATTAAATACAACAAGTCTCGAAGTAAATAGTACTTGTTTGAACATATCTATCTAGTCTTGGGAATATGATCACTTTTTCTGGAGATCAAAAGAATGATATATAGTATCAAAATATCTGCATTTTTTTTATGTTCTTCCTGTAAATTTTTGACACGAGTTTTCTATTTTTGCCACAAGTTGTATTCTGCGCAAAAATGATCCGAATTATCTTTTGTATCTATTATGAAAAAAAATATTTCTTATTCCTCATGTCCTAATTAGGCCAAGGATATTTTCAAGTCATTGGTTACAATAGAATGATAAAGAGTAAGTACATTGTTTATTCGGATTATTTTCTAAAGAATTATTAAATATAAACTTAATTGTGATGTCAATTGGAAGATATAAATAATTTGGTACGTACTCCCGCCTATAGTGAGAGACACAAGATGAAAATTATTTTATATGATCTATAACAAGAGTCTTATGAAATTTTGAATTTCGTTTCTATGAGCCGCGTCTATCTTTTGGATGGCTTGTAAGATTTGTTATTACTCTGTCATAAGAATATGCAAGCTTGGCCATGAAAAAACCTTTGCAAACTCTTATACAATTGCTATCCTTATCTTTAAGAAAATATGTTCTGCTTTGTTCTTTTTTGTGATCAGTCTTGTCTTCACTTTCTGTTCTTCGTTTTTTCACTTCTGTAATTTCAATATTGGCTAAAAGAAAAAAAGTGTATTTCCTTTCCTCTTTGTTCGCTATTTTTTTCTGAACATTTGCACCTACACTTAAAATAGGATTTCATTACGTGAACATTTATTGTTGTTTTTGCAGTCCTTCGCGGATTTCCTTTTTTGGTTGCCTTTTTTTGTTTCCTAAGTAACCCCACTTTTGTATATTCCTTATGGAATGTTGAATCTAAGAAATTTGTTTGATTCGGCAACAAATGTACAATTTTAGTATTCATCTTTAAAAGCAGGAATCTTTTCGTTATGAATACTACTATTTTTAAGCTTTTCCTCTTTGGTCTCCTCTGTATATGTATATTTAAGTAATGTTCATTTATAAACGAATTTGATAGAAGAGGATCAAAATTCTCGTCTGTGATTATTATTGAATTTATAACAAGCTCTGTTATTGATTTATTTGTATTTTTGTTCGATCACACTGTATGTTGTTGATTGTCAAAAAAAACGTGTTATTATTTCTCAACACATAATTCGTCTTTTCGAGCCGGATAATGATGTTATTCAAATATTATATAGGTAAGCCGATACATTTTTGTCCTATCGAACCTCGAAGAGTTTGGCCCTGTGCAATGTCCCCAATCGAACAAACAGTTCCACAACGAAGTGAACGGCTACGCGACAAACTTGGAGAATAAGTAGACAAACGGGTTCAGAGACCTTCAGAAGTTCTTGAAAACCTGACAACTCTGAAAAATCCCAAAAAATCCATTGGTACTCCACCGAAATCATTATCTAGGTAAACCGGTAGGTCCAGCAAGAGTCCCTAAAAGTCAAAGCTAAAATTGATTTTAAAATGCAGCAAAAAGCATCTGCAGAAAATTTTACAGTTATCAAAGAAGTTGTCTGATCTGAAGGAAGAAGTCGAAAAAGGTAGTGTTGAGTCTTTTAGTGAGTCTAATATTTCAAAATAGGTTAATGGTGAACACCCATGAAAAATTCAGGGAAATGAATTAGAGGTACCTGTTAAAGAGCTTCAGATATCGCCTCTAGTAACTAACTTAAATATTTTCCCATTTAAAAAAAATATTAAATAAATAGTCTATGCCAATTGATTTACCATTATGTAGTGAAGATCTCATGGAATGGTCAAATTTTTTCTTTCAGTTTAAAAACAACAAAACTTTGAGGGTTTTAAATTGAAGAAAATCATACTAGACTTGAAAAATACCTAAAAGGTCAAGCTAGGAAAATAGTAGAAAGTTTATTAATTTTACCTCGTTGGTACAATTGAATCTTTTAACCAATATGACTACTTACGTAATCCATTTACTGTTCATGAAATATTTAAATAAATTTCCTACTAATCTAAAATTAAGTTGGATATAATTTCAATAAAATCAAAATGACAAGATCCCATATTTGGTTAAGTTCATGGTAAAGTTACAAGGCATCTTTAGCTTGTTAAATTGAGTACATTGGATCGTCATTGGTTGGCGGTCAAAACTTAAAAATTAAAGTACCCAAAAAAAATATAACCAATAAAATGACAAACAAGATAAAAAAAATGTTTGTGTTACAGTGGTGTAATGGACCATTTAGAACAGTGTCATATATTCCAAAATTTTGAAAAGACGAGAAGTGGAAATTCGTTTCTGATAAATGATTTTGTTTCTCTTGTTTGAAACCACTACATAGTATCAGACAATGTAAAACTATTAAAAAGTGTGGAATAAACAACTCTGAGAGACCCCATCATAAACTTTTACATACAGAGGACCCACACATAGATGCTGTACAAGAGCAACAACTCATTTCACTAGAAAGAAATATTTTATTAAAACTTTACCTATTGTTATTACCAAAGACAAAAAGTCCATCAACACCAATGCCCTATTAGACGACGCCAGTTCCGTTACACTTATTGAGCAGGATCTTGCAGACCACCTAGAACTTGATGGACTTCAACAATCAAGTGAAAAGACCATTTCAAAATTGTGACTTGTAACATAAAAGCACCAGGACATGGTAAAAAAAGTTCTTATAGGTCAAGACAACTCGCCACTTTTAGTGAGCAGAAAATTAATAAATGGGCCTTGGAATGGTTCAGCGATAAGCAAAACACTTTTAGGTTGGAAAAGATTGACAGCTTGGATGCAAAGATTCGTGAAAAAACTCAAAAATGAGAAAATTACGGGAGAATTAGACGTTACCAAACTAAAAGAAGCATAGGTACTTTTATTAAAGTAAGCACAGATGGATTCATTCTGTGATAAAATCAGTCAATTAAAAAATAATAGACCAATCTTTAATTCGAGTAGAATTTCTACATTCGGCTGTCTTTTAAATAGAACTTATCCACTTGGGAGAAAGATTAAACAATACCATCCATATTAATGAAGATCTAAAAAATCCAGTAATTCTTGACCCGCAACATAAAATTACTGAATTCATTATCAAATATTGTTATGAAATATATAAAGAAAAAATCGTTGGGTTGACAGCAAGAAACAATGACAAAATTCAAGTAGTGGACGTAAAATTGGCCACGGGAACAATCTGAAAAAAACCTCTCAGAAAATAATGCTTTTTGGACGTCAAAAAACGTTTCCGATTCCTTAAACAATTACAACAGAAGACTACTTTAACACAGAAGGGAAGGAAAGCGTCGGCGTTTTTGATGTAGCCGTAGCTAGTTTCTCAGTGACAGTTGACTTTTTTGCTGGTTATTACACTGAAAAAATCATGGGCGACAAAACTTCCCATAAATGAATATAATAAATTATTTATCCAAGTGAACTTCTTCGAAAATTCACAGGTTGAATCACAAAGATTAGCAAGAAATTTGAATCAAATTGTGACGTTGGCATTATTGCCAGTTATAACATGGCGGTTGCAATCATCCGCTGTAAATTTCGAACCCCCTGAAATCCGCTAACATTCCATTCTATAGTGGTATGTTATTCTAGGCGATTACTGCGGGAGAAAATATTATTGTGTTATATTTTTGTCTTATCGTGGTATATGTTGTTTATTGTCAAAAAATAAAAAAACCTGTCATTATTTGTCAATATATAAATCATCTTCTCGAGCCAGATATTGATTTTATTTAAATATTATATAAGTAAGCCACTACAAGTTCGTCTTCAAAATAAATTGGATGGAAAACACTAGTCAATAGATTTTCCACAATACTCTTCTCAAATCTATTAATATTAGAAAAATTGTCTATGAAGAAATATTGCTTTGAAATGTGCTCATGTCCACAAAACATCCTTCATTGAACAAGTATTGTTATCCATTGATATTTTTGGTGGTGTCATAAAAATGTCTTTTCTATATTTAGATATTTTACTTGCATAAGCAGTTAGCAAAACAGTTTTTAACTCGGATCATTTTGATATTATAAAATACACAAACACAAAGTATTTTAAGAGTAACAAACAAATTAAAAAACTAGCGTTGACTGATTCAAAAATCTGAACAGAATTATGTCGTACAGGGTGCGAATAAGCAATAAAATAGCCGAATGTGTAATAAACGGCTGCTATGTATAAATGTGTGTATAGAAAAGAAAACGAATATTGCTTTAAAAAGGCCGCATGTGTACCTAACAAAATACATAATACAGTGTATATTTTTGGTCATAAAATGAAGTCTATTATGTTAATGGATAAAGCTGCAAGTGTTCACATGCGACACTTAGCTTGTTACCATGAGTACTACTCTGTGCGTCACAAAAAGGTAGACAATAAAAATCACATACGGTTTTTTTGCTAATATAACCTTATACTTTTTACATAATAGTTATTTGTGTATTAAGAGCGGTAAGTGGTACTTTGTCGCTATGAGACAGAAAGTTGCGTAACACGGCATCTATCAAAAGCGACAAAGTACTTTACTCTCGAATTGCACACAATATTTTTCTACGATCATATTATTTTAAGAATACTTATTTTCGACTGCTAAATTGAAAGTGAGAACGTTAGGTTACATTAAAATTTACATTAAATTGGTGATATACATATGTACTACTGACTATGTACGTTGGACAATTGTATGCGTAATCAAAATTAGGTGTGCATTTTTAAAATTTTGTAGCTCTAGAGACAAAGCTGTCATATTACGTCACCCCTCGGAAAACGTTAATTTTGTGCCCACTTCGCGTAATGTAGATTTATTAATGCAGATTTACAAAATAGTAGTAATTTATTGTCTCAAAAAATAAACACGCGACTCTTTTTCTTAATACGGTAGCATAAAATCGGGGAAGTCTCGGTGCTATTATAAAGTATCATCATTATCATAAAATTTACAAATCTGTGCACGTCCCCCAAGTCTATTACAATTCACTCAAATATCTCCGTCACTGAACAACTTCCTATTTCAATTTATAAGGGTAATTTCGATTTCCTCGATGCGTGTGTGCTTGTGTCTTGCTTCGGAAAAGTCGTCGACGATTGAGACGTTCACTCTTTGCTGCTGTAAAACAGGAACGGATTTAAATTTCTTCGATATCACTACGGGGCTTTTCATAACAGCTCTAATATCTTCCATTTAGGCAAGTATAAAAAGAATCAGAAATATGAAGTTAAAAATATGATCAGTTGTTTACCACCATTCTGTTCATCACTCTTTGCTTAAACAAAGAGACGAAGAGGAATTTCGAAAGTTATATTATCTTGAAATCTAGTTTAAGGAACAGATCTTTATATATGTATACGAGTACCTAAGGTTGTATCTTGATTGAACTAACTGGAAGGTTAATACAATTTCGTTAACTGCTAAAAGATAGCCATATAAGAGAAGATACAAAATTTAATATAAGTCATCAATAAAAATAAAATGGAGCATTTTTTGGGTTTTGAATATTATTCTGTTTTATTTACTGATTTTTCTAGGTGAGTTTGAAAATATGCTTAAATTATTATTGATTATTATTTATATTTGCCATTTTTATTACCGTATATAATATATAAAAAAAGTTACACATAAGAGTTGCAACACTTTAATAAACCACTTTTTAGTTTTTATACATTAGAGTAAAATACCATTTAGATAAACAAATTGATATTGTTTGTATTAATAGTAAGAACTAAACTAGTACTATCTAGTAGGTAACTGTTGCTAAACTGTCAAATTGTAATTTACGGAAATAAATTGTACGATTAAGAATGGTTCATTTAAGTGAAAAAGATAGTATTGAAATATTAATGATGATCGGTTATGGTGACGATTCATAGAGTGGCCTGCTCTTCTCCGGATCTTAGCCGATTTTTTTCTTTGGCGTTATCTAAAATCACGTGTTTATGTTAAACGACCAACATGCTTGCAGGAATTGAGACAAATAATTATTGATGAATGTGAACTAATACGTGGAGAAGTCTTGGAAAGAGTGGCTCAAGAGTTTGTTAATAGGGTGGCATATTGTCAGGAGGTGAACAGAGAGCATTTTGAACATTTGAATTAATTTTGTTTAAATTATTATTCTCATTAATCTAAAGTAAATAAATTTTCTTATTCTACAACTAAAAGTGAGTTATTTCTCGTTTTTACAAATTATTTTCACTAAACCTAGTATGTACAAATTTGAGAAATACTAAGCTCTTTCAAAATCTGCAAAAATATACAGGGTATCCCATTTAAATTAAAAAAGTTGAGGGTATTTCCGGTTAAACCGGAAGTATATTATTAACAAAAAAATGTACATCAGCTGCATTTTATCCCATTGAACTTACTTATAAAATTTCATAAATATCGTCCATTTCGTTTTAAAGATATTTACTTGGTTCCATATTTTATCCCAACCCTGTATTTTTGTAGTAACCATTTAAGTGACAGTTTTGATTTTCAAGTCCCTTTTACGTAACTAAAGAACATAAACTCTCTGATTAATTAAAGTATCTAGTTATTTACTACTAAATAATAACACGAATTTTAATATTATTATTGTCACAGCTAGTTCTAATCATCTTTTATATCAAAATCTAATGAACCATCAAAACTGTCGATATTGTCTGAAACCTTCTCGTCACATATAATTTTCTGGAATATGAGGGTATCAGCTCCTATAATGACATGATATAATTTATTTTGGGAATACTGGTTTTCCTTTGGGCCACAAATTTTTAGGGATTACCTTTCTTACATATTATCGTTTACTAATATCTAATTCTTTAGCAACGCCTTTATATCTCGTTATTGTTATTTTCCTTGTTTTTAGCCAACTACTAACTGAACCATTTATATCTATTTGTCAGTTGACAGTATACTACACGATTTTCTCAACACTCACAAATTCGTTCTTCTCTAGAATACAGAATGTCAGTTCATTGCGCTTTCGGCAGTTCTTCATTACTTCTATTTAATCTTCTGGTTTGTATAACCTCTTCTAAACTTTGAGAACTGACTAAATATCACCAAATTCCGAACCATTCGGCAAAAGCTGTCTGGAACTTAGAACCTCATAGTAATTTTTTGATATCTTCTATACTTATATGTAACATAACTTTTTATATTCCGGTTCTGGCCGCCTCAAGTGTTGGACCGTGATATTATTTCTTTCACTTCATCACCAAAATTTTCTTATAAATGTCTTCTTAGATCAGATCCTACTTGCTGTGAACTTTTTTCTGATGTACTTTCAATTCAGACGTAACAAAATCCTTTATTTGATTTACCGGAATGAACAGCCATATTTGACGTGTATAATAAATTATGTTGGTTGGCTTTCTAGGTAGTGGTAAAACTGTTTATAGATTTTTACTTCCGCCAGATAAGAATTCATAAGTTTCCTGACAGCTTCAGATTCGTCTTGATGGTTGTCTGTTTCGTGTTCAAGCTTTATGTTCTCTTCTAGATATTTGCAATCATTGTGTTTTATTCTAAAGTTGTAACATTTATTGCACGCATTTTTCTTCGGTTTTTCCTTTCTAAATTCATAAAATACTGGCTTATAGGTGAAAAAGGAAACTGGATTTCCATTTTCCGTTTTATATAAATCATACATAAGGTCTAGGGTCCTATCCTCAGATCAAGATATTTTATTTCGTATAGGAAATATTTCGAATCTCGAATGAAAACTGTATTTTCAAATATCGATTTCGATTGACTTGTGTGAATTCGCATGCGAAGTTTTTTATTCTAGTTGCAGAGAATATCACACCGACCCCGGTGATGGAATGAATGATCAGAGAACCGACATTCGCTCGGTTATATGAATGTGGATATGGGTAAAGTATTAAATATTATCACAGAATATCTTGCTAAAATGGATCAAGACCTAGTGCGATTAAAAAAAAAAGAAAATTATATAACACAATAATTTTTTAAGTGTTCTCTGCTATAAACTAACCCTCACAGAACCTAATGTTAATGACAATAATTCTTCTTTTTTTATTAGTTTTTCAGTCATTTTAAATTTGCATTCCTACCTCGCATACTATGTTGCCAAGTAGAGTCATGCGAATACCCATATTCGACTTGAAATCGAAGAATCTGAGAATAGCAACCCTAGTATAATGTCAGATGATAGAAAATACCTGTCCCTTTTGTTTCGGCAATAATGCGACTTATATTTTGGAAATTTTGTTATATGTTCAACAACTTTTTGTTTCCGTTCAGCAGAGATTTTGTAATTATTGTATTTAGTTCCTTTTTTATTTGTCATGAGTGCGTCTGATGTTACTTTCTTCAAGTACCGATCAATCCTTGCTGAAGATATTCTTAATATTTCAATAAACAATTTTGCACATACTTTGATATTCCTTTCTATGAGATAATTTTTCAGAATTATTTTTTCTTTTTCTTTTTCAAACCCCTACAGAAGTGGATATATATAAGCATTTTTATTGATAATTAGTCATAATATAAAAATTTTTAAAGTCATCTAATAAAGCCAAGAAAAAATATTGTTGGAAAAAGGCATAGCTTTATACAAATATAATACCCATACCCTTACCCTTAAGAATACACTTCTAGATAGATATACAATTGATATTAAAACAAAATAAGGATAATTTGTATACGCCAAGATTATCATATCTAAACAAACATATACTTAAATGAAATATGAAATTAAGTAAGAAACAAGTTATTTTGTAGTAATTTTTGAAAACTAATTACAAAAATGATAAATAATAGAAAATAACTTTAAAAAAATACTTTTCAGGGAGTGATTTGTAGCAGAGTATTATTATGATATTTTACCGATGCTACAATAATACTTTTAGAGTTGCTATTCCCTTTCATTTTGAATATATTTAAAAAAAATCTGTTTCGGTGTAATAGATGTGGGGACCGCCGGTGCTGGAAACGAAAGAAAAAGAATAGAAACGATATTTGCGGCGGACCCGACCTGCATTTCGTATTATTTCTGGAAAATCGCGGTCTTCGGTCCCACACCAATCGTGTTCACACTGATGCTTATTTGCTATGCGGGTGCCTAACGACATTGTTATAGTGGAAAAAGTGGAAATCGTTACTTTAATATCGCCCTTTCACCGACGTAACTTCTAAATAGGGCCTATTCTATCTGAAATCGTTACCGATGCCGCTGAAAAAAAGTGTAATTGAAATCAAAGAATTAGGCGATAAAAGACGTTTTCTTTGATTCTCCATATTTTCTGAGTATCTTATTCATAGGGGTTTATCTTTTTAAGAAATGCGGTAAACGGTAACTCTTAGTTTTATTTTAGTGTTTTACCTTTTCCAGCTATCAAATTAAAAATTTCGATTAAAATAGTTTGAACAACTATTGTAATTTTGCTATCATTATAATACATTTCTTTGAATTTAATTTTAATAGTTTTGCACTTTTTCGTTATTGTAACTTTTATTTTTATTAAATTGCAGCAACTGGTCTCAAAATGAAGCTTGTATCTCTTTTTCAAGTAATTAGGTACGGGTAATCATTATTTTCTGCCAGTGGCGTAAAAAATAGGCAAGCCAAAGTTGCCAATAACCCTGATAGCGCGCCACTGGTTACATATTTCAAAATTTAATTTATATCTAAATTTGGCTTTCTTAAAAATATTTTAGTCACCAAATTTGAAAAACAAATAATTAAAGGCGTTCTTGATTTATCGCAAATTTTTAATTTTGATTTCAAACTTTTAACACTCTGTATCTCAGTATCTACGCCCTCAAATTGTTCATGTTCCTATATAAAAATTCATTAATTAACGAGAACTTTTTAGGGTAAAGCGTTGTCGAAAACAGTTTCTTGGGATTCGGTCCATTTAAAAATAAAAAGAATACATTAAGAACATTTTTTTTAACAAAATAAATTATACACTTATATGGACAGATTCCCAAGATTCCCAAGATTCCAATGCAGCAACACCTGCATCTAAACTGAGATAGACAACATCTTCCAGTTTATTTTTTTTTTGATTGACTGTTAGTTAAATTGTGCGTGTCTACGTTAACCAGATTGCTTATTTGGAGAATGACAGGGACATATTAGAAACTAATTATTTCTTTCTCAATTTAACTTCATTATAAACGTAACGAAGTATATCTGATTGATGGACCTTCTGTTGTGTCAGAAGGTATGTATCAGATCACAATTTTAGAATGTATTGTTGAATCAAATCAATTAGTCATTTTATTTATTTATTTATAATTTCTATTTGTGCATTGGGATTTTCCACGTGCTCATTGTGCATTTTCCCAAAAGAAAAATAAAGAACGTGTACCAGCAGCATAAGATAGAGAAAAAGGTCTAACTATGGAGTGGTAGGGAGAATTCATTTTACCACCACTAATACCGAATTTGCTATCAGATGCGGTTATAGTAATGGATAATGCACCTTTTCACTCACAACAAACAAATAAAGCTCAAAAGGAGCCACATTTTTACATAACATAGGTGAAACGTACTCTCTTAGAGATTTGAAAAAAGATCTGTTTGCTTTTTGAAAAGTTTAAATCTTAAGCTAAATTTTGTTGTTGATGAAATGGCTAAAATATTTGACCATACTATTGTACGTTTGCCACCATATTATTGAATGTATAACCCCATTGAATTTATTTGGAATAACATGAAAGGGGAACTAAGGAAGAGGAATATCACTTTTACATTATCAGAAAGAATTTTAGACGTCATCAGTTTAGTAGTTACAGAAATAATTCTAGCGTTATGGGCCAATTGCATTCGTCATGTGAAATCTATTAAAAATAGCTAAAAACATAAAAAGCAAGTGTTTCGGCATAAATATTCTCTCTCAAGAGTGAGATTGTTTACATTCTATTATTAAAAATGATTTTGGAAGTAGCACATTCCGTTAATGGTCGTGGAGAAATTATATTTCCGATTCATCATAAATCTGGGAGATATATCTAGTAAAGATGATAGCGGTGATAAAAGGTTTTAATTTTTATTTGGAATTTCTCAATAGATGCAACTGTGAACTGGTAAGAAGTATTGCGTGCTATTGAACTATGACAATGAAATGTAATCTTACATTTTCCTACTATTCTTGTGATTTTCTCTAATTTTGTATCAATTAGACAACGCTCTACAGTTGTAACACAGAACATTTAATCACGTGCTCTATGACGTGTGTACGTTTTTGTAATAAAAGTTTATATAAGATAAACTACATTAATAATTAAGGGTCATCAATTGGCCAAACTGAGAAAGGATCAAAATCCCAGAATGTTCCAGTCATATTAGGTGTTCCAGTCGTATTAGTTGTTCCAGTCGTATTAGTTGTTTCAGTCGTATTAGGAAAACAAAGAGTATTAGATACGAGATTTGGCATTTCAAGCCTTCGTTTAGAATTTTACTGGTCTTATTTTGCTGTACCAAAAAGTAGTGAAAAAACTCGAAATACTAGATGTATAAAAAAATTACAATAAGGGTTTGAGTCCCATGGAAATTAAAGTTGAGCCTGATTACTTTAGGTAAAGTCTGCTTGCTAATTTTCATCGGTTACAACTTGGATTGTAGAATTTAAACCTCAATAAAATCGTCTGTTGAAGTTGGTGAAAATCGTTGAGGCTGCAGGGAGTTCAAAAGATCGAATATATCACATGATGAGGAAAACACCATTCAAGATTGCTTTTTATATTGGCGGTTTTCAATAAATTTAAGGCTTTGATAATATCTATTACTTCCGCCGAGAAAACAGAGTAAGATCATGTAGCTTAAATGGACTTTTAGTGTTTAAGAAGGGACTGTAGATTGCGCAGCCCTCTTCATTTGCTTGTTTGGACGCACCTGTATATACTTCGATGTGATCAGTAGATTTTGATAAGTGGGCAGACGGCGTTTGTTGACTTATTATGTAATTATCGTTACAATTAGGAATTTCGACATCTATAGATTTTAGTGTAGAGAAAAATCTAAGACTTTCATATGCTTTCGGGTGATTCAATTCCCCCAGTTAGTCTGCTGGTGTCCCTAAATGTATATATAGGAAATAGGAGTTGTTTTTTTTCTAGTACTTCTTTGTTACGTCATAGGTATTTAGTTCGCCTATATATTTAATTACGGAAAACTGATTATTATATTTTTGAAATTTTCTAGGAAGTTTTAATAGAGGCTTTAAAGCTTTGACTCGCAGAGGTTCTACTGGAATGAGTATCACTGTGACTAAACAAACTCTGAGTGCTTCATCCTGTACAATATCCAACATTTTTAAGATACAAGGTGATGTTGTTCCATAAAGACTACCTCCATAATACAAATTGACATCATATAAGTTTTATAAAAAGTGAAACAGATGTAGGGATAAGTTCCCACCATATTTTTCTGATTAGTTTTAGAAAACTTAACCATTTATTACATTGATTCACAGTATTATCAACATGTGATTTCCTGGTAAGTTTCTTATCTAATGTAATTCCGAACTAAAATGCTGATAACGATACAGGATTACAATATTATTTATTGTCATATTGTCTATACCAATTCGATTATGCCTTCAAAAAAAGGCTGTATTAGATTTCTCTAGAGTTAATTAAAACTCTAGTGAGAGCAGTTTTTCCTGACTGAAATGACAGATGCCTTTAGATTTATTATTGCGTTTAGGTACGTGTTCTCGGAAATAAAGGATAAAATTATTTTCAAAATTCAAAATTTCATTCTGGTAAGAAATAAGTGTTTAATTTTGAAGTTATTGTCAGCACAAATGCCTATTTTAAAGAGCTGGACGAAACGGCTTCTAAAAGCGGAATAAACGGCGTTGAATTTCTTGGGGCGAAGTGTATTGAACGGTAAGGAAACTTCGACAAATAAAAGGTTTTTTGACACCGCATTTTGTTTTTTCCTCTATTAGGTTTCAAATTTTTCATTCCAACCTGGAATAATTCCTGTTATTTATAAATTATCAAAAATCATCCAGTCGCATCGATAACGTAGTGGCCAAAGTTTATCTCTACCACTCTTAGGTATACAAGGTGGCTATTTTCTAACAGCAATAGTAAAAGATAAAAATTAGAAAATCGGTTGACTCGAAGAAAATGAGTATATTTAGGAAACAAAAACCCAAAATACAATGTAGCGTATTTGACATCTTATGTGGTCTCTGCGACGAATAACTTTCTTTACACGGTACAAAATAATTTCATTATTGATTTATCTGAAAAATACAATATCAGTAACCAATGATGTTCACTGAAATGATAAAATTATCTGTATTAATTGTGGAACCATCATGGCAAATAGGCAGTAGCCACTAAATGGTCACATTTACGCGCCATAAAGACCGATGATCTTGCACTTAACGACACATAATCAGTACGACAAAGCACACCGTTATTTACAACAGTGATAAGTGATACAGGGAGTTACCACCATTATTTCTGGTCCGATTACAGGTCGGGCTTTACATAATTACAAAATATACATTATCTTTATCCTTAATGACAATCACGAACTAGTAATGGAATATAGACGTTTATATATATATATATATATATATATATATATATCACATTATTTTTGACAAATATATCTGAATTTAAAACTACTATGATTATAATATCATTGCTAAACAGTAGCATAGTAGTATAGTCTACAAGAGGTAGGCATTTAAAATCTAAAATATGCAATATTAAATTGTTTTACGTTATTCAAACTTTGAAACCAGTTTAGAGATTAACTTTCAAAATGTACTTAAAAATAAATTTTTTTGAAGCACCCTATATAACGCAGAATATTTTAAACTATTCAGATTCACAATGTTGGTTTATAACAAACTTTGAAATGATATAACGTTTTCTTAAAAAAAAGAGAGGTATGTGAAAAACCTATAAAAAGTTAAGGGCAATTTTTCTGCATCTATTAATTAGTCACAACATTAAAAAAAAAATTATTACACCATCTAACAGGTGTCAACACCCAATTACAAGGTAGTATATGTATAAAGAAAAATAAAAATAAAAAATATTAATGAAATAAAAAAAACTAGCAAGGAAAACTTCCTTTAATTTACTAGAAGTACAGTTGAATATATCTACTTGTTTATCCAAGTTATTAACTGCACTGCATGTTCTGTAAATAGAATTAGAAAAATGCATTATTTTGGGATTACTCAAGTAAAATGTGTTATTGAAACACGTATTTAGCCTTGAAACATTAAGAATCGAAGAAGATAAGATATAGTAAACATATAATTCTCCACCTACTAGTTTGAAAATTTTTACGATCTTCCATTCAACAGCAAACAGTAAAAAAATTCTGCACGCGACCTGATGTCATGGTTGATACCTTCGTTTATTGGACTAATTATTATTAAATATATGTACATGAATATTGGATTGATCGCTTTCACTGTCATTATTTATTACTTTTATATTCTCTGCCTTATCTATAGCTTCGTCCTTTAAAATTTCTTTATTATTATTATTTCATTTCCCATAGATTGTTCGCGATCTATTGGTCTATCGCTTAAATTATTAATTTCCTCTTTTTCCAGCAACCAATTCAGATTTATTACCTAAAAGTAATGATGAATTTCACATCTTGTACCTTCTATAAAAGTATACAATAATTTGCTTAATGCAATCAATAAATGCCGATTATTTTACGAAATAGGTGTCTATGGTGGTGAGCTTAAGTAAATGTATAAGTAATAATTAGTGACTTCATTCTCTTTTACTAAATTACATTAACAATGTGAAGCCACAATACATAGTGACACCAATATCTGCAACATGTCTTAATAGCTCATACTTGATTATAATATGTATAAAAATTTAAAATTATATAAATCTCAATCAAGTTTTAATCCTTCTTTGATACATACAATTTATTGTGACAATTACTAATTTTACCCACCCATGTAGGCGAAACAAGTAATAAACCGGCACTGATAATTTTTCTAGGTGCATTTCCCGCGTAAAAACTATTCAATAGTGTTTATATTTGTAACAAAATTATTCTTTTCTTACTGGTATTATGTTTAACAATTCATTTTTTATTTTGTAATTATGAGTATATTTAAAAGCATAATAAAAACATTTGTTAGGTATATTTTTATTCTCATTTTGTAATAATTGTTTAAAAGATGAGTTCAGTAGAAATACTTACAGTTCGAGGCTACTACTGTACAAGGATACCAAGCTCCCCCAATGTATTTAGCACTCACGTTTTGACCATTAGTAGAAACTCGGGATTTACTACAAATGTAATAAATCCCATCTTCAAATTTCACAAGGAAAGTATATCGTTTAAAAGTTCTTCACAAACTAATTAGTATAGCCAAAAATGTTCTTCCCCTTCTACTTTATTTTGTGCCTTTATACTCGTAGTATATTTTAACAGTTAATTGTGTATTCTATGAATCAAAATACTATCTGTCTAATGCATTGACCAGATTTATTACAAGGTGTATCCAATAAGATTAAGAGCATTTTAAAACTAACCCAATTTATAAGTAGCGAAATATTTCTGCCATATATAAGATATGGCGCGACAATATTTAGATAGCGCGAAGTTCAAATATATGATCAAAAATCTAGCTCCCTTACAAATTTTATTGAGTAAGTCTTAAGGACAATCCCATTCCAATTTATAACTGGTTATATAACAGTTCACACTACAATAACTAATTTAAGTAAATTAATTACAATTAGCACTAATTTAATTAAATTTTATAAATATCTTTTGATAACACTACATAACTCGGTAAATAATTAACGCACTAACTTTAACTTAAGGCTACATTCCATTGGTGTACACATAAGCCAAATAAGCATTCGCTTCTTAGAAATATAGATCAAGCTATACTGATTATATCGAAATAGACCCAACTGGCTTATGTTAAACGGAATGTGGTCTTTTTATTTTATTTTTATTTTACCATAAAAGTCTAGATACAATTTGGGTACAATAAATATCCTATATCAAATCTAAAATATTTTTCAAAATATATTCTAATTTAAGAAAATAAGAAGAATAAGAAGAACCTACTTTTCATTAAAAAAGTGACGGGTCTGAAATTTGTAACAATATAAAAGTAATGTTTCTATTTTTTCTTAATTCTAGTCGAAATTCAGCAAATTGATGATTATGCAGAGGCCTCAAAATAGAATGGCACAAATTTAAAAAGTATTTCACAATAAAATTCCGTTTTTTTTAAATATTATATTATATTTACAAAGAGTGATCTTTTAAGATGGAAACTCAAAACAGCTTTTGGAAAAACACATTACTTTGTAGAATATGTCAGTGCAATTTAAGGAAAAATATTCGAGTGGACAAAGTTTATGACAATGTATGTTTGTTACTTTTAGGTAATTTTATGTAAAAGTTTATTTTCTTAACTTAGAAATACGCTGTTTATTAATATAAAATGTCCCTAAAAGTACCGTTCCATCATAGTGTATATTAAAATATATCGGTAAAGTTGTGCTTTTGGGAGTGGATATTCAAAAAGATTTAGAAAGTGCTCTTGACCTTAAAAAATTGAATGGTTTTATTTTTTGCTTACCCAAATATTTTTAGTGTCATAATGTAATACTTTGTTATCTTTCGAAAACCTAATATGTAATTTCTAACTAAAAAATATTGTCAAAAAAATGTCATGAGGGGCATTCACTTTTTCAAATGATTTTTACTTCAGAATATAAAAAACAGTAAAATACGTAAAATAAGGTTAGCAAGAAAAATCCAGTGACAGTGCATATTAATTAAGTAGTTTGTTACTATATTATAGTTTGATCGGAAATAAAAAGAAGTTATTAAAACGCATACAAGGGAAACATTCATTAATAATGCTTCTGGACAAAATTGGCCTTTTTGGCGATTTTAGTTTTATCGTTTCGGGTGCTGCAGGAGTCGTCAAAACTTTATTACTTTCATTTTGAACAAATTGTATCATTTAGATTATTTCGACTTTTTTTATTAAAATCTTCAAGCTTTATTTTTAGAGAATAGACTGAAAGCCTTTTCTTTTTTAGTTAGAAATCATTTGCCAAGTTTGTTAAGACGGATTTGACTTATAATTATGTCTCTCATTGTTTTAATATTTTCAACCGCTTTACATATAAGGTGACGCATTAGAGTGGCAAAGCTCGATTAGTTGGCTATTATAGAAGTAAAAAGGTAGGCGCTGTCTTGAGATTCACATTTTAAAATTAGTCCCAAATATACAGGGTGTTCAGGAACGCAGTACCAAACCAAAGTTATGTTTTTTTAAATGGAGTATCTCGTGTATTTTTATATTTTTATAAATCTTTTGCCGAGCTAATGTCCTCCTCCCATTTCCAAACAGGCACCACATCTCTGCCGTAAGGATATTCGAACTCTCTATAATAATCCTACTACATTAACCGTCCGGCAGAGATTTCGTACCTGTTCACCATCTTAGAAGCACAGGTTACTATTATCCGATATAATTAAATATTTAAAGGTATAATTTTTTAAAGTTTTAAACAAGGTTTTAGGATCAGAGTTAAAGAATTAAAAGAGCAATCAACATTAATCTATTATGTTCATCAATTCAGGCATTTTACCCCACCATTTCTACACGTTTGACTTCAAATATACCGTAGTTTGTTTAGCCAACCTATATATACAAGACAGGCAATAAAAAACCCTTAAGATTAAGTACTTTTTTACATATTTCCGAAGAAACATTATACAACAAACATTTTTTTCCATTCCTATGACCAATTTAAAAAATTAAATTCCGCTTTTTTCTGTTTTCGATTTGGATTAAGATTGCTCATGCTCATTCCGCAAACTACTTTAACATTTAATGTCCCTTTAAGCACCATTTAATATATTATTGAAAAATGTCTTTGGAAACACCAAACAACATATAATTCTTAGGAGAACAGTTCCTTTAAACACCGTTTAATATAGAGTGTTTAAGAGGACAACTGTACTTATAAGCACCAATTCATCCCAGCAAATGGTCTCACATATATACATATTTAGTATATGGAATAGTTAATTTACGGTCGAAACACAAGTAATTAAGTACCCCCTAGGTTTCCAACTATATCGATACCCTGTTGATTTACATGTCTATGTTTACTTATATCTATGTATATTTTATATATATATATGTCTAACTACTACGTTAATAAGGAAAAAAAAATAAAGCGCTAAGGTTTACTTTAAGCAATAACTAATTGTAATTAAGTAACTCAAGTCATAAAGGTTCAACTTAAATAAATCTTTAGGGTATACTGTAAGCCATATCTACTACATAACTAACTCTATATCTAAAATGATGACAGTTGTAGCAACAACAACAAATTGCCTCTAGGCAGATGAGCTATTGATCTGATACCGAAATGCCTCTATGGCCGTTACAGATAAATCGCTGACCTCATACCGGAATGCCTTGAGATAGTGGACTTGAAGGAGGTATATTTGGTCCCTCAGGACTGGTAGCTAGAGTCCGGCAAGGTCCTTCTAAAACCTAGGATACGGAAAGATTTGAATCGCAGCCAAAAGAACGTATGAGCATAAGAAGGGCAAGGTGAGAAGCCGCAAACTAACGTAGCCTACAAGCACATGCAAAGTATGCATCCTGAAGTTAAAGCGAAGCTGCATACACCAATATACAGCGTGAGTTTTAAGTATGGAGCGCCTCAATTATCTCGGAAACGGCTTGCACTATTTTTATAAATTGGTTTATCAGGGTTTTGTAGTACGACAGATCTTATGTTAGTATTTACATTGTTGTTGGATCTTCCGTTTTTCTGTAAATTTCAAATAGATCACCTTGCATATTTTTTCTTTTTTAAATCCTTAAAAAATACTGAATACTTTTCATATAATATTCTCTATACCTAAATGCCATAATTTCGGAGTTATAGCTAAATTTACATTATATCCGTCCAAGTTAAAATAAAACATTAAAATAGTTAGGATTTAATAAATTCATTTAATTAGAATTGTCTTTAATAATTTATATCCTAAGAGAGATCCCATAACAAGGTCTACTGTCAGTACAATAGTCAAAAAGTTTAACGAAACTGGTGCAGTAAAAAGATTATCCAAATCTGCAACAACTGAAGACAAATCTTTAGATATTTGTGTCGTGTTAAAAGAAGGTCCACATTTAAGTGGTAAACAAAAAGGGAACTTTAGAAAACAAAAAGTAAAGGCGGTTCCAGCAGATGCTCAAAATGTTGTCCGTTTACTTCAATACAACAAGCTATGCGATCGTTTAAACTTTGCAATACATTTTGCAACACGCCTGACTGCTCAATACTTATTATCTCTACGGTGATCCTATCTTTTAATTCTTGAATATTGGCAGGTTTTGTTTTTTAAACGGTGTTTTTTAAGCGACTCCTTAGGAAATAGTCTAAAGGAAGGATTCATATCGGGTGATCGCAGGGGCCACGCCTTCCAAACCATCTTCTTGGAAACACATTATTTAGGTATTGCCTCACCTCACGCGCATAGTTAGGTGGAGCTCCATCATGTTGCAGCCAAATATTTTTGTTTGGAGTATTGTTATTGTCTGAAAGTTTCAAATAATTAACTTAATCTATTATTTTAACTTGGGCGGATACAAAAACCTCAGAAACCAAAATTTATAAAAATCGTGCAAGCCGTTTCCGAGATAATTGAGACGTTCCATACTTAAAACTAACTCTATTGCAAGATGTCAATAGATCAAATTTTACTTGAAATGGGACAATTACTAGAGATATTAACGTTTTTGGAAATAATGGGGAAGTTTACAGCAAGGAGAACACTACCTCCCCGTTTTTGGTCATTAACTTGTAATTAGGATCGGGCCTAAAAACGTTAAAGGAACCAACCATCAAAGAGTCTCACTATTTGAATCGTTAGAATTTAGCCAGGTTTCTGTTAAATCAATCAACAAGTACCCGACGAGATCTGACAATGTAGCATTAGAAAATATACTAGCTTTTGTATTTAGTCCTTGAACGTTCTGATAATATAGCTACAAACAGTTATTATTATTATTGCATTTAGAGGACGTGAATGCTCTAATAAGAGAATTATCAGAACGACAGGTTGAATATATCAGACTTAAATTACTTTAATTTATCTATTTAAAGGACATTTATTGTACCAAGCTACATGTTTTGTCTGGAAAATTATATATATATATATATCAATTTGCTTGTTTGAAACAATTTTTGAGAATAATATATAAATAAAGATCAATATTTAAAAAAAGCATTTAATCATATCTCGAGTTTTTCCTTCTTAAGCGTGATCTCTTGAGCCGGCTCTGATTCCCGTGTCCACTTTCAAACAGTGCCAGAAGCAGCTTTATCTTGGTCCTAGTTTGCGCCCATTAGACCTGGGATAGAAGGTAACTTCATTACAGAGCGACTGGGCGCGCCGCGTTGTGTCGCCCGCTCTCAATTAGCTGGAGTTGTGGAAAGAATAGGAAGTGAGGGTGGTCAGCAGGGGTAGTTTTTCAAGGCGATAGACGAGGTGCTATTAGACTGCCGGGGAATAAAGGCCTCTACCGCATCTTTATTTGTCGTCGCAGTTAATGTTGCGGCGAGATCATTATTTAGTAGAAAAGATTTTTGCGAGGGGCAAAAGCTCCAAGTAAATAAAAACATTTGAATTGCAAATGAAAACAAATGTATTGCTTGCATACAGTGTAAACGTATACTTTGTAAATGAAAATAAATTACGCATTGTATAAATCATTCATCAACACTAATTTATAATGATTGTTTCGACTTTTATTTTATGGAATATCCATTATTAATGTAAAAGATAAAAAATACTTTTCTTAAAATTCCAAGATTTGCTAAAACTCTTTAAATATTCTTATTATTAAAGGTTCACCAATGTTCTTTGGCATCGTTAAATAAGATTATAAGAACTTTACAGACACACATACTTCATTTTTGATCATAAGTATTCAAACCAATAATAGTCGTTATTTGGGTAATATATGTATATTTAGTCCAGAAGGTAATTTAAAAGAACAGAACTTCCCAGATTTACTTGTTTGTTTAGTACTTTATACTGAGGTTATCAATATTATCATATATTGTTTCTTGTCATAAATATGAAGGATTTCCATTATTGTTTCTATTGTTTGTGTTTAGGGTCAATTAAATCATTCATATATATAACTTATCTAATTGTTTTAATCTATAAGCTCGTAAGTTTTCTCCAAATATTTTAGAAAATGAAGAATAAATATAATTAGTTTGATCATTTACGATCAAAATTCAAGTCTGTATGTCAAATATCTTTCAATTTCTTATAATTTTATCTGCCAAAGAACATTGATGAACCAATTGTCATAAGAATATTTAAAGAAATATCATGTCATATAATTTTAAGATAAGTATATTACTATAGGGTGTTGAGCGTCACTTTTCAATTATATACTCAACAGAAAAATGTTTATAAATGAGTACGTAAAAGTGAAAGTAGGATGCAAAACACACAAAATAATTATTGGGTGAGTAAATGAAAATTAAAATAAAATTAACTATAGGTAAATAAAATCAAAATTTAACCCACATTTTTTTAATTATTAGAAATTAAATCAATAATTTCAATTAATCAAAACAGTTATTGATTCTATCAATTATCAACTTATTAAAGTATTTTCCAATGGTAAGTATTTCTCTTCCTTTTTTATTTATTTTATACCTACATCAAATTATCATTAATGATAGAATCAATGAATTATGTTCTTTAATATTAAATGTTTCTTTTCTGGACTTATTAATATTAAATATATTTAATAATTTAATCGATGATATATAATGTTGCCAAAAGTTAATATAATCCATTATATGCTTTATTACGAGTCTTCGTTTTCTTCATTTTTCGCATACTTCGCATACTAGTTAAAGTCTTCTATATTAATTTAAAAAAATGATGATCTAATAATTGTCAATTCCATCATGTTAAATACATTGTAATCAACTCATACTCCGAAGTTTGATATCTCCGTTATCTTGAGAAATTGGAATGTTTTAAATAAAAGTTATAGATTTTAAAATTATTTCGTAACATACAGGGTGTCTCATAAGGTCCGTATATTTTTACATTTTTATAAACCTCTTGCCAAGCTAATTTCAACGATGTATTACACTTAATGTCTATTATGTTTAAAAAAGGATCTACAGTCACCTAACAATCCCATTTTTTTGAAATTAGATGTCTGTAGCAGCGACACCGTTGAAAATCAATAAAAACAACTTACATGTCCCTATCCTAACTTTTCAGGTTCTATGCTGTGGCATTGAAAAATATTTGATACAGAGCGATCAAAAGTTTGAAATCCCATCTGTACCAATCTTACGATTTTTAATAATTCCCCGACTAAAGAATTTAGTTGGATGTTTACACTATTTTGAACTTCTTCTAAATTTTTGTATTTGAAAAGAAAGAAAGATCTACTAGTGCTTTAACTATAAATGTATGTATTTTAAAAATGCTATATTTTTATGAACCATAAAATCATCACGGTATGGATTTGGAATTATTGGTTGTGATTTTGAACACGTATGGATTTTTTGGGTTAGTTGACCGATGGTGATTGGGTTAGACTGGAGATGTAATTTTGCCTTTAATGGGTTGTGAGCCAGGTTTATGTATAAAAAGTTGTGTGCTATTATGTAGGGTTTCTGAGTTTGTATTTAGATCTGGAAAATTAATTTTGTTATTAAAAAAAGAAAATATCTTGTTCGTAACAACTTTTACTTATGATGGATTTTTAACAATTTCTTCTACTTCTTTAAAAAATATATTTTGATGTGCCATTGTTGTTCTAATATTGAATTGGAGACATTTTCCTTTAAAGGCTTTATGATCATATTTTTTCAGTAAATACAATATTCTGGATCAGTATTACAATTACGGCTTTTTTCCATATTTTTCCTACATTTACAATATTTTTGTACCCTTTTGCATAACGTACCTCACTGAAGATTTCGAAAATGCAGTGCAGCAATATATGCTGCACATTATTACCCGACTCTCCCCTATTCCACCAAGGAGGAAAACCCTTTATTTCATTTTCAACTCTTGTGCGAATTTATAAAAGTTGTTTTCACACACAGCACGACCGGAAAATTGCAAGAAAACCCGTAAACTGAGAAACGGTGTTACGAAAGCGTGTCCGCATTACACGCATCCCTCGAACGCCCGCAAAAAATCTATTCAGACGAAATTAATAAGCGGTGGACGCGTAGTGATATCGTCCCGGTTATAAATTAAATCCAGCAAACCGGAACAACCACAATTACACTAACTAGATTTATTAGTAATAACTTATACAGCCGCCGCCATTCTCGATTCCATGCCATGGATATGTTAGGTACATATATGTATATATGCGACTCGGTGGTTGTCTAGTCGTAATTAAAAGCCAAGTGATGTCAGATTTTCACCCCCATGTTTCGGGTAAATGCATCGGATTTCGGGATGTTCTCGGGATAGCGCACAATAGATAACATGTTCATTCTTTTTTCAAATAATAATAATATTTATTGATCCATTGGAACATTACATGAATGTATTGCATGGGTCAGTCAGTAGGGGATAAGTATTATATATATTACAGTCTTACGGTCTTGTAGGTCCATGACATAGACCTAATAATAATCTTCATTCTCCATTCTATTTACTAGTGTTCTCCATCTATACCTATCTTTCGCAGCTTTATATCAATCTCTTATACCCATTTTTTCCAAATCCGCTATTACTTCATCTATCTATTCTTCATCGGTCTGCCCTTTCGTTTTTTGTCGCTTTCACTTCCGAAGAGAGCTTTTCTAGTGTATCTGGTTACCGGCATCCTATATACATGGCCGAGCCACCTAATACTATGTGCTTTTATGACTCGTATAATATTCTTCAACACTGTAGTAGGCTTTACTAAGTAGGACTGGTTTAATATTCTTTTTGAAGTATTATTACATTATTTTCCAATAACAAAACTATATCAATATCCTCTAATAAGTTTTAATTGGCTTCCCTTTCTTTTTTTATATTTTGTCTTTCTCGATAAACTGTTCTATTCCTTTATTTTCACATGTTCATACTAGTTTAATGGTGGATGTATCTTTGGTTTATTCCCAATTCGCCACATGCGAACATTTTTAGTACATAAGTACAGGGTGCGCCAGAGAAACGTACTTATTTGAAAAAACTCCCGAGCGGTGGGTAGAGGGGGGGAAGGGTGCGCATCTGGAGGGGGAAGACCCCAAGTTTGTTTTCCCTTCTAGTTAGTCAGTTAGTTTGTTGCCCGTCAAAATGCATGTGAAGTGCTGCTTGACAACCTGCCTCAAGATGCGATCGTTTTTTTCAGTGACGAGGCTCACTTTCACATTTCCGGCTGCGTTATTTACGGGGTTATTTGAAATCCCTGGTTTATGTCGATCGACCACGGACCATAGCTCACCTCAAGAACAACATTCGCGACGCCATTGCCAACATACCGATTGATATCCTGCGAATAGTGGAGACGAACTTCAGAAATCGACTTAATCAATGTATGCACAATGGGGGTCGCCATTTAACCGATGTCATTTTCAAGATTGTATGAAAAAAACTTGGGATATTGTATTCTCAAATAAAAAAAGAATTAAAACAATAACTGAAGTACTTTTGTTTTTATTGACCTTTCAAATAAATAAGTTTCTCTGGCGCACCCTGTATGTAAAAATGTATACCGGGCTGTTGTGAATAGGTACATAGAACTCTTTTTAGAATCTTTATCATGACATCAAGTGAATGTAGTTAGCGCGCTGCCCTTCTTTGTAATAAATGCACATTTTACCTATTGCACTATTTTCTAGCTACTGTTCAACCAAATAATAATTAAACTCTTCCATTGCACCAATTTTTGGCGATGTTTCCATAATGTTTAACAATCCTTCGTCTATAGGATAAGAAGGAAGGTGTGCTAAAGCGGCACACTTGCAGTTGTGTTCCTTGACTTCAGGATTGCGAATATATAATTTGGCAAGACCAAGTGATCGTATCTTTTTCCACAGACATTAATTAAAAATAAAGTTGCAGCCTATAAGTACAACATTGAGAAAATGGTGCGAAATGCATTTTATTTAGTAACAGTTAATACAAAACAGGAATAATGCTCGTAGAGTATAGCATTCTACCGATATTAGCTTGTATTGTGTAGTTGTGTGAACCCTCTGCAGCAACTTTTAAAGGTTGCATCTCCAAAAAAGTTACTGATTTGCACCATGTTTCCTTTTGCTCTTTGGCTACCAAAAGTAAACATTTTTTGGTTGTCAGTTGTATCGTCTAAAACCAAAAACTTTTCTGCTACCTTTGGCGGGATTACTATCTCTGCAAAATTAACGACTCCCTGTACCTTAAGGCGTTCCCTGTATAAAGCTGACTTTTTTTACATGAAAGATGGCACTCAGTAACAAATTGCAATCCTGCATCCTTTATTAAAAATTTGTGGATTTGGCGTTAATTCTTCCCTTATACACTTTTTACACTGAAGTAGACATTTTTCTACTTCCACGTTAGCCTGAAGAATGAGGTGTTTGACGCAAAACATTTAACTCAAAAGAAGTTAAAAAACCACCGCACTTTCGTAGAACACAGAACCACGTTTCCATTCCATTTTTATTTTTACGCAATCTACTGAACTTACAATCCATATACGCCAATTTCGGACAGCCTCTTTGCGTTTCCAAAAACTCCATTATTTAATCTCGCTTTTTTAGAGTTTTAAGACCTTATCAACTCGTTGTCATTTTGTAACGAACTTATTAATAAACTATTACTTTTTAAATAGGGGATGAAACCTCTGTGGCACATTTCAAAATTTCAAAATTTCAATAGTTTATCAGTTTCGTATTCCGTAACAGTATTCAAACTATTAATAAATAACAGAGAATCAAAAAACTACCTTTGACAAACCAAAGTTGCAAAAAACTTGTATCTGCTTTTCTTTTCAAAAACTACAACTACACGGGAATTTTTTGTGCGGAAATGTAGATCTACAGATACGTGAAAAATAATAATTCAGCCCAAAGTTGCTTGGCAAAGTTTCAAAATTAACAAGAATGTCACATGAATCGGTTCGGGATAATAAAAATTATCTTATTGTACTAGAGGATAATACCGTTATGTTCAAAAAAGAAATGTTTTAGGTGGTTCAAGGAGATAAAACATGCTATAACTTTTTAAAAAATAAAATATTTTTTTGTACGTAGTGTATAAAAACTGTTAAATTGAGGTATCGCATGATAGAGGTTGCAATTTGAAATTTTGGTGTTGTGATACTTATTGCGCTTAAGAGAGAATTCATAAATTTCTGCCATTACTAAATTGCTTCCCCATTCATTCTTTGTATTTTCTAATACAAAATTCAATCTTCAGAGCTATATTGGTACAATCCAAAGTTTTGAAATTGACAAATAAAAGTAGTCAAAAAAAGTAGTAACTAAATCGAGATCTATTTTAAGGTGGCGATAGGTTAGGTTAGATTAGGCAATATGAGTGGGGCAATAACGCGCCGCTCCTCTATAGCAACTGAGGTCTATTATTACTCAACCCTAAAAGCTTTCTTAAAATCGTTAAGGTCCAGTTATACGAAGCCGAAATTAGAGAATCTATTCATTTCTAGAACTGGGCAGTAACATACGTAATGCCTCACCCTTTTGTTCTCGAAGCTGAACAACAGTTCGATATATGACTTTTCTACTCCATTCCAGGCTCTGAAATATAGAGCTACGTAAGAGTTTTGGTATAAACGTTTAGAGTGACCTAAACCAGGATAATATAGTGTCTTTGGCTATGCTTTTGGAAATGCCAAAGAACTGCTCCTTTTCTGGGGATAGTGTAAGCTATCTCATTATCCTCCGCCCGCTTACTCCTACATACTCAAAGTAGGATTACTCTGTTATTGGTAGAAATGCGATTCTAGAATTCAGGTCCAGTCCGTTAGAGCTCCATGATTTTAGAATTGCTTGTCTGTTTGACAAAATATAAATACTTTTAATGTGTGTCCTAGAGAACAGTACGTCCGAGGCCATTCGCAGAGTGTGTTGAAAACTTTTCTCACGCAGCAGATCAGAGTAGTATCATAGCCTCCCCCCTTGAGTTAGACAGGACTCTGTAGGAGATCAAGCTGACCTCCGGCTCCAGCAAAATGTGGAGAGGAGTAAAACCCAGAGCTATCTACGGGTGGTAATTAACAGTTTCAGTTTATGTTGAAATACGACATGATTTAAAAACGAGTGTCACTCAATTGTTTACATCAGAAATTGTAACCAAGATTATCTAGAAAAATGAAAAATGTTTTGGTCAAATTAGAAACAATTGTGGTAAAACAAGAAATTTAACACTTCTCTTATGCTCTAAAATCTTAACAACTTTCGCAGAATACAAATTGATCAGCTACAAGACAACAATTGTAGTTTTATCACGGTCCTTGGGAGTCGTCACTTTTTTTCCTTGTAGTGGTGTCAGTCGCTTATTCAAGAAGGTTGTAAAATATTAGCATAGAAGATTTTAACAAAGTTTTATCATCATGTATTATGTAGTACTATAAACTAATCATATAATATTTTTTTAAAATAGATCGTGGACCAGGCAAAGGTATGCACTACATAATATATTTTTAAATATTTAACTATTTTAGAAAATAAAACTGTTCAATATTTTAATTAAAAAATATTGTACGATTTAGATAAGAAAATGTAGGAGGTATATTTACATGTAAGATTGAGAATAAATTATTATACCCTTAAATTGGTATACAGAACTATTAAACTACAAAGTCTGGCAAAGAATGGAATCAAATATAAAATTTCAAATAATACAATATTACAACAATAAAATATTTATCTTTCAGTTTATTAAATTCATTTCGGCTGCACCTCGTATTGTCACGATGTTTGGAAGTAATTGGGAGCCGGGTACGACCAGTGATTTTATGAAAAAATTGTATCATACGGTCGCGAGATTGAAATAGAACTATGGATAAATAATATGTTTATCCAAAATTGTCATGAGGTCATCACAACAAATACTCAGAATGGATTTATTTAAAAATAGTCCAACAAATTCTTTACACAATAATTTCTACATACATTTATTAAAGTCGACGATTCAGTTTGACACACACTATTAAAACGACTTATTTATTTGATAAAATATACGCAAAATGAATCGTCGTTCGACATATTGCTTCATCTTTTCAGTAAAGGAGTTTTTTAATATAACAACTACCAAATTTAGGTACTATTATGAAAACTGAAACTGCATCTTTAAAGGAATTTATCGCTTTATTAGGTCTCAACTTTTTTCCCATTGTGCAGCGTAACGTTTGTTTCGTGTACTTCTCTTGTTATCTTTCTTGACAATTTCTTTCCATCTTCTTCCATACACTTGATCATTTTCATCACTAAATTATCGCTTTTAAATGTTTTGCCTGTTTTCACTTCTAAAATGGCCTCTTTATATTACAGAGTTTGCTGGGTTACTTCCTCAGTTCTTATTTTCTTTCTTTTTTGTTTTTTTATACCAAATAGAAGGTTACACTAGTAAACGCTAAAGATTTACTGAAATATTAAAAATATACTGGATTCTTCGTTAGTTATAAACAAAATTCTGTTATTACTAAACTGAACGTTTAGTTACATAATAATAATTAGCGTTTGTGCGTTTACTAATGAAAAACCTCATATCTTTGTAGTATAAACATTCAGTTTATTCTTTTGTCTCTTTATTCATTCTTGTCAAATTCTCTGTGTCTTGATTCCAGAAATTTTTGTTATTAGTTTTGTTTCCTTGATTGAGTTCATCTCTAAATAGATCTGTTCGCTTAACTTTGCCTCTACGTGATAATTTTATTTAATATATTTGTTACCTTTTTAACTGTATTTATTAGGAATTAAGAAACCTCCTGTTCGGTGGTAGCAGCTTTTCTGATTAATGGGGTCGAAGTTGACGCGCGTCTGATTTTGCTGACTCAGGTAAATCTCTCTCTGGGCTCGGCTCAACTGAGCCGCTGCACCACAAACCGTCGCTAACTATCATTTGAATGTCAGCCATTACTCGCTCAGGAGGTGAACAATGGACTGCGAACGGGAAACGATTTAATCGTGTATCAATTAATTTTGCTTCTCGTGAAACAATTTGATTTTAATTGCACCATGTGGAAAAATTGGCACAGAGAGTAGTGAATTCATTAAAAAAATCAGCTTTTTACAGGCGTATTTCATATCCTATAAGTATTTTTTTGGAAGAAATTAAGATAGTAGAAAAAGTAAAAATTTTCGATTTTCTGTTTTTTTTTAAATTAAATAACCGAGGAGGGTTACTTAAAATAAAAACAATTTATTCCATAAACAAATTGTCAATATTGCCCCCATTTTAAAGTTGTAAATTTTATATAAATTTCGTCGACTCTTATTAATTTACAATATCTCCGGATGGAAATATAAACTACATAAAGGTACACACTTTCCCTTATAAAAAAATTGCGTACGCCACGTGCAAAATTTTTGCAAAAAATGTATTTTAATTTTAATTAGATAACTAATATAATTTACTTATACACTTATGAATCGAATGAATAAAAATTTGATAATTATTTTTGATAATGGCACACATGTTCAATAAAATTTATTAATAAAGTTATATTTAAACTTTATCTAATATACACGTGTATTTTGGTATACAATGTTGCAGTTGTAATCATCTTTTCCGAAGATTTGTTTATACATTTAATTAATCAATGAAAAGTATGAATGAGAATTTGCAGGTCGTTCATGATACTACCATTCTCTTCATTATTTGCTGACTCTTATCATTAACGTAATTAAGCGATATGTAATTTCACAATAATTTTCTAAAAACTTCGGCCAAAAATAGTTAATAAAATGTGTATCAGTGTCTAGTTTTTACTTATTAAATTCATACTATTATTAAAAAAAAACAAATAGCAAATATACAAAATGTATTCTTTCAATTAAACAAATTATTATGGAAAGTACGCTCGCCTAATTTTAATTACATAGTATATAAACAGTAGTACATATCTCCATTTTGATGGGAATTTTAATGTAATTTAACTTAAAACCTACTCCCTTTCATTTTATCAGCCGAAAATATGTATTTTATCATTAACAAAGTAGTATGATATGAATTTGCCTTGTTCATGACGAAATTAAAAATCTCTACAGGTAAATGAATGGATAAAGTACCTCATTCCGCTCTTAATAAACAAATAGCTATTTCATTTGAGCAAAAACAGTTTGGTTTTCAAAAAAATGGTTTATTTTTTGTCTTGTACTATTTACTAATAGACACAACTTTTTAATAGCAATTATTTTCCAGGAAGTCGTATTCAAAAAAAATATACATCAACTTAAAAAACCAAAAAAATGTTACTTTTTCTTTATTTAAAATTAGAGAAAAAAGTATCAATCGTGTTCAATTAAATATGTTTTTAGATCGACTAATAGTTTTTATTTTAAAATTATTAAAAAAATAAAAATTATCTAAAAAAAATTGAAATTACTAACCATCGTTTTTTGTTTTTTACAAAATTAAAATGAATGATTTTTGGAATTATGTTTCTATTGATACATAACATATTTATTGCATAATTCAGTTAATTTTTTGTTACCTAATAAATAAAATATTTTTGACTTATCAGTATTAAAAATGAGCGTTTTTAATATCACAAGTACGTTATGGTTAAAAAGTAATTCAGTAAAACTTTCGCTTAATTAATTATTTCTAAATATATTTACCTTGTAGTCTACATACAAGGTCTTCGGAAAATGTTAGTATGTGCTAAATCTTGATTACTATCAAAGTTGAGATGAAATTTTGAAAATTGAATAAATAGAAAAAATATGCAAATTGAGGTAGGCATTGAACAATAGAATTTTAAATTGAAAGGGGTCGAGTAATACCTCAATTTGACGTTTCCGTCTAGTTGAGTACAACGTTAAAGCCACTATTATTATTCCAGTCAATATCAAAACTCCTCAAAATTTTAAAAATCCGGTATTTATTTTTCAGATGTGGGCAATAGATAATTCTATAGAAACTCTTAATTTTGTAGAAAAATCCTCCTAAATTTCTCTTCTTTTTTTATTTATTATATATCTAAATCAAATTATCATTAATGATAGAATCAGTCAATAATCTTATTAAATATTAAATGTAATCTTAATGTAATAGCAAAAATAGTTGATATTTCACTTGTTTCTTTTCGGGACTTAATATTAAATATATTTAATAATTAAATTCATGACATAAAATATTTGTGATATAGAAAAATCACAACTATTTTATGCTAGTATAAAATTTGTACGAAATCATAAATATTAATTAAATGTTACCAAAAGTAAATATAATCGATTACATCCTTTATTACAAGTGTTCGCTTTCTTCATTCATTCTTCGCATGCTTGTAGATTGTTATTAACCATCAATTTTTTTTACTCTAAATCAATAGACCATTCCTGATAACAAAACACCGGGTTAACTATGCCCAGGAGCACCTCCCATTGCCCTAAAATTTCTCCTTATTCTAGTAACATATAAAAGTGATGAACTGGGACAACAAAACCGACAGTGATTTTGTTGAACGAAAACGATAAAAATCCAAAATTTCCTATGAATGTAAGAAAAAGGTAATTATCCTCTTGAAATTTCTTGTAATCTAATAAATGTGATTTATTTTTCTTATTCTCTACACCGATTAACATAGTTTTAATAGCATATTCAATTGTAGTTGACACAAGCTTACTTATTATAATGCTTTTTTTTTAAACACGAAAAATGTTTATTTTATTTTACAATTTTTACAAGATACATTAAAAATTATGTCTTTTCTCCTATTTTTACTAATATATGATGTCTTTAAGAGCCAATATCATCACGTGACTTTTTCCGACTAAAAATATTTGGCTCCTTGTAGACCATATAGTCCATATAGACCTACAGACGCGCTAACTAAAAACACGTTTCCTTTCTTCCGATTTGATTACTTGAAACAAAACTAGAAACGAATACAATTTCTACAAAACTGCTTTGGCAACATAGCAACATAGTATTCTAGTATACTGCACAACAAATATTTGCCTGTTTTTTCCACTCAACTATCAATTAGTAATTAACGAGGACGAGTGATTTCATCTGAAAATTGTTTCATACATTCTTATGAAAAAAAAGTTTCATTGTTTGAAATTTAACCGAAACAATGAACTTCTTATGTCCACACTTTCGACAAAATTATAGTAAGTTTTTAAATTAGCTAATATATTGTTATTTTTTAGACAAATTTTGAATAATTGAGTATAGGGCATTAAAAAATACTCAGTAAAATATTTATAGGGGACTGTGCTGCGACTACTAAAGATGTGTCATCCGTAAATAATGTTAAGCATCTTATATATCTCATATAAAATTTGTCAAACCATTACTATATAACTCAAAAATTAATGGACCGGGCACAAATCCTTCAGGAACACCTATATTAATATTTTTACTTGATGAGGTAGCTTCAGATATAATAACTGGTATAGTTTTACAATTTGCACGAGTATTCCTATTTCAGTTGTACTTTTTTGTAACTTAGTAACGTAAACTTTGTAGATTAAGGTGCGTTCGAATTATTATATTTTATTTTAAAAGTGGTTATTAGTGTTTAAGCGAATTGATTAACTATCTACGAGGTATTTTTAATATTTATTTTAAGAAAACTTCGTTGATTAAACCAATGTTATTTTTGATACGTGGTTATATTTATATGTGTGCAGTAATCATACAAAAATATTATAAAATGATTTGAAATTAATTTTTGAAGTCTGCTTTTTCATCGTAAAATATTTCAGCCGACTTTCTTCATTTCCTAATATCAGTTTCACTGAAGGTTACGGCAGCTTTAAAAGCATTCGTCTTATAAATTTATTACCTAGCAAAGAAAACAAAACTAAAGAAATATATAAAAGAAAAAATATTTAATAACTAAAAGAAAGATTGTTCAAAAAAGTCATATTCCTCGCATCTGGATTCAGATTCAGACTCATCACTGGCTTCTGGAATACCTATTATTAATTATAACAGGATCTATGTCAGAAACATCTAATCGTTTGGGTTTTTCTCAATCTGAAACAATTAGATTTTTAGTAGGTTTTACGTATTTCTTCCAATGAGTAGTAGTAACATTATTTAAGGCTTCTGACCATATCTGACCATATTCCGGGTAATTATTAAAAAAATAAATGTTATTTATCTGAAATTCCATATCTTCAGGGGATGATTTTGTTTTCACAATTTTTTCGAAAACCGTTTGCATTGTGACTACACTATCTCTATTTCATTATACTGACAGTGATAAGGAGGAGTTCTTAGTATTTTATGACCATATTCTTGCACGTATTTATCCAAATCGAATTCTTTTTTTGCTAGATTTTTACGTATAACTTCCTAAATCTGATATTTCATTGTATTTAATGGATAAATTATTTTCTTTTTTTCCAAATATTTCTACCATTTTAGCTTTACACCAACTATGGCACGGAACTGGTTCCTCATAACGTGAACGAAACCCGCGTTAGCCATTATAAGGAAAGAGGGGTATTCCAGACTCGGTATAAATTGCACTTTTTATAAACCCGTTCTCGTTTCCACCATGACAAATAATCTATCTAACACCTTCTTCGTTTTTTTTTACTTGCAGTGGATATAGTTCCATTTTGCCAACTTTTTCTGTCACTTCCCTTACTAAAGATCCACATTTCATCAATATATACGGGCTTCAAGGTATCTGACCATCTCTTTATTATCCTAACTCAAAAATTATGTCCTCTTTAACTGTATTGAGGGCAGTTCTAATAAAAACTATCTGTTCCTACTTCTTTTGTAATGGAAACGTGTTAATTGATCGTGTAGAACAAACAACGATTTAACAATTTCATTGGTACATGTTCCACACCATCATGTATCTTGTGAATAATTTGCTCAACTTGTTTGATATTAGCGAACTAACTCTCGTTTTATATTCACTTATTTTTTAAGACTTTTTACTCGTATAATCTGCATCAGACATCGTTGATTTTGAATGCCGGGAAATACTTTAGTGTTAATTTTCAACGCTTCTGCAGCCACTTGTTTTTACGTTTTTCCTGTTTCTAAAATATGAAACAATGTTTAATATTAAAGTTTTTGATTTTGTTATTATTGTTTAACTATTAATACACCTCAAAATTATTTTAACAATTCAATTTTCAATGTCACTTATTATTAATTTACGACGTGCTCAAATATAGTAACATTTTATTTCATCCATTTTATATATAAGCAAGAGAGAAAGAAAAAGAACTTGGGGTATTTCCAAGACTTTTTGCTAACCATTCTAAAAACACCGCTTTAAAACCAACATTATAATACCATTTGTCTTTTACGAAATAATGATGGCAATATGTCATTATTTTGAATTTGTCAAGAAAGTTAACTTATTTTATTAAAGAAACTTTTTCCAAAAATTTTCAAAAAAATTTGCAAGTGGCATATTGGCCTGTAATGGCAATATACATATTCGGGATCGTTTTTTTATAAATGGGAATACATAACCGTAGTTTCCTTAAAGGCAGTTGGAATCATTACGTACGGATAAGTTGATCAAATAGGCAACGTGGTCAACTATATAAAGAAAAATAATTTTTAATATATTTACTGATATACAATCTGTACATGAGCTTTTTTCTTGTTTTTTAAATGACATGTGGCTCATAGAAGATCTATTCTATCAGCAGGAGTGAAAAATAATGTTTTATTAAGCATTTTAAATATCGTAGAACGTGAACTATCAAAATGACTATTTAATTTTTCCTTCATTATGATTGCAAAGCAGAATACATCAGCCACCTGCTTGCACTCTGAACAACGTTGTCTTTTTAGTTTAATAGTTAAAATTTAATGAGTGCGATTACGACCTCTTTCATTGGTTTACTAAATTCCAAATTTGTTTTTATTTTGAAAGTTGTGGCTCAATTTTTCATGAAATTTTAATTTAGTACGTTTTATTATTGCACAATGAATGTTTTTTGCTTATTTCAGGCAACGTGAGATTTTTTATCGTTCCAACCCCAACAGAGCAATGAATATTTTTTAAATTAGCACTAGACTCTCGGACAGCTGAAGTAATCCATTCGTGCTCTACGAAATGTTTATCGTAATATCGTTTTAACTCGTTGATATTAATTTCGCAATGATATGGCGGTAATCTTAGTACCGTTTTACTAAATTTTTGTTTATTTTGTCTGATTAATTGTAACAAATTTGACCTTTCTATATCTGTCTGAAACGCAATATTTTGATCTCAGCAAACCATATTTCAAAAATATTAGCTTTCGTTTCGTGACAATTTCCAATTTTTTCCCTTTAACCACCGATAATGGATCTATATCAAAACCTTCTTCTGAATCTTCATACAATATTACAAAATGTCTCGTTTTCCTAAAGAATTTTTCAGGCTAGGAATAAACTTTCAATAAAAGCATTGTATTTGCTTTATAAAGGTGGTGTGTGTCATTTACTAATTTTATTGTATATCTCGATCAACTATTATCGTTTGCATTACTGCAGTATGATAATATTGTTAGTATGGTAAATATAAATGTTCATCAACTTATAAATTTTTCAATTGACATTGTATGTAATCACATAATTCTGTTAACCATTCAGTTAATATTTGAACTTACTCGTGTACCAGCAACATCGGAAACATTATTTAATATCATTTTTACAAATATATCTGATTTATTTCTACATTTCAGTCCTATCGATCATAGTATTTCTGATCACAGAGCAGTATCCTGTGAAATAAACATAACAGTTCCGCTAACTGAATCCAAGCTATAGAAATTTCGCTAATTTCTCCATAGAAAATTTTAAGCGAGATTTGGCAAATATTACTCGTAATTTGAATAAATATTCTTTAAGAAAATTTACGTAACAGTAAAATAACCCACTATGTCTAATCTTTATTTGATTAATATGCGCCGCGTGTTGAACAAGAATAATGAAACCTCCAACTACTTGGTTTAGCCTGGCGTTCAAAAGAGTGATGAGGTTAAGGGATAAATCTTTATAAAAAAATAAAAAATAAAAAAACTTAAAGAATTTTATTTACTGTAAAGACTTGTGGAATACGGTTACAACTGAAGTTAAAGCGAGAGAACTCCGTTTATTTAGCTTCCAGGTGTACAAACTGCAATTCCAAGGAGTTGTGGAAAGCTGTTAGCCTTATGAATATTGAATACAAAAATTCTTTAGATTTACTTTAAGAGACAGGATAAACATAAATAATTACTTTCTGTGTGTCTTTAGTCCAAGTAATTGTGTTGAAACTTCTGAATATTATAAATCACGTAGGTTACATTGTTTTTAATTTGTAATCAAATACCACGGAAATGTTGAGACTTTGGTTACATTCAATTGCACCATATGTAACGCATATTGTTAATTATTATCTAGAAAGCGGATATTTTCCTGATATCTGGAAATATTCCAAAGGTCAGTGCCCCTACACAATATAGTGATTATAGAAATTTTTTACTACATTATAAACAAGAGATCATTTCCAATTATCAATTTGGCTTCCATAGAGGCTTTAGTACCGTTACAGTTTTAACTGATTTCATTACAAAAAAGAGGCCTAGCGACCGCTATGATTCAGTTAAATTACTCGAAAGTTTTTAATACCTTAGACCTTCTTTGTGGAAAATTAAAATAATATGGTTTTGATGAAACTTCTTATTGCTTTATTCAGCATTTTCTTAGTAACTGTAGGCAAAAAGTGGTTGTTAATAATCAATCTTCATATTATTCAATAGTCATCATAGGAGTACCACAGGGGTCTGTTTTAGGTCCTTTTTTAATTTAATATTATATGTTGCATTGAATTTATTACTATAAAGTTGTATACATTTTTAAAAATTACGATTGCATTATCAGAAACAATAAATCAAAATTCGTTGTTATAATATTTGAAAATAATACAGATAGCAAAAAATAAATTCTTAAAAAGTATTTTTAATATATAATATTATTATAAAGGATAAAAATATTTTTTTAAAATTAATAAATTCATTCAATAAAGAAGCGTTCAATAATATAAGAATTAAATTATATACGAGTACATACCTCACTTTTCAATTGTGGTCCCAATTTCATTCCACAAAAGGTGTTTGAATAGTGCGTTTTTATAGTCTTTGTACTCCTTGACCTTCACATTAAATAGAGCTTCATGATTTTTCACAAAAGCAATTAAAATCGACATAGGACTCATCATTTAGCCCAAAATATTCACAGTTTTCGATAGATGCAGAAATAGATACAATAATACCAACACATCAATTTGGGTTTCGTGAAAGCCATTCAACAGTACAACAGTGTCACAGAATAGTAAATAGCATTCATAAAAGCCTTGAAGAGAAGAAAATATGCACAGCTGCCTTCCTTGATCTAGAACAAGCCTTTGACCGAGTATGGCATGACGGGCTCCTATACAAACTTAAACTATCCCTTCCTACCCCACACTATCTTGTAAAAAAATCATATCTAACAGATCGATACTTCCAAGTTAAATAAATTTAATACAGCAACTTTCGATCATTTTCCTATCCACTGAGGAGTTCCCCAAGGCAGTGTCTTGGGTCCCATACTTTACCTAATATTCACTGCTGACATTCCCACTACTAATTCCACTACAATAGCTACATTCGCCGACGACACGGGCATAATATCCGTTGATGAAGACTCACAAGTAGCAGCCAATAATCTACAAACTCACCTCAACCAACTCCAAATATGGCTTAATAGATGGCGAGTAAAAGTGAATCACACCAAATCATCCCAAATTACATTTACAAACAGAAAGATTATATGTCCAAATGTCTCACTAAACGGAATACAGTTGCCAGTAAATGAAGAAGTTAAGTACTTAGGATTAATACTAGACAAAAAGCTTATCTGGAAATCGCATATCTCCACTAACTATGGGATTGCTCAAAGCCATCAAACACAAAAATAATCCAAAGAGTGCAATTAAAAATACTTAGAATAATTTTTAACGCCCCATGGTACATTAGCACCAAAACTCTACACGAAGACTCTGGTATACCATTTGTTGACGATGAAATTACTAGACTAACAAGGAACTATCTTGAACAACTAACAGGCCATCCCAACGAGGAAGCAAGAATGCTACACATCTAACCCGAAGTCGTAAGAAGATTAAAGAGACAGTGACCAACAGACATAATAAACCAGTGACCTTCATCTGAACATTTAAAACTTTAAATTATTCTAGAGTGTCATCACTGGGTGGCTTCTCCTCTCAAGTGTACAAATCCTAATCATATTTACTTATAGCTAACATATGTATCAGGTTGTAAATTTCAATTTAATAAAAAAAAATTTTGATAGAAAAACGTTCTGTCAACGCTATAACGGCCGTCATGGAAACGAGGGTGCCTTCATTTTATAGAAAACCACTTCCGAAAGATCGCATAGACGGCGTTAGTGACGTCATCCACCGCTATATTACGACCGCTAAATAACGACACTGTTTTCCTAGGAAACCCCGGCTTAACACATACAAAGAAAATGTGAAAATCCAAATGTATACAACAAAGTGTACAGCCTGTTAAATTTAATGGAAACAATTCAATGACTATTTTGTTGATCAATGACCGTCTAATATTATTGTGCAAAAGATGTGGATATGCTACAACGAAAGAAATAGAACAATAAACTCCCTTGAAGGTTGGCATACCCGCCTAAATAACGAATTATCTAAAAATACATTCTAGCATTATTGAACTTATAGAATCCTAAAAGAGGAATCCCATCAGATCACTACGACAATATAAAGCACCAAAGCAACAAATGGAATTGCACATGACGCCAAAAAAGAAGGAAACTGTAATATGTTGTACTCGACGAAAGAGATTATGTTCAGGGAAAAACTAATATTAGTCAGTGCTTATTAAATTTAGTATATATGTAAAAATGCAGTGACATTTCATTTTAATTTTATATATACAAAGAAATGTAGCATTTATTTATTCTTAAAAAAAATAATTTTATCATCTGTAATATATTAAAAAAATTTTTTAAGAAGCTATTTTTTGTTATGTGGACTATTTTTGAGTATTTCTTTTCTTTTCGGCAAACGAGTTAAAATTATTGTCTTTACTAACATTAACAAGAAAAACAATACATTTTTTAACTATCAATCTGACACAAACTTCTCTTAATCTAATTTCAATAAAACAAGCCTAGGTAAGAAATATACCACATGGAAAGAAGACGCCAATTGCGTCTATTCAGGTAAAAATTTATCTCAGCCCAAAACGCGAAGTTCGCAACCTACAAAAGGGTTGAGGCCCCAATAGTGAAGACACTATCATTATCCAATCATGTGCAGGCAATTGTCACATATACTACTCATTTGATCCAAAATTCCAAAACGGAGCAACAAAATTACTGAATAATTATTTATCGTCTATTTAACAGTAGTCTCTATTTCACAACCTTAAATTAAACGCTGGAAAATGTATCATAATGCTATTTTCTCATATAGCTATTCATTTAGATACCTTCAAAGTTAACTTAATCAATGAAAACTTAAAAATTAATTCTGTATGTAAAAATGTTGGCATAATCTTTGATTGTGGATGGAGATTTGAAGATCATACTTTTGATAAATTAAAAAAATCTTATTTAGTTCTAAGACAGCTTTATCAACTAAATAGTGTTTTAAACTTTATTATGGTATTAATCAATTCTTTCCATATCTAACAAGTCAAAATAAATATCGTTTGCAAAAAATACAAAATAGTTGCTGCTGGTTTGCCGACGCTTTCACCGGATGTCTAGTAAAATTAACGATTTGCAATGGTTATGGATTGAAAACCCATTCAAATATCTACATATTTGACAAATTTAAAAGTTAGTTAAAACCTTATTTACAGCAAAAACTTCTATTTAGGAGCGAGATTCACCAACTGAATATTAGACACCCACAAAGTCTAACTCTACCTTGGCATCACCTAGCGATATTTCGAATATATTTCTTATGTAACGCAGTTATAATTTATAATACTTCACCTCATCACATAAAATTGTGTACAATTTTAAAAACGTTACAAAGAGATCCTCGCAAACAAATTTAAAATATTGTGGTACGCCACATGTTATCTTATTTTTTTCAGTTCCGTTTTGTGCATTATTTAATCCTAATCAGTTAAAGTTAAATATTGGTCATCATTGTTACGTAGTTGTTATTTTTGTAATTTGTGGTATTTTGTAATATACACAGAGGTTGAATAGAGTAGCTACGCTAAACTTCGCCCTTTCAAATTCGTGTATTACAATACGTATAATAAAGGCTATTTATTATTAGGATTAATTTTAAAGAAAAGGCAGAAACTAAAAAATTAAGTTAGGATCCTTCCACGCTATGGCTCGTCCATTATAGGTAAGATGCGCGTACAGAAGATACTCGGGAAACTCTATTATGGCTTTTCTGTAGATAAGAAGCTGTTTGAAGCTGGTGTGTGCCATAAGGACGCACGGATGGTCAATCGGTGCGACTATGGAAGGCGATGACGCTAACTTTTTACGACATCGAGTCTTGGAATCCGGGGGAGCCGCTGTATAATGCGAAGGAGTTTATCCGCCCGCCCGGTCCTGCTCCGGACGTACCGGAACCGATATATTTTATGGCCGATGTCCAGCAGCAGTCAATAAATAGTTCCAATGGGAGGCATCTCTATACGAGCCAAAAATATACAGAGGGAGAACGAATCGTTGTTGTTTTTGTTTAGATGATTTGGAAATCGACAAAAATAAAATGAACGATTTATTTACAGTGTTTACGTAACGTAGTGGAGAAACTAGGCAAAAAGAAAAAAACAGATTCTTGGAAATAGCAGAAATAGAATATAATTAACGTAACAGTTACTTGTGAAATGATTACCTATAGCTTGAGAAACATTTATTAATAAATATGAAAAGGTAAATTGCACTTATCTGAATTTCCACCGTATTACAAGGTTTTTAATTTATTTGTCTGACCAAGGTTTCATCACATACTGTGACATTTTCGAAGAGAGGCAAGATTGACAGATTTTGACAAACGTAAACAACTTCACATACTTTCCATACAGTAAGGGTTGAAACAATTAACTCAATATTTAATAATTTTAATTGTTATTAAACATCTACGATTTTCATTAAAAACGTGCAAACGTCATTTACGGTGGGGAAGCGCAAAAACCAATTTTGAACTCCGCTTTAGGCCCCGCCCTATTATTATTAGAAAGTGGTACTAAAACTGTGTCATTGGCGTAACACGAATGGGCTCTACGTATTATTACTTTCTGTTCTTATTATTATTTTGGATATTTGAACGTGTTTGTGATATTTTACCTAAACTATGTCGTTTGGAAGTGAAAGAAACGCTAAGTCCGTTATTAAAGGACACGCTCGTAAAATAGTATTCAGTGTTTTTAATTACTTAAAAAACAATGAAAACGAAAATGATACACTGAAAATTGTGAAAGAAAAAAAAGGTAAGTCTGTATACTAAATTAATTTTTATGATTATAAATTTGGTATCGAATATTTTAGAAATTCGGGAGAATGTTTAACTAAAAAAAGATGTCGATACTTGATAGGAAAAACATTGCAATTGCAATTATAACGTTTAACAAATAAGGCTTAAATGACATCTCCAAAAAGTCCTTTTATTTTGGTATAAGACACAATTCAATATTAAGTTATTTAACGAAACAACATCATTGTAAGTGGAAATTTTACTTCACTGTGTTCAAAAAACATTGTAACTAAAGTTACAGTACCCAAAATTTTTTGATGTTTATTTTAAAAATATTGTAATGTGTGAAATATATTAAAGAAATTCGTATGAATTGATTATAAACATTGAACGTATTAATCAGTTACAATGTTTTCATAAAAACATTTTGAAAACTCTTAATATTGTAACTCCATTAAAATAATGTTTCCTGTAGCTTGATGACAAATTGGCAAAAAGGTGAGATAAAAATAAAGATAAAGACCCAAAAATCTAGAAAATATATAAAACACAAAATAGTAAAAATAAGAATGTGATACAGTATTCTTCATTTATCGCTACATGTACTAATTCTATTTACAGGAATTTTCGTGAGAACAATCGAAAGGATAAGAAAAGAAGGAAAATGTTCCTAGAGAAATGTACCGAAAAAATCAAATTTTCCATACACAGCAAAAAACGAGTAAGAAAATCAACCGTAACTGATTTGTCGGAATACCAAGTTAGCGACATTCCCCGAATAGTCTACAATTTTCAAAAAACCGAAAATTGTCGGGTAAAGGTAAAAAAATTAGAGAAAAAAGTGAATGAAAATTTGGATATTAATATATCCGAAACATCTCTTAGGCGAGTTCTACGAAAAATTAATTTTCGTTGTAGAAAAACCCAAAATAATCAAAAGGGACTATGGAAAAAATGGAAATATGATCTTTAAGAATAAATAATCTAAGGTAAATAAAACATTTTTGAAGTCAAAATAGGCCCAACTTATTTGCTGACGAAACGCACTTACACAGCGTTTATACTCTTCTAAGAACTGGACTGACGAATCAACAAAGAGATTATTTTCTAATATTTCCAAGGGTCAATGGTTAATAAGAATCCGTGCCGATGGTAATATGGGTTCTATTAAAAATGGATAATGTTTAAATTAAATGAAAAATCTGGAGATTGCTACTCTGAAATGAATGCATAGAATTAAGAAAAGTGGTTTCAAGAAAAATGAGTTCCTAATTTATCGGCAAACTCAGTAATAGTTCTTAATAATGGCACCTTATCGTAATGTTCAATTCGGCGTCCACATCAAATTCAAAGAAATGATAGAACGTTAACACAGAAAAATATTGAATTCCAACCTACATCTACGAAACCTGAATTATATGAAATTATAAAATATTATAAACCCAACTATATAACATATCAGTTTTGACAACATTTTATGTGAGCAGAGACACATTCCTTTGCGTTTACCTCCGTACTACGCTGATTTAAACCCAATTGAACTTATTTGGGCTACGGTCAAAAATAACAAAAGCCATAAAAATGTTACATTTGCTTTAGTTGTCGAACAAAAACTGGCTGAAGAATAATTTAATAAAATTCAAGTAAATGGGTGGATGAAACGTTGTGACTAAGTCATCAAAAAGTAAAATGAATATATGCAATGCAAGATGGTCATCGATAATGACAAGGAAGTAAATCCTCTTATTATCAATTTAAACAGCGACTTTTCCCGTGGAGATAATTCTTCCAATGAAAATTCAACCATCGTCAGAAAACTAAGGTATCTATAATTTAGCACATTTTTGTTTATCTGATTTAGTTGACCTGTAAAAAATAAGTAGGGTCTGAAAGTCTGTACCCTCTTTGTGAAGTTATATGCGCCTCCTCGCCACGGTAAACGGTGTTTAGAGTACTTTTGACAGAAGTGGCTTTGCTAACATATATAAGTTTTGTTCTAACCTGCATCAGTAATAGTTTCGGATAGCTGTGATTCTGCGCAGAATCTGAAATGCGTTCCAACCCGAGTCACTAACCATTGTTAAATGATTTGTATTGTGTACCAATCGAAATCTAACCGTAATTGGAAACTATCAGAAGAGTTTGTGAATTTTTCACTTATCACTTATCCGAAGCATGCGCATTGCGCATAACGATGTTTTGTTTTGACAACATAACCTAGATCACACACCTCGTTTGTTGTATTTCTGTGTTTTACTTAAATTTTAATTGAAATATGGATAATATTATTGAGAATGGCGATAGTGATGTATATAGTGATTCTTTAGTGATTCTTTGGTTATTCTTAGGTTAGGCTAATTCTTAGGTTATGTTAAATGCTAACAATAACAAAACATCTTTGGTACCAACCTACAATCAAACCATCAGAAATGGACCGTTTTGACACTCATGCGCAATAGAAACGATTGGTAAACAGTTAGAAATCTATTTGTAATTTCAGGTTGGAACAAAGCTATTATGTACTACTTTGATAAATTACCTGGTATACAGGTTCAGAAAATACCTAAATGACCATAGACTAAATTCCAACCAGCGGTATCCACCCTCGACCGAACTAGAGGTACGACTACGCCTGCCGGTACGTTACAATCGAATTAACTGGAACGATGTACTCACCTCCATGTATCCCTACTTCAAAATATTAATAATAAGTTCCCTCTTTTTCATAGCGCCTTCTTTGTCACTCGTATGGATATAAATGTTCAGGCCGAATCTGTTTATAGCAGTACTTAGTGAACTTTTTCGTAAAAGGCAATATATTGGATTTGGTTGGACAAAAAACTTGGCTAACATTTCCTATAACCCTCGTAACGTTGTAACGACCATTTAGATTTTTGCCCCTCGATGTAAGCGGAATACACAATATGTGAATACAGTCTCTAAGTCGTTTCAGTCGAGATAGACTCCCGCTATAATCAAATGGGTCCAAGAATATCCCAATTAGATGCGTGCTCTGGCTGCCCCCTCTTTGGCAATTTTATTGGTTCCGTCGCAAGTAAAAAAGGGATTTCGGAATGAAGACACAACTTTCCCCATAACAAAAAAAGAATATACTTGAAAACTTCCTGGATTTCTTAGATTTATCCTGCCAAAAAAATAAAACTTTACGCCTCATTTGATTCCAAAAAAACATAATTGAGGGGAATATTTAATTTTTTGCATTTCGTAGACGAAAGTGTTACTTTAGTCACTTGTTACAGATATTGAAATGTAATTTTTAATAGTTCTAATCCCCTAAAATTAAAAAATAATAATCACTCTAGTGATTAATTGAAAAAATAAGTTGGGGGAATAAAAATTTAGAAAATAGTAATTGATCATACTGAAATCTCCTATTAAATCTTCATTTAGATCAGAATTAAAAAAAAAAATCATTTAAATAATATTATTAATATGTCATTATGATAAAAGCTGAACTTTTTATAAAGAATACATTTTTTAAAAACTAATAATAAAAACTTATTTTAAATATCGCCATTCGAATAATCCACCATTAGTCGCTCTGAATACAAAAGTATATTTATAAATAAATAAATCTTAAAGCATACAAAGAAAAACGCAAACTTTTTGTTTAGAGGGTGTTTCCTAAGGAAGGGTCAATATTATAATATCATTATTTTGCCAAATAACACAAAGTCAAATGTTATTTATACAGGGTGAGTCATAAGGAACTATAAGCACTTCTAGAATATATACAGACACTCAAGGGGAATTTCTTGTGAACATTAAAAACTGTTAACTTCATTTCTTTATTAATATACAGGGTGATTTTATTTAATTTGTAATAAACGAACAATTTTAGCTAAAACTAAAAATCATATATCAGACAATACAATATTAATTTCAAACAAACATTGTTAGTTGCAAATATTTTAGATAAAATAAGTGTATTCGAAATGTGTTTATTATGTTTGTATTTTACGTAAATAAACAATGATTTGTAATGAATAATAAGGAACAACAATTTTAGAATTCAACTACATAGAACAAGAGCAAAATTCGGATAATAATAATATTATAATAATTAATTATTAACTACAAATAAAAACTAATCAACTCTAATAAAAGCTCATTTTTAACCTGCATTCAACCTTTTTCTTTAATATATAGCTATTATTTCGTAGAAATATCAAGGAAGACACTAATGGTTTGACGTTTGGTTGTATTTAATATTTTATGTAAATATCCACACGTTAAATATTAATTCTTTTTGTTGTCATTGCCATAGTAAGGATAGAATGCTTGTTGTTTTAAAGTTTTCAAATTTAGAATATGCAGATATAATTTTTGTTTACGAATTCTGTAATGGAAATGACGGAGCTGCGTTCAAAGAATACCAAAGAAGTTGACAAATGGGTAGCTTAAATTTATATTAAAGAACTTAGACCAGGGTCGATAATTTTTGAAACGAAATAAAATAATAGTAGGATGAAACCCATTGGAAAAGGAAGAGAATATAACAAAAATGAAAGGAAAATTAATTTACGGGCGATCTGAGGTCGGGAAGTGGAAGGGGGTTAGTTTTTAAGGGTAGAAAACTGTTTATCTCGATTTCCGGCAAAACTACAAGTCCTATGGAAAAAAGTTAAGTAGCAAAGTTGTAGGTAATAAAAAGATCTACAACTTTTGTATTTAAACTTTTTTCACATAACCTCAAAATTTATGTGAAAAATAATTCAAATAACCAAGTTTTTGGATTTTTATTTTTATCTTTTACAAAAAAAAAATTTTTTTCACGAAATTTGGTGAAAACTTACCTTTTTATGTCCCAAACACACTGTAATTTTTTTGATTTAAAATATTTATTTTTTCACCTTATTTTGACTTAATATCGAAAAAGCACCCTAATTTTCAACCGAAAATTCTCGCGTCAAAATTTCTGCTTTTTTAAAAAAATTGCATTATCTGCAAAAAACCTACATTAGTAGAGGGAAGTTCAGCATCAAGTGTGATTAATGTGTGGTGTGATGTCATAGGAAACATAATTATTGGATAGTATTTCTTTAACCGGCCACTGACTGGCATTCTTTTCATAGACTTTTTAGTCAATGAATTGCCGGTTTTGTTAAAAAACGTACCCCTGGAAATACGGCATAATATATTCTTGCAACTGGATGGTTGCACAACCCATTTTGCAATAAATGTGCGTGAGCAAATCAATGAAACTTCAAGAGCGGTGGATGGGAAGAGGTAGTTTATTTGGTTGACCATTCAGCTCATTATGTCTGACATTCTTGGGCGTTTATTTTTGTAGGCGTATAAAGGACATAATAGTATTCCAATCTCTACCCACAACTGGGCAAGACATTTAAAACAGGATTCCCAATGCAATTCGTGTTCTACTAACGGCCGAAATCGAGATTGTAGTTCGTTCTACTGAAGTAAGACTTCAGCAATGTGTCGAATTTGATGGAAGGCAATTCGAACATTTACGCCGGAGGTATTGAAATCTTTTATTTTTATCAATCGACCCTTTTCAGGGATACAATTTAATTTAAGAAGAAAATTGTTTAAAAATAGCAAGATGGTGAAGGAATATAATTTATTTTTTCATAGGTTCTAGTTCTTTTATATAAATTTAAGCTACTCATTTGTCATTAATATTTCCAAACAAAAATATGGTTGACTGGTTTCAGAGTTGCATATTCCATGATTTACCTGGTTAAATTTTCTTTTGCCGATATTTTTTGTCAGGAATGAGAAATCGGGGTTTGCGCTTCTTAATTTAGGTTTTATTTTTCTATTTTTTCTTGTAAAAGGATCCATATCTTGCAATTTCGATTGTGTTATCAAAGAACGCTCTCTAATGGCGAGATCCTAAATAGCAATCACCATACTTTATTTAGAGTTGGTTCCTTAAGGAATGTTGCTTTCAGAGATACCAAGTTTACTGAAATGGATTGAGTTGGTTTGAAATTATAGACATTTGTTTGGAAAAACTTTTGAACACCCCCACCACTTTATTTTCAGAAATAGGGCAAAACGCAATATAACAATAACGCATATATTTTTTTGTTACCTTACTAAGGCGAAATTCCTAGAAACATCACTTTTTTTAATTCAAGATAGCAGTTATGCCCTCTGGCGGTCATCCTAGAAATCTAAAAATTTCCAGGATTTTCTCTTGGCCACTTTAGTCATACAGTTTTTTACAGCAAGGCTCTACAATAGGTAGATTCTAAGATACAATATTTTCATCTATTTCATATCGGTATAATATATCTAACTTTGAACATAAATTTGTATTTATTATTATACCTATAATAATGGTACCCATGTAAAAATTTGTAGAAAATATTTTTTTGGACGCAGACCATTTATACAATCGTAGACAAAGTCCGATCGATGCAATACTATTCAGTGGGTAATTAACAAAATCTTTCGCAGAATGGTCTCAGAAGCCGAGACCGAAAGAGGGCACAGAACTATTCCGGAATATCCCGTGGGAACCGTTGACAATACTATCATTAGTAACCGCTAACCACCAGTCGTGATGAGACTAAAGCCGAAATAGTTCATTTAATTTCCCGCCTTGATTTCTTCCTCTCATTTGGAAAGCGGTTATTGGCTTTCGATGGCGAATTGTTCTGTGTTTTTAGGGTTGATTAAGCACCGTAAGGTTCAAAAAAATCAATTGTTGAATCTCTATAGTATAGTTTTAACTTTAAGTTCACTCGAAAGAGTGAATAATTAATTCTTTATTAATAAAGAGGTGTTGAGGAGGAAAATGTAAAATTTATCTATAGATTAATCGGGGATAATAATATATTATTCAACAAACATATAATGGTGGCTGTTATTCACGAGGACGACATGAATCGTAGACGAGTGTTTCAAATCATTGTCAGTAGTCATCTTATGTAAGTAGAACACTATACACCTGTGCGATAAAGTACATATTATGACCCGTTTTACCACCAAACAATCATTAGTAATTACTGTTTTGAGTATTTTACTAGTAACACTGATTTGGCTAATTAGAATTTTTCTACCCAACCGTTAGAGACATCCCTTCGCTAATGTCAATTTAAGGATGACCGTTTGGATTCAAAACTCAAAATGTCGTTTTCAAAACACATTAATTATTTTATAGTACATTCTTCTGTTTTACATCAAAGTTTGGAAATGCGTGAGGGTGGTCTTATAGTCGAAAAAAACCGTTTTGGTTACCAGAAATATAAAATGAAAACAGATTGCGTCCAAACTCCTAAGAATAAAAATTAATTTAATGATGTACATATAAATCAATATTAAGTTTCTAAAGTAATGATTTATTTAAAATTGTAAAAAGCATAATTACATCAATCTCACAAATCGATTTCTATTACAATTGATGGCACAAAAAGAATCATTGACATTTGGTGTCAGAGTTAGAAATATTTTACAGAACAATTAGCCAAAATTCTAAATTCGACACAAAACTTTTTGAAAGCAAAAAAAATACGAAAAGTGTGAAAAGTTATCAGAAGCATCATCATCGGAGCCGTTGAAATATGTCAATTCTTGCAGAGAGTCCCTCGGGAGAAGGTTAAGCGCTCGATTTGTCGAGAGAGGTCATTAAAGCTGGCATCACCTCGATCCTCGTTGAAGAAGAACAGAGATGTGGCCGGTCCCCAGGCACTCGTCAACGAGATTACCCTCTAAACGTAATCCAATCACGGAAACTTGACTTTATATGTGCAGCTATTGCCGCCGTCGCTACCGCCTTTGATGACGATACTGATTCAAAAAAGGCGAGAAAATGAATATGTGGACTTTCACTGGCTATCATACAGTTTATATAAGTTCATGTCTAACTTATCCATTACAAAAAATTATAAACCTGGCTGACGTTGCTGAATCCTTGGGTTATTCTTGATAAAGGAAACCAGTAAAAAAATACAATAAAACTATTAAACTGCTATGTCTCAAATCAATAATAACATGCGATGGCTTAAGATTTTGTTTAAATAATAGAAACGTTATTACCGTATAACTTTATTTTCGTACGTTTTATTATTTTTATATTGACAATTAACATTTGTCACTAAAATTAACCTCAAAATATAGTTTATAAATAAACATAAAGTTTTGCCATGTTCTTTAGTTGAAATTATACACTTAATTTTTTGATAGAAATAATAAATTGTATTATTACATTTTTTCTATTGTTACCCTTCCCTAACCACTTTTTATATATAAAAAACGAGCTGTGAAAAACGAATGCTACTTTTAAGTAGATAGGTACTTGAAACACGGTGCTCTGCTTAAAATACTAAGATAATATATAAATTTAAAATAAATCACTACTGTCAACACTTTCTGTTTGAAGTACCAAAATTATATCTCTAATCCTATTAACTTTGACATTTCCTTCTGTTGTAATTTACATTTTACGATTATTTTTGTTTTCTATTGCAAGTATCAAAATAAGATATCAATTTAATACCGTCCCTTATTTCTACTCAAATAGTGTTAGCAGTTATCCTTTATTACAGTAATATTCAATTTGCGCATGCATACATACCTTATTAACGTGTTATAAAAACGAACTTGCGATATGTTTCTAATATAAAAATATCTAGTATGACCTTGATATAAAGTAATCTTACACTTTTTTATAATAAAAACGAAAATGATTAATGGCAGATATCACCTAAGGAGGTTTTTAGTCTACAATAACCAAGACATCACAATACCTCACATTATAAGTCTAAACTACTTGGCGTTTTAACTTCTCTTAGGCCTAAAATTAACATTTTCAACATGTTTCTCAGTCAAAATATTATCTTTAGTATCCTCACATAATTTTACTACATACGCAAGTTCTTTTCTTTGATTATTCTTTTCATTTTGCACTCTTTCACGGTCGTTATAATCATATTTTTCATTAACCACTTGATCACTAATGATTCTATGAATTTATTCTAAATGCATTTTCTAAATATATCTTTCCTTAAAGATTTTACAGAAATAAATTCTTTTTAACTCTAGTTCTACCTGTTCTCTAAAAGAGAAGGGTATTGCACTTGGCTTAAAAAAATTAGGTTGGATTCCTTGTCCTACCTCCAACTTAATTTTTTCTTTATTATAACAATCTAGCTGGTTTTTGAATACCTTCGGAAATTTTTCGATTATGCTTTTTATTAATACCTGATTAGAATCAGTTTTATTATCTAAGTTTTTAATTATTCGTGAAGTACTATGTGTTACATCTATGTTACATACCTACCTAATAAGTTTTTGTTCGCACCCATAACCTCTACCAATTTAGAATACAACCACTATATCAGTGCTTTTTCAATAGCTCAAAAGACTGTACTCCCAAAATCTGACAAATGCCTGAAAAATCACTCAGTTCGCGCCATGACACCTTTTCAAATAGCTTCCATACTTACACTTGCCTAATTAAAAGCTACCCAACCGACGCTATGATATATTCGCTACCTCTAATAGTTATCCATTACATCTAACAAATAGGATGATTAATAAAAAGGAGGAATAGGTTGCCGTTAACCTGCTCTTTCCGAAACAATCTTAAGATGGAGGGTCGTATATATTTGGGAGATATTAAAAATTATATCGCTTACAATATATTTTACAACATCTTTTAAAGTAAGAGATAATGTAGGTTCATTTTTATTAAATGTAAAACCTAAAATGAATATATTTTTAAAGTAGGGTATTTACAAAATTATCGGAATTGTAACGCCATCTATCTTGGCCAGAGACTAAGAAATTTTAGCATAAGGTACTGTGAATACTTGCGAGCTTATAGATCAAAACAACTAGATAAGTCACATTACGTAAAACACTTCATTGACACTAAACACAAACCTATACTTAATAACACAATGGCAAAGTGAAAGTGCTTCATATAACTGACAAGAAAGAAGCACTTGATCTTTTGGAGGAATATGAAATAAAGAAACACCTAAAATATCCTCAATATACAGTACTAAATGAACAATTAAAGCTGGGAAATGCAATTATCTTAGATTACCTTTTGGGCTAAATACCTTTATGATACTAACCAAAAAAATATTTTTAGGAAAAGAAGAATATTGCTTAATAATTATTGGTTGTGGTGTTTATAACATGAGGTTGTCTAGGCTTATAAAAAAACTGTCAAACTGCTATGAAATATGGAAAATGATGTGTCAACACATCGAAACCTGTGTGGATTGAATATAATTTTAAAACACTTTGGAATACTGTGTAAATTCAGATAAGTATAATTTATCTTCTCATATTTATTAGGAATAATTTCCTCAAAGTAAGAGTTGAAACAATTAATTTAATATTGACTCTTTTTATAAGAAAGCTTTCGAATGACTACTGTCTTATAATAGCCAAGGCGATTCGGATTCTGTTAACTTTTCCTACGTCTTATCTTTGCGAAACTGTCTATAATATATATATATATATATAATTTAGGGAGGTTGTGTGCCTTAAAACAAGCGCGTGTTATTCATTAGTCATTAGTTCTTAGATAAAATAAGTTTCTTTGTCTGTTGAATAAAATTTCAGTAAAAAAATTTTTTTTTCATTTGTAGCGCCCCTCTGATTAGGTTTAGGCGCCCCTGCTAAGGAGCGCTTTAAAATTTGAAGTTATCGTATAAAAATATAGAAAGGCAAAGAGTAAAAAATAAAAAATTCCATTGCTTGTAAACAAATAGAAGCTTCAAAATATTAAGTCCATTTATCACGTATTATTATTATAATTACTCATTGATAAAGTCCAAAAGCTGGTTTAAAATAGAAGTGTCTCTGGTACCACATGAACATTTCTTCTTTTCCGTTTACATACATTTTAAATAAGCTGCAGTTTTTATTTCATTTATTTCAAAGTTTACCAAGATATTCTGACAAGCATACCTGGATCTAATAAATAAAAAGTATTACCTCAGATCTTAAAGAGTCAAAAATTCTGAAACTAGGATTTATTAATAAACGTTTTTTTAGCTTGTAGAACTTAATTTTTTTAATAATTTGGAAAAGTGGTTTCACGCTGGAACTCTTTTAATAAAGATCACATTTCGTTAAAAGTTGACTAAACAACATAGTACAAGCAAATATATATATATTTATATACAGGGTGAGACATTAGTGTGGCAAAGCTCGATTAGTCCGCTATTATTAAAGTTACGAAAAAAAAGTAGTTACAAAAAGTGTAGGCAATCTTGAGATTCACATTTTAAAATTAGTCCCAAATATACAGAGTATTCAGGAACGCAGTGCCAGACCAAGCTATCTTTTTTAAATGGAATACCCCGTATGTTATAAAAATCAGATGGGATTTTCAATTTTTGACAGTTCCGTAAATACATTGTATATATAAAAAAAAATTAAATTAAAATATCTTAAAAGAATATGTTTTAGATTATTTTTTATAGTTTAAAAATAATAGAAAATACCAAGAGTATTTGCTGTTCACTAGGAGGGTAATAAAAGTAAATACCATATTGTCACGATAACTGTAGGTATCTACTTACCATTCACGAATAAATGCTTTACTTTCCGGTTTATGGTACGGTATACACTACCATAAAAGATACTAATTTATGGCCTATTTAGAAGAAAAATATGAAGATGAAGATCAAATTACTAGGAAATTATCGGCAGTATTGGGTGTGAATTGTTTTATCGAACAAAAGACATGCATTCCTTTACTTTCAATAAACAATAATATATAATGCCTAATGATTTGTTTATGCGACAGATATTTTAAAAATAACATGACTCATTTTCTTAAATTGTTTATTTTAATATAAGAATTACACATTCACATACCTACATAAATTTAGAGTCAGTAGACTGAAATAGAAAGAAACTAAACAACTAAATATCAACTAGGAAAAGTTAGGCTTAGTCAAAAACACCCTGTTTGTAATTGTTTTATCACCGTAGACTGTGTACAGAGGTTAAGAAACAATTTTTATTAGAGTTGTGATGTTTTCGTTATAGTGAAATGTACGGGAAATGTTACAAAAATCTTAGTTTATTTGCGTACCAGTGTTAATTCAAAAATACCTACTTAAGCCAATTTAAATTATAAAATTGACCCTTAAACAACTTAACCTCATTTTTGACGGTTAATATAATTTATGTTATGAATATTTTAGAGAAAGTTAATATACTACTTAACGTTAATAACGAAAATAAATACAACACGTGTGGGGCTCGAAACAATAAATATATGATAAAAACTGAGTCAATTCGAGTCTGTGATACAATTTAAACGACCGCAACGAGTTTTATAACGTTGATTGTCAGCGTCTACTTCATTAGTTCCTCTCCTTTTCGGAACTAATCCCCATTAAAAATGAAATTAAAATTACAAACGGGCCGCAATTAAGGAATGGGGCGTTCTCCGTGACATCCCGGATCAAGAAGGGATCATATTATTAATTTAGCAAGTGACGTATAGGCGGGCAAATCGTGCACTTTTGTCGCCTGAAGTGATTCCTGTTTAAGGGACCGCCGCTTACCACCAAGGGCAGAACTTTCAGCAGCGTAGAAACAGTTTTTATTAAAAATAAGATACAGTAGTATTATTTAAGGAATTTGTACTAAATGGTTGAAGTCTGGACATCAGGACCTCCCATAAAAACGGATTTGTATACTAATGTCTCCAAAACAAAATACAGAGTAAGGGCTGGAATTTATGGGACAAGGAGAGTAAACCACTTTTTCCAGAAAGGCTGCGCATAAGCAGTTGAGGTAATTAACCAAGGAATCGTCATCTACTTGAATAATTACTAACTCACACCAAACGATGCCAATGCTACCTCAACAGACTAAATTATTAGTAAAAAGCATATGTTCTCAAACGGTGAGGGGCGCAACAAATTAAAAAAAGATTTTTTTTTGAAATTTCATTTAACAGACAAAGACTCTTATTCTACTCTAATGACCAATGGCTAACAAGCACTTTTTTAAGGCAAACAACTTCTTTAAATTCGGTTCTAAGTTTAAGATAGTTACTTTTACTTCTTTTTCTAATTGAAGTTTCTTTCCGTATCTAGATTTAAAGGCAGTAAGAGCAGAAAATCTAATTTTACAAAGATAAGACGTTGAAAATAACAGAATCCTAATCGCCTTAGCTTTTTGAAGGAAGTAGTCATTCGAAATTTGAGTACAGAAATTTGTTAAACATTTGTTAATAAAATTTTATTTTTGTGAGGTTTTTGTCGAAACGTTTATCACATGTACTTCTTCTTGTAGTAATAGCTCGGCAGGTGAATTGTCAAATGGGTTAAGAACCCAGATCCAATCGGACAATTTAACATCATCTTCTGCAAAAAGGTATCGTCAGAAATTGTTACTTACATTTTCTGACGACCCTCTATGGGTTCTTCTTCTTCGGAAATCCTGCATAAATGCACACAAGTTATTCTCTAACTACATTTTCTTACACAAAGATTCAATATTTTCACTCGAATCAAATATATTTACATAATTTCCCTGGAGTTGTAGTTAAGTGTAAAATTTTTAGATTGTTTTAACATTAAAAATAATTAAATCATATAATTACTGGCTAAATAAAAAATATATAAAGTAGTTCTCAGGACTGTGCCCTAATCAAAATTATTTTTACAAATTCTTAATTTTATGTACTACTACAAAAACAAATTATTTAGTTTTTAACACATTAACAAAGTGACTGAAGTCTCGATTCTTATTAGCCCAAAAAACGTTTTTTTATTAAAAATGGAAATCCTTGTAAAAATATTCTTAATTTATTCTATTTATTTAGCCAATGTTTTAATGGATTGCTATTAATAAATAGTTTTGTAAATTCTTAACTAACAATGCTAATATATGATTTTGAATGTGGTGATTTTTTTATGGAAAACTCAGTAATATTTAAATTCTCAAAGAAACAGGAAAAACTAAATCTCGATCTAGAGAAAATAAGAATATAGGTACCTGACTTTAAATAAACGACTTCCGATTTCGCAGAATGTTATGCAAAAGCTAAAAATTTAAATGAAACTCATTGTATGTTTTAACATAATTGGATGCTACGGGTTCAAGATCATACTATTCAACTATCAAATGTAACTTTAGATGTACCTACTTTGTTCAAATATTTATTGATATTATTTTTAAAATCTATTCGGCTTGATCTTATTCAAATTAGAAAAAAATAAAGCATAATCACCTAGAGTGTATTATTTTTTCTGAAAAATTATTTTATTAACGATTAGATTGAAATATTTCAACTTTTTAAATAAAACTCATTTTTTCAATAGAAACATACATGGGCTACCTTATATATTAAATAGCTCTTTTAAGTACCAAAAAACTTTTCTTAGTTTCTAAATGAGGCAGTAATTTATATTTTCTAATTTCAATTAATAGAATATACTCGTCAAGCCGAACCTTATTATTATTTATTTGTTTTATTTAACGTCAGTCTAGTTCTGCGACCAGGGCTGATCACCGACGCCGGGAACACGCTACCCCTAACCAGAAATTTTGCCTCAAGTCGAACCTGTTTAGGGTAATGTTACAATGTTTTTAAATAATAACATGCCTATATTTAAAAAAATTAAGTAGACCAATTTTACTAATAAGTACATATAGAATACATTGGTTTATTTTATCTATAAATAATTTTGTAATTAACATGGCCAGTATCCTCTTCCAAACAGCATTTTGCTCTTCTAATAAAACTGTCATGAATATTTATGGTGTTATACTGTTAAATGCTGCTTTAAGCTTATCTATAAGATATTTGTACTCTTTAGCAAAATTACCTAGTCTACTTATTTATTTTATAATTAAGCACGTTATTATTTTGAAACATTGTTACATTGTCAAAATTGGTTAGGTTCAGTAGCTTGTTGTCTTACGATAATAGAAATTTTTTGTTATTTTATGACTGCATTTTCTTAAAAATGGTATATATTTTCACTCAAATCAAAAAATAAGTTTTTCAAAACGCTTACTAAATAAGAATGATTCATAAAAAATAATCTGTCTTAGAATTCTGCTCAATGCTTGAGGAGAGTCCTCGCGCAAAAATAACGCTATTTTCCTTTTTAGTTCGTAGACACGTTTAACCACCTTACCGCGCGACACCCATCTAGGTAAGTAATAAAACAACAAAGATTTATCTTCACCTAGAACTGAGAACTGATTTCAGTGGTCTCGTTTTTATATAGTTAACTACTGCAATAACTATTGTCAAAACTATATTTAGTCCAGAACTTAGCGATTGAGATGCGAAGGCTTCCCGATTAATCATGCAGTGTGTCCAGGTAATTTCTAAATTTCTAAATTTCTAAAGATTCCTTTTTTACCAGCATTTGTAAACTGTTGTATTTACCAGACATAGCTTGGGCTTCATTAGTACAAATTCCAACACAAATTTTCCAATGCAAATTCACCTTAATAATAGCATCATTTGTAATCTAGAACAATTCGGTGGCTATAGTTCTTCCTTCAATTAGTTTGTAAACTAATAAATCTTCATATATTATAAAACCTCGACCGAATTTTATGTTGCAATTCAAATGGCATTCCTTATTGTAGTTAGTTGCTTCGTCAAGTTGTACAGCCAACAATTTTTCAGTAAGTTCAGATTCAAGCTGTTGCTGAATGTGAACTGGTATATCGTTAATTCGTCGATAGATTGTATTTTTCGACAGAGGAAAATTGTCAAGTTGTTTAGCAAAGTTTTCACCAATTTCACTAAAGACATTATTTATCATTTTAGTTTTATTTACATTTAATAAATATTAAAATAATTTTTTTATCGCCTGAAAATTTTCATATACACTTTATGCAGGCTAAGGACTATTTAGCACATTATATTACTCGCTTTAAAATATATTTCAGAGATAAGTTTATGTATTGCTTCTGCTTAATTAAATGTGTTTCTAGATTTATATTTTACTTTTTACTAAAAAAAAATAAGATTATATTAAAATTTATCTTCATAAACGTCACCACTAATTTTTTGCAATCAGATAAATGTTTGTTGACTCTGGGAACTATTTCAACGACTAAAAACTCTTCTGCCATGTCCAACATTGCATCACAAAAAAATACACAACAAAATTGGAGTTTCAGTTAACAATAACAAGACCACACTAAGAAATCTTTTGCGTAAAACTGAAATGCGGGCATTACGGTCCAGGTGCAGAAATTTTGTGGCGATAAGTTTTAATGGTTATTTCATTGCATAGCCTCAGGTGGCTCAAATAAGTATTGTGGGCCTTTAAAAACCAACATTTGTCCAACAATAGATATTAACAAATAAATATGGAAAGATAAAAAATACTTATCTTGAATTTCCACGGTTTTCCATATTTATTATGAATAAATTCCATAAAGTAAGAAAGGAAAAAACAAAGTTTAACATTTAAATTATAAAATAAATTGCCCGTTGAAAACTAGTAAGCTATGATTACTAGAGAATGTCATATACTTATGATAAAAATAATGTATCTTGTTTTATGCCTTTGATTCACTACATTGTTTATTATACGATTTATTCTCATTAATAGTAAGTAGGTATAATTATATTATATTACACCTCTATGGGCGACGTTAACTTGAATATATTCGCGAAATTGTTTGAGTTAAAACAGAGAGGCGCCAAGTACAAAAGTTAGCGAACCGCTGCTATAAAGTATAAAATGGTTACAGGGTATCCAAAATCAAAAGCAGTTCTAACTAACCAAGCAAGGAACGATACGGGTCCCGAACCTTCCTGAGTGATTGCTGAATGTCTCATTAAGGTGCAAATCCATCCGCAGATAAACAGCTAAACCCAAAGCTAGATAACGACATTTAAATACCTACATGTTGGACTACAAAAGATCTAGAAATTGCAGTAGGTTGGATCAGAAAATAAAGTATCTTTTTCTTCAAGCGCATAATAATAAGGTACATTATATCATGTAACACGATTTGTAGAAATAGCCTATTAGTGTACTAGTACAAAAAAGTATTTTTCATTTTAATACTAGTACAAAAAAGTATTAACTTTATTACTAGTACAAAAAAGTAACCATAGCAACGGATTAAACAAAAGAGATCTATCTAGCCTTGATTTATTAGAACTGTCATTTTGATATTTACTGTTAAGTATTTTTCTCCTTTATATAACTGCACATTTAATAAATATATTGTATTAATATTTTTATTTATTTGAAACTTATTTTATTCTTAAATCGTTAATGCAACTCTTTACATCAAAGATTTCATAAAACACAAAACATTACTTGTCATTTCTCATCTGAGAATTAAATTAATAGCTTACTCTATTTATTATGTTATTTATTTTTATTTAGCCACCTAAAAATATTTCTATAACTGTTTTTACAGTATTTTCGATTATTAAAGAAAAAATCATATTTTTACAACGCTAATATTGACAACCGTTACAACAATTAGAAAAATGACAAGAAGGATAATGTCATTGACAGTGTGGCCAACACATTATTTTTAAAATCACTAAACTGGTCAGAGATAGGCAACACAACACAGTTTACGTCTCTGTTAGTCATTCCTGAGCCTGGACTACTCTTGGAGACCCTATGATAGATTCCAATAGGCAACACAACACAGTAAAATTTAAAAACTCTACATAATAGTTGAAATGATCTGTTTTATACTCTTTTTTGATTTTAACGCTTGAAGAAAAAATAATATATGTTACTCGGGGTAGAAGGTTCATGTTTCGCCCAGTTTGCACATTGGTCATGTATTTATCAACAAACAAAAATTAATCCAAAAATATCTGAAGTTCTACAAGGTAGTCTGTTTAGGTCAATTTTGATAACCAGTGTTTCGGTTTATAGATATGAATCTGAATTTTGAAAGATTCCCTTTGCTATTCCACATATATTTACGCCTCTGTTAGTCATTCCTGAACCTGGACTACTCTCCGAGACCCTATGATAGACTGCAATAGGGGACAGGAAGACTATATCAAGTAGAAAACATCAACCCTCGAGATCGTGACACTGAAAACGTAACCGTTGTAACGACACCAACTCCTAAAATATTTTTCACTTAGGACTCTTTTTCCGTACCATTAAAATGCTTTGACTTCTTTTCCTGTGACGAGGTGCTACTGTAATACTTTACAAGTGAAGCCAACCGTCGTTTATAAATGGATTTTATCAATTTTAAACTCTCAAGGATTTTGATTTACGCCGAAATGATGTTTTATCTCTTTTATGATTTCGGAATTTTCAGATAACGCACATAGCGCGCCCTCTCCTCGGATGTTTAGAGTTATGGAGTGGGATTTTATTACATGACAGTTAAGAAACTTATTTAGTTTAGGGGTGAATCAATCATGTCTTTGCATTTAAGACAAGCAGAAGGGATTATGTTCTTAAGACGCGAATGATTTATTAACTGGAAATGGGAAAATTAATATAATTAGATAAAATTTGTTTTCGATTTAGTAAATTTAGTTTAAATAGAGGCACTCAAAGAATGGGAAGAGAAATTTGCTGAATTACAAAATTAATCCGTCAACAAATATTTACGAGAATTAAAACCTTTAGTAAGGAAAGCCACACAACAATTAAGAGGAGTAGTGAAGCATTTTTCGAGCAAATTTAATCCTTACACACTGTTTTATAATCTTTTTAATGGGCTTTTTTCTTGTTATCTGTTTTTCGTCTTCTGTTTTTTAGCCTCTCTTATTGGCTGCTTCCTTCCATTCATTTAAGATTGCAATCGTAGAGATAAAAACACAAAAGGAAAGAAAAGATGAGGTTTATCGGCAAAGCTATTTAGAATAAGAAATAGAAGCAAAATGAGGAAAAAAATAAAAAACATTAAGATTGGAGATTCTGCATTTGAAGAAGAACATATCTAGGAATAACGATTTCTAATGAAGGAGGCAAAGAAATCGAAATAAAAGAAAGCATGACAAAGTTTCTTACTGTTGTTCTTATGCTATTTTTAACATAATTAATATGAACTGATAAATTTCAACAAAAATAAATAAAAATAAAAATGAATATTTATAAAAAATAATAAAATTGTTGTTGAATGGGAATTTTGTCATCAATTCAATTATTAAATATATTTAATATAAATAAATAAAAAAAAAGCAAGTTAAACTACAAATATTTTTCCTATTACCTTAAGATTACATTTAATAATTAATAAGATTTTTCATTGATTCAATCATTAATGATAATTTGATTTAGGTATAAAATAAAGTAATTTTAACAAAAATTATTTATGTTTAGTAGAATCTACCATTACGTCTACTACAATATCATTAACCACTTGACAATAACAATTATGTTGAATATCAATAAAGGAATTTTGATAAGGTAAAGAGTTTAAATAAAAAAGTAAAAAGAAAAAGTACCTATTTTCATTGTCAGTGACCGCCTTTACCAAATTTATTTTTGGTTATCAATAAATACATCAAAACAATGCTTAACAGATTAAGAAATCTGTTCGATTGTCATTAATACTACTTTTGTCAATGATACTTAGATATAATTGATATGGGTGAATAGATATTTAAAAGACCTTTCAATTGATGTATTGCAAGATCCACTTTTCAATTTAAAAATGTTATTGATGACGTCATGATGCTCACAGAGATGATGACAAAAATAAAAAGGTGATCTGATGAAGCTCGCGTTTAAAAATAAAAATTGACGGGTTTCAGGATTTTCACTTAAAATCGCCGATTTACGAAATAATTAATTTATTCCTTCCATTTGGAAGATACTGTATGTAGGAATAATAAATTTAAGGAAGTGGAAACTGTTGAATATTTGGGAATATTAATAAATGGAAAAAATAAAAATCAAAAGATAAGCAAAGGATAGAGAAAGGATATAAGACATTTTATAGTATAAAGAAAATGTTCAGAAACAAAAAATTGAGTAATAACACCAACATAAGAATTTACAAGACATTAATGCGACCGATAATAACATACGCTACAGAAACGATGACACTGAATACAAATGACGAAGAGAAGCTAAAGATACTGAAAAGAAAAGACATAAGAACAGCAATAGGAAGAAAGAAAATAAATGAAAAGGAATATAGATTTTTAATGAACTGTGAAATAGAGGAATTATTGGGAAAGGAAAAATATTAGTTGGATTTATTAATATTTATTTTACTATGGTATGGGTATAGAAGAGAAAAAAGCTCTAATTTAGGAAAAATATCAAATTGGGGCCCAAGCAGCAACAGACCGAGAAAACGACCATAGAACAGATAGAGAGAACACTAATACAATTGTATTGAAAATGGAGTAATTGAAAAAGAAAATAACAAACAGGAAAGAATGGAGGAAAATAGCTTCACAGCGAAAAATACACCAAATGTTGTAAAAGCAAAAATAAAATAAAAACCAATCCCTTATAAAACGGATTATTAGAGTTTTATAGCACAGTTATAATTTCAAAATGAATTAAATAAATAAATAAATTTATATCCAGTACAGTTTACAGCTTATAGAAAGTATTGATTTTTAAGTTACCAACAATTTTCTAAATTTTACTTGTCTTTTCTGGCAATATTTGAAAATATTTAATATCTTTGGCTACTCCGGCCCTAGAAATCTCCATAATACATGTCCAAAAACGCAAATAGCCAAGTAACATTTGCGGGTAACGGCGTATAAGGCGAGCCTTTTTATTATTATGCGGACACACTAAAAAACCAGATGACGGTCCTTCGGTCAGTTTTATGGGCTTGAACACGCATCTAATTACGAAACACCCAAGGACTACGAGCTGATTATTGTCCTTGCTATGATGTAAACGACGCTATTTTTCATTTTCAATGGCAAATGGAAAAAATGCTGCTCTCGAGAAAAGAAAGTTAGGGAAACTTTGATTTGTTAAGATAACGGAAAAAAAATATTTTCTCTGTCATTTCAAAGTTTATTACATGAGTAAATGATTAGTTTAGCCTGAGAAAGCTTTGCTGGGTAATTAGAAAGGCAGATTTGCCAAAAAATAGCTAATTTAAGAATTTCAAAATTAAGAGTGGATTTGGAGTAGAAAACGTCAAATAGAAAATTTAATGACAGCCATGAAAAACAGACCATATCTACTAATATTGTACTCAAAAATAAAATAAAATATTTTTGGTTTTCTTCTAATTCGGAAAAACTCGAAATTTTCTTTCTAGCACGTTCATATTTATAACCATTTAGTCTCGTAATACATTTCATTTTAACATTTCACCATCTCTTTATTATAATTTTTTTTAATTTTTGGACAATAACAGACATCTTTAAATAATCACTATTCCATTCGAATCGATGGAGAAATGTCTACTCAAAATAAGATTTGATTTTTTTCAAATATAGATTGAAGTATAGAGGATTTCCTATTTAGGGAAAGCTAACCAGAAGTCATCCGAGCAATCAATACGCGATAGGAATTACATTGAAGCGTGCAATAAGAAACAAATAGAGCGAACCGGACCCAATAAAGCAAATCCCATCTGCGAATCGGTCTAAGGTCTCTAAAGAAGAAAAAAAGGAAATATATTCGCTCGCGGAACATGAATATACGAGGTTAGTTATTTATAATTTTTTTAAAGAATATATCGAAAAATTGTCTTTTATAATAAAAAATATTTGATATTAGTTTGGTATATATTTAAAATGAAGGATTCTTCCATGTGAATGTATACCATTAATAACTAAATTCTTAGGAAGAAAACAAATTAACCAAATTTCAGCCAATGAAATTACAAACCTATTTAATTTATGTAGCAATCAAAATTACTTTATTTTTGATGATAAATTTTATATTCAAAGTGAAGGATTACCAATGGGTAGTCCAATATAATTAATTTCGGCAAATATTTTTGTGGATAATTTGGAAGAAAAAATTTTTAATTGAAATATTTTTAAGAAATGTGGAATGTTTTGGTATAAATATGTTGATGATGTTCTGGCTGGGTTTAGAGTTAATGATAGACAATTAGATGTTTTCTTTAATTTTATTAACAATTTACATCCAAAAATAAAATTTTCCGTTAAAACTGAAGAAAACAGTTCCACAAATTTCTTAGATATAACTATCAAAAGAGTAAACTGTAATCTTCAATATTCAGTTTATCGTAAACCAACTCATACAAATATGAGTATCCCTTATAATTCAAATCACACGATGTCATATGAATTAGCAGCTTACACTTCAATGTACATATAGCTTTTTCAGTGCTAATGAGTGGGGATAATTTTAAAAGGGAAATGAATAGAATAAAACAAATCGCTACCTCTAATAATTACCTATTACATACAATAAATGGGTTGATCAATAGAAAGGAAGAAAAAAGGTTACCAGTAACCTTATATTTCCGAAACAACCTAAAGATGGCAGATCATACAAAATTATTACATATTTTGGAGATATTTCAAATAAAATATTAAAAATTATACTTCGTACATCTTCTATATATATATATATATATATATCTTTTAAAGCAAAAGACAATATAGGTTCATTTTTATTAAATGTAAAACCTAAAATTAATTAAAAAAAATCATTTACAAATTAAATTGTTCGGATTGTAACGTTATCTATATTGGCCAGACCCTAAGAAATTTTGAAATAAGATACAGTGAACATTTACGACCTTATAGATTAAAACAACCAAATAAATCATATTACGCAAAATACCTCATTGGCACTAAACACAAACCTATACTTAACAATACAATTGAAACAACAATGGAGGTAGTTCATATACTGATAAAATAGGAAAAACTTGATTTTTTGGAGGAATTTGAAATCAAGAAATATCTAGAATGTCCTCAATACATAATATGGAATGACCAATTAAATCTGGGAAGTTCAATTATTTTAGATTAATTTTTAGACTAAATGTATAATATTAACACATTTTTTTAGAAAAAGGGAAATATTATTATTTAAAAAAAATTATAACAAGAAATCGTGCTGTATTTATATTGCTTGATAATAATTGGTTTAAACGTTTTTGATGGGAAGTCAAGTATGCACGCATATAAGAAATATGTGAATCTTCTGTCACTTTTTGACAATGCGATTAACGAAACTTGAGTCACAGAAAATATTTTAAAAAAGTTTTGGGATACTGTAAAAATTCAAGTATAATTTACTATATTTCATGTTTATTTGATTTATATTAAAAACTAATAGTCCTCTAGAGAATTGAAATTGTTTAAAATTATTGGTTTAATCAAACAATTTCATTTATGTTAAAAATAAAGGTTATCTTACAAAACAATTGATTTTAGAGAAAAAATAATTAAATTTTAGTCAAAATATTGTACTATTCAAAAAAATAATGGTTGCCAAAGAATTCTTCTATTTGAAAACTCCACTTATCAATTAAAGACAATTTTAACAAAAAAATTTTACAAAACTTTTGGCAAAAATAATAATTCAGTGTTCATGAAGAAATTAAATTTTAGTCAAAATACTTAATTTATGTTAAAAAATAGTATGCCACAAGAGCATTCTTCAATATTCTTTTTTTAATATAATAATTTGTATCAATGAATCTAATTTTTGTCAAAAATTGAGATTTTTATAAAACAATTGAATTTTAAGCTAGAGTAATCAAATTCTATTCAAAACATTAAATTATTTAAAATAAACACTGGCGGCCATGGGAATTCTCTATCATTATTATTTGAAAACTTCAATTTTTATTTAAAAACCCCAATTTTTGTAAAAAAATTTCTTACAAAATAGTTGAATCTTTGACAAAAATAATTATTTATTCTCATGAAAAATTAAATTTTGAATTATTCCACAAAAGAGTTTTTTTAATCAATTAATCCGATTTTTGCCAAAATTTAAAGTTTTCTTACAAAACAATCGAACTTTTGGCAAAACTAATAATTAATCTTCAGGAAAGAAGTCGAAACATTTAATTTGTTTTAGAAAGTAATAGTTCCCTAGAAAATTCTTCATCATTGTTTAAAAACTATCAATTTAATCAAAAAATCCAATTTTCGTCAAACACCGAGAGATGTACCTATGAGAAAAAAACGAATATAAATAATATAATTTGCTACTTACACTGAATCCTTAAGCTTATATTTAAATATGGCTTTAGACTTTTCTTTCGGTATGTACCTGTGACTAATCACAGTCTAAAATACAGGAAATAGTGAAAATGGACATAGATGTAATTTGTTTATGTTACTTAGTTAAACTAAGAACAATTACTTACTTTTTTGAATTTAACAACATCTAGAATTGGTTGTTACTTATATAATTAACTAAACATTTGTCTTTAGTTGTCAATGAAATTCCAATATGTCCATTTAATAAGAAAATATCTTAAGAAATGTATCCCCTTCTAAATCAAAAGCTAATAGAAAGTAGAGGGTGGCTAAACGTCTTCCTTGGATATATATCACATGTTTACTATCCGAGTAAAGCCCAACAAGATAAAACTGCTATAATAATCTCTCAGTGCCAATTTTTTAAACGATGGCCTCCCCTAAGCTGGAACGCCGGAAGCAGGACATATTTTAACACGTATGATTCTTTGGAATCGAGCCATGCGACTTCGGCATCGAATAGATTTATTGCCAGTCTCTCTTTTTATGGCCAAGTTTGTTCCGGCCGTTATTATATTAGTCTTTTGGATGCAGTCTTTTATCCCCCACGCCCTGCTTCGCCTCAAGTGACAGGTTTTGTCGGAGATGCTTTTTATTGGTTATAGTTCAGGTATTTCTCCGAGACAGATTATATCCACTCCCGATCAAAAAATATTTTAACAAAGAATACAATAGATCTCCAATTAGTAATCAATAGTATTGAAAACATAAATAAAAGAAATGAACAAAAATCAGACAGATTATGCTGCATGGAAATTAAAAATGAAACTGATATGTAGAATATAACATATATGCACTAACCGAAGAAAAGGAGGAAGGTGAAAACGAAGAATTTTATAACATTTATAATACACTACAAAGGGAGAACATAAAAATTGTTATTAGCGACGCAAACGTTAAAATAGGAAGAGAACCGATTTATAGACACATAATGGAAAAAAGAGCAAACATAACAAAAGCGGCGAAAACGAAGGAAAATTAATATGATTTCCAGTAAGAAAGGTTATGATTCTAACAAAACAAGAATTTGAATAAAGAATTGCAAAACTGAAAGCAATAAAAGCCCAGGTTGAAATGGAATAAAACGGAAAATATTAAATATGCGGGAAACAAAACGAAAACTAGAATATATGAAATTATAGTAAATATCTGGTAATGAGATGAAATGCCAAAAGATGAACCACCATTAATCCTATGCTAAACAAAGAACAAGCAAAAAACTGCAACGACTCTAAGGGGATTTCTCTGTTGGATGTTGGGAAAAGGTCATAACAATAATAATAAAAACAAAGATGGAGGCAATTATTGACCCACAAATCGGAAAATAACAAGGGGGTGTTAGAAGAGGAAGAAGTACCACAGATCAAATTTTTACGATAAAAGAAACAGCAATAACATGATATGAATACAAAATCCCACTAGCAATACTTTTCATAGATATTGTAAAAGCTTACGATTTCATAAATAGATGCAAGATTGTCACAATCTTGAAAGAATTTACCAGAACTAAAAGGAGAAGAAGTAATATAAATAATAAAAATATAGCGAGATAAATTGCTAGGAGAGAAGGGCAGAAACCAACAACCTACTACCTATTGCAGTGGACCCAGGGGGAGAAAGAAGACGGGGCAGACCGAGATCTAAATGGTTAAAAGAGGTAGAGAAGGTACATCTATTTGTATGCAAGTCTAGCGTGATAGCAACTACCACTCTTAATTAAAATTTAGCCAAAGGCTGTGACAACTAAGCAAATTATGTCGACAAGGGGTGGTTACTACGATCTACCAAATTTGAATGCCGGGCTAGCCTCAAATCGAAGAAGGGATCAGTTATAAAGAAATTAAGTGAAATGATTATAATTTGACATCCAGCAACCAAATACTAGACGCAGGTGGATCAAAATTCATCAACAATCCACCAATAATTCAATGAACCACTCTAATTTATACCCATTTGTTTCTCATGTAATTCCTTTTTTAAACAAAATAATAATGAAGCTTTGAAGCAAGAAAAAAAGAAAACTGAGACACAATTATAATAATATATTTCATTAATTTTTTAATTATCAGTCGTGAAACCCTCTTACGTTGGACACATTTGATCGCATGGTTACGAATCTCTTTAAGTAAGGGTCCAACGTTCAGAGCTCAGAAGAGAATTTACATCTCTACCTAAAGGTATATATTTATAATTTAGAATGTCAATAAAATTTATAGGGTAGAAAACCATGGCACATGAATGTCAGAGATTAAAATTATTCATACCTGAACTGAAAACAGTAAAATGCTTTTTCAAACCTATGTCAGACAGAAATTAATACTAATACCAAATGTGGGCGGCGATATTTATAAGACATTTGTCAATAAAAAAAAAAGATTAAATTTAGTATAGTATAAACTGTGAATGAGTCAACAACCAATTATTTCATTTTATGTCGGAACTTTTTTATACGATAAATTAAGAATTTAAAGAACATAACATAAGTTATAATAAATGCTAACATAATATAAAGGTAAATCTGAAAAAAAAATCGATAATTACCTCTTTAGTACTGTATATAATCTTCAAAATTTCAAGATTTTACATTATTTGTGAAACAAATTAAAAACTCAATTTTAATCCCGTTCGTTCTTTGGTGATATCTTTTTAGGGATTGGGTAGAATTTTTTTTATAGGAAAGACCCCTTGTAATGTTTAACGAGGAACCTCTTACTCAGTTTTTTCGCATGCATTCAGAAACAGTCTGTATATAAATGAATAATAGCAAAGATCTTTTTTCATATTTATGGGTTTAATATTCTCATTACTCTATCTCCTTAATTCCTTACGATTTGTACTGAACTATTGGATCCCCGTCGTATTCAGAAGAGGTTTTAAAGTAGGAAAGACAGTGAGTGGTTTAAGCGTGGTTAAGTGCTACTATCTCGTCTTTGTCCCTGCACGGATTCCTCGTTGGTATGCTGAAAAGCACCGAGACCGGACTGGACTGTCTTCTGGAATTTATATTATCGGGTCGAGGAAACGAGTGGAATCTCGTACAAATGACGCATTAGTGAAGAAATTGCAACTTAAATTAATTTCATGTGGATATTTATTGTGAAATAGCGGGTGATAGGAATAACGATGTAATCGTAGTAAACAAATATAAAAATTTAAAAGCTCAAAATGGAAATCGATAGCTTTTTGGTAAAAAGTATTATTTTCATCCTTAAAATTTGGAAGCAAAAGTAAAAAAAAATTATTTTTGCTTCCTTATTGATGAATTTAGTTTCAAAAAGTATTATACAAATAAGGAAAACTTGTTACTTGTGCTAGTCGATTCTTTTATTATTTACTTTTATTAGTATGAGTTTTTCTTCATTTCCATAATTTTTTTATAAATTAAAATCTCAAATACCTTAGCGAAATTACAAATAATGGAGATCGGTCTAAAATTTGAGATATCAGATTTGTTATCTTATGTATACATAATATAACAAATACGGATGCAAATGTTAAAAAGAATAGTCAAAGAGTGTGCAGAAACATCATCACAATCACGAAGTATGAACGCTGGGCCCGTAGTCATTTTTGATTTAAGTTGTTTTAATGCAAATAAAATTTTATTTTCCTGAAAGTTATTAATTTGTGATGCAGTTCCTTCATAGATGTTGTTATCTAAATCTAACCTTGATGGAGCTGAATATGATTTAGAAAAGTGTTCGGCAAACGACTGTACTATATTTTGAGGTGTGTTAAGCTAGTTGCCTTCATAAAACATGCTGGTGGAAACTACCGTTGATCTTTTTTTACTGTTGACAAAGCCCCAACATTTTTTAGAAGAATCTTTTATTTCTGTTTCTGAGACAGCAACAAAATTTATGTGGAATTGATCTGTCTTTTCTAATTTTTTGCCTGAACATTTTAAATTTATTATAAACACTTAGATCATTATTCTTTTTGTAAATTGTAAGTACTTTCAACTTAATATCTCTTATTATGCTTGAGTTAAACCATGCTGGAAATTTGCGTTTACAGATGTTTGTAAATTTAGGAACGAGCGTCAAATGCATTATACAGTTTCCCATACAAATAATCACAAGCATCATTTGAATTTAAGAAAACTTCAAGAAAAGTCCAATCAATATGTTCATTAAGTGAAGGAAAATTGGAAAATTATAACAATTAATAATTGATTGTTCAAAATTTTGATGATTATTAAGTTTAGAGGGAACACGGCAAGTTAGTTCTAAAGCAGGGTGATGAGAGTCTTCTGCAATTAGAGGATCAAGCAAAATTTTTTAGAAAAGACAAGATCAAGCAGCGTCCTATATTCATTGAGTACAAAATTATACTGACTAAGATCAAAGACGTTTTTTGCAAAATGATTTAGCTGATTTATCTGCGCATTTGATAGAAAGTTTGTATTGTATGAAGTGTAATATGGTATATTAAAATCACCTAGGAGAACAATATTACTGTTATATAAAAAGTCAAGCGATTCCATGGCTTCAAAAAGTTGTTCATTTGTTATCAAAACGGAGTTGGGTGGTATGTAAACATTAATAACAAATAAAGAGAAAGAGAACGACACAATTTTTACAATGATAATGTCAATTGTTGTAATATTATTAAAATGCATATTATTTGAAATGTCAATTTGTGTAGAAGTTAGTTGTTCATGTACAGCTACCAATACCCCCCCTCCTCTAATCTGGTCGACAGTATTATACTTTCTGTCAGATCGATAAACGTGGTATTTACTTGTAAAAAGTTCAGGGTTATTAAAGGAGAAATTTAACCAAGTTTCTGTTAAAGCTACTAAGGAAGACTCAGTTTCGTCAATAACATTTAGAAATGATACAGTTTTCATTCGCAAACCCTGAGTGTTTTGATAATAGATAGAAATATCACTTGATTCGTTAGATGTATTTTGGCATTACGATAACTTGTACACTTATCTTTTTCCCATACTGCATGATTGGTCTGAATATTAATATCATTAAATTTAATACAATTTGAACATTTACGAGTTTGAGACGTGCATTGCTTCATATCATGATTCTCGCTACATATAGGACATGATACCGTATTTTGACATGTTTTCGACAAATGATGATAAGCGATATATATCCACTGCATCAAAGACACTGCAACTATTAAACCCGACAAATAGGTGACCAGATTTTATACATTTACTATAACAAGACATATCCATTTGAACAATTGCTTGATAAATATTAGGATTATTCCTAGTAGGATAGATTTCTTTCACTTTACATGAATTTTTAACATCTCTGTATTACCATTAACAATTCGTTCACAAAAGTCATCTTCTAAGTGCCTCACAGGAAAATTTACAATTCGGATCTTCGGATGTACACCTGCTACTTCTTTCACCTCATAGCTATTAGATATCTTCTCTTCAGCAAGTTTTTTTAGGTTTTCATTCACTTTTTTATTTCTACAACTCACAAGTACACCACCATCATGAACAGTTTTGACTTTACTAAGTTGTATTTCAACTTGACAAGTGTGCAAATTTTTTAACATATCTGATTTTATCTGAGACACTGATTCTTGTGGGTCTCTAGGCTTAATTATTACTGCTGAATGGACTTTACTTTTCAAAACATCGCAATAACAGGGCTTTGTTTCAATATTTGAATGTTCAACTAGCTCTTTTAGATCAGTTTTTATATAATTAATTTGTTTAGTGATAATGTTCATAGCTTTCTCTAGTTTATCATTTATAATTTTATTTATTTCTGTGTGATTAATAATAACGCAATCACGAATGCAATTGGAGCATTTCCAAGTTAATCCAGGAATGCTATTTAAGACATTTATCACGTCTAATTTACTAATATAAGATATGGTTTTTTACATTCATCACAAGAAACAGCTGGTCTACCTGGGCTTATCAGAAATAAACATTCCTTACAATTAACCATAATTGTACATACCTAAATAAGCATGTCCAGAAAAAAAAGTACATATATTTACTTCTAATATTTCTTCTTTAAATTCACAATCAGAATGTGAGAACAAAATTTTGTTATAATAACGGTCGTTATGTGTTAGCAGTGTTACCCTTCATAATGGTTTACCGCTACCCGAAAGTATTTACAATCATTTTTCATTACATAACTCAGTGTTTAAATTCATATGTAGTAACAATATTAATAAGCTTATTTCTAGATTTCTAAGTGCTTTTAATATTAAACTATAATTACGACAATATGTTTAATAATTGAAAGAACTGATTTCCTAACCAATAAGACTATTTCATATTAATATCAACGATAAGAATAAAATTTAAATCATAGGCATTGAATAAAGAAGCAAAATATAGGCCAAATAACCACAACAGACGAGGCCTCAAATTTGAAGAAGAAAATGAAGAAGGGTAATGCCTCATAACCCTAAATATTAAATGTGCCACATTGTTGAAAAGGTAATTTTATGGGGAGAATAGAAAAATGAACTACAATATTTTAATTTTGATATTATTAACTAATTAATACATAATAAATGAAGCATTGCGGCATTGATTAAATGCTGAATGCTTAAATGTTATTGAATGGACCACAATAGTCATGACGTCGCAAAACTGTTGGCTAACCTGAAATTTGTTTCCAAACAATAACAATGGCCATGCGCAGATTTTGAAATCGTAATACAACTTGTTTGTTGTTGTTTATGCTGTGTTTTGAAGAGTGTTGTAAATTATATTTTTGTGTTTTGAGCTTTTAAAAAAATGTATAAGATGTCTTTTAATTAATAAAATATACAGAAAAAACTTAATCAAATACAAAATAATGACATTAATGACAGCATGACATCAATTTAAAGGTACAAGTCTTTATATATCTATGGATACAAGTTTGTTTGGAAACAGATCAGGTTAGCCAACAGCTATTTGGTGACGTCACACTGTCGCGGTCCAAAATGTTCATATATAATTTAATTGCTTCGGTATTCTTTTGACGCGTAAAAAGAAGAAATGCAGCTATTTAATTAGTTTGATACGACTATATCTTAATTATTTAAAAGAACAACTATATTCGTTCCTAGAAGCACAGTATTTTTAACAAAACTCTCAAAATCATAAAAAATAAATAATTTATGAAATTCGTTTAACACGTTACTCAACAAAACGCCGAAAACGTTAAATATACTACTCATAAATATGCTGCTAACTCAGGACATACCATTGGATAAAACAATAGATTTCAAAAATATTACGATGTTTCATTGACGTAGCCTAGGCAATATTGTTGCATAGTTAAATGACATCGTGAACAATTATACCTTACTGACAAAAATATAATGTGAATAGGTATTTAGGTACTGTTAGGGTGAATGATATTTTGGGCATTAGTTTAAGAGCCACCATCATCCCGTGACTTTTTCAACTAAAAACATTTGCCTGCGTATGACCATCTAGTTCATATAGACCTAAACATTCGAACTATAAACACTCTCTTTTTTCCGATTTGATTACATGAATCAAAATGAGAAACGAATGCAATTTCATCAAAACTTCTTTGGTAACATAGCTCTCCCACTAGAATACTGCACAGGTTCGGTTTTAATAGAAAATAGATTTAATTTTTTTGACGCACATAGAACGAATGGGTTATAAAGTATGTTTGCGGTGGGTTTAATTAATGAAAAAGTAGTGCACCGAAAATGAAAAAAATATTGTTCTATACAAAACTTTTCCTTTAATGTTATAATCCTAATTTTCTTATATAATTTTTTAGTAAGTACTTTTTTAGCACAGCTGTCAATGCTTTATTTATTTTGTCGATCAATTCTAGTATAAGACATTACCAATTCTTAGCCTCAGCCCATAAGTGATTTAGCTACAAATTTTCTAATAATTTGTAATGTGTTCACTTTGCGCACTCTATTGATCCATGAAAGAAAAAGTCTTTTTTAAAATCAATTTACTGGATGTCTCGTCGCACCTCAAGACCCCATTCCGAACAAAATTAGTGTTAACAGTAAACAGAAAACAAATGATGTTTGAAATTTTGATCTGCGAATTGAAGATGAATTTATGCCATTGATTTTTTATTAAATTGATTAGAGTGAAAGCGGGTCAACATCGTACGTTAATACGAAGCCCTATATGTGGCAATGAAGACCCTTGATGTTGCACCTTACAAAATGTCAGTAATTTAATATCTTTGTGTTACTTTTATTAACTTAAGCGTTACCGTTTAAATTAATTACATTGAAGTGAAGAGAATAGTTGTAAATATATTCCTAAACAAGCTCTTAACATGTTTCTATTGTAGCATGGAAAGTTATTCGTAAAATTAACTGCTTTTTCCAAGGTACATTTGCAATATTTTTAAATATTCTTTCCGCTTATACTCGTATTTTCTAGTATATGAGTCGTGTAATTCACGAGAAAATTCCCCTAATTCTAGTTACTTATCCTAAACACAATCGAATGCTCGAATAAAATCATTATATGTAATAGAATTTTTTAGCTACAGCAAAACACTATTTTTAGTTTTCACATAAAAGCCATATATTTTGTAAAGGAATAAAGATATTTCATTTCTGTAAAAACCAATTTGCACTAGGAGACCTTCAGTTTTGAATAAAAATTGATATATTTGTGTCAGTATGTAGATGGTAAAGCGATCAAGAATGTTTTTTTTTCGATGGGAGGATCTTCCAAATGTAGCACATCTTGTAGAACTAGTATAAGATCTTGCCTAAATAACAGTTAAACACCATAATTCTAAAACAAACAATTAACAATAAACAATAAACCAGAGCTGTATTGACAAAAGTGTCAATTATAATTTTATTTCATTGAAAAATTTCTGTTTCTGATAATAAACCATCTACGAGTATATATATTTTTAACATTTTAGTATAATTAAGTATATTGGAATTTCCTGACTATAGTTCTAAATTTTATTATGGACGATTATTTTTAACTTAAAGAATTTTATACTGCAATTAATTTGTGCGAAGAAAGAAAACGCTTTTATTTTACGCCGAGCAATCGGAAAACTTTATTTCCTTTATCAAGGCTAAAAATATGACATTTGTTATAAATATTACTTTAATTGTTAATAGTGTGCATCCTTTTATATCAATTAAAAAAATATATAATAATTAACTTGATGAGAAGATAAAGTTTTTTAAAAATTTCGACAGTTCCTATGTAAATAGGGAGTAAAAGCTAATAAATAGTTTGATAAAAAAGTAAATTTTACCGAAACATCGGCCTAGCATAAAAGAGTTTTCTTTCTTTACTCAAATTAATTATAATCAAGTCCAATATAAGATTCTTACTCAAGTCCAATGTAGGTTTCTTTAAATTTATATATATATATATATATATATATATATTGTAATGGGCTCCTTAAATTTTATTATAGTAATGTTTTATTCATAATTTATAATTATGCCCAGTACAATTTTAATGTATTATTAAAAATTCCAAATTTTGCCCTTTTATTAGAGTTCATCCAGAGCAAGTAAGGTTAATTCACTTATATTGGTAGCACTGTCTTTTTCTTATATATTTTCTTTAGTTATACACTTTATGTTTTATATTTATACAATTGTCTTTATAATAATAAACAACACTAACTGAATGCTTTAAGGTTTCAACCAACAGGTAATATCAGTTACTTTTTTAAGAAAATTGAAACTGAGGTTGAGTAATAAATTTCTTAAGAACAATGGTATTTTTTCTATCCCGTCTTAAACTGAAAATAGCTCTGTCAAATTCTGGAGCTTAAATAGTTTTTTAAAATCATAGCATTCTTTATTTTTTTTAGTTTTGACACTTAATAATTTTGAACTTCAACTAAATTATGATTACACTGATATTTTACTTATTTTTATTGTATCCAAAGATACAAAGATTTATAATTAAAATATGATGTTTTTACTTGCATCTGGACATTATAATTTTCATTTCTACAATAAAATTCAGCTTATTTAGATACAACAAAGCCCATTTTCTTACAATAAATTATTTTAGTTTTATTATAAATGAAAATTTTTAGATTTTTACATATTTCTAAATAGTGAACAAAGTTTAATTAACAATTTTTGATTAATTTGACACAACTTTGGCTACTTTAAGACTAAAAAATCATTAATTTAGGTTTCACATATACATATTTACACATACAGGACAATCATGATTAATTATATTTTATCTATGTGTTTGCATTATGTTACCCATATGAAATTTAAAATATATTGTTATCATATATTATTCTCCAACAATCTTTTTACTTGTATTTATTTACTCTATCAAAATTTAGAAATATCAGGAAGACTAAATAAATTAAGAAATAAAACAATTTAGAGCTATAAAGTAATATAAAATAGTTTTGAAATATTAAGAAGATTAAATAAATACTAAAATTAATATATCGTAACAATATATATATTACTTTTTACTTTTTGTCCAATGACTTTGTGGAGACCATGGACTGATGGAGGTTCTGTAGTTCTAGAAGATATATGTACATTAGGATTCTTGTTAGAATTGTGTAAACAAAAAGGCAACAATTAATCAATCTCTTTACGTATTCCTTCTAAGAAAGTTACAAGAAATAGATAAGTAATATGATATTTTATATACCTCAAGTCGTATAGAGAACGAAATACAACAACCACAACAAGGGTTTTTAAGTGTTCCTTTTTTTCTCATACCTAGTGTAGTTGTGACTTCAAAGTTCAATCACCTTTTAGGTATGAAGTTAATTTCTATTTCTTCATCTCTTCCAATGAATTTTTGTAAAATAAGGAGTTGTGTCCATGTTTCGCTATAAAAGTTACAATGTCTTATTTTTGTAATTGATATAGAGTTATTTTTGTCAACCACTCAAGTTATTGCAGCTCATTTGCACTTACTTGGAAACATTTTTTAATTACCTTCACGAAATCTTCAAAATCGTACAATTTTGGTATTTTTGTCATTCGAGTTCAACCAAAGGACGAAACGAATCCGCAGAATGTAGGTATGTCCGGAATAAAAATATTTCAACATTATTGTTTCGACAGCTATTTTTGCTGAATGAGGTGAACTAAATAACGCAGCAAACACTAGTTCATTTTTATTCAGGCCTGAGCAATTATCGACTCAAAGAATAACTTTTTTATTTTTTTAAATTTTTAAGAAGAAAAAAGCTTATATTAAATTCAATAAGTCTCGGAGTAAATAGTATTGACTAAAAACATTTCTAACCTTGCCAAAACGATCACTTTCTGGAGATCAACAATATAATATAAAAGTGATTTTTACTGGCATCTTTTTTCTACGCCTCTCGTGAATTTTTGGCATGAGTTTTGTAATTTTGCCACAAGTTACATTCTGCGCAAATAAGATCTAAATTACCTTTTGTATGAGCTATATTAAAATTTATTGTCTTTTGTTTCTGCAGCTCTTCGAGGATTTTATTTTTTGGTTGTAATTCTTATTGAACTTATATCAAGCGGGCCTACAAAATGATCAAAAACTGTAGTCAATTGATTTTCCACAATGCCCTTCACATATCTATTAATATTGCAAAAATCGTCCGTGAAGAAATGTTGTTTTCTAAATTTGATTATGTGCACAAAGCAGCTAATAATACCATGAACAAGTATTGTTATCCATCGATATTTTTGGTGATGTCATAAAAAAGATATTTCTAGATTCAGATTTTTTATTTGCTTCAACATAAGCAGTTTTTGGGCTCAGTTCATTTTAATATTCTGAAAAACAAAAACTCAAACTGATTCAAAAATCAGAAAAAATTTCTGAAGAACAGGCAAAGAATTTTGAAGAATTGAAAAAAAATTCTGAACAGAAAAACATTTTGAAGAACAAGGAAAGAATTTAGAAGAATTAAAAAAAATCTGAAAAACAGGAAAAAAATTCAGAAGAAATGAGGAAAAATTTTGGAGAAAAATTTGAAGTAATGAACAATAAATTCGAGAAAAATAAAAAAATTAAGAATAACTTGATTAAAGAAATGGAGTGTTACCTACAATTGATAGTAGAGATGTAGATTTTCATCTGGAAGAGAAAATGTTAAAATAAGAAAGATAAAACAAAATTCTTAGAGATTTGAAGTGATATTGGAAAAAAGGTAGAAGAAGTTAAGAAGAAAACAGAAGTAAATAAAAAGAATCTACAAGAAGTAGAAGAAAATAATAAAAGTACCATGACAGGAATACAGATAAGATTGGCAGAAACTATAAAAGAAGTGAAGAAATGTAAGAAAAATAAAGAAGTTATAATAACTAGAAAAAAAATACCGTGAAATTTGATGGAGATATTAAAAAGTTACATCCGGAAATATTTATTGAGCAATTGATGATGAAATTAATAGGATTAGAGAATATAGAGGAAATCAAAGAGGTCAATGATAGTTTACTAAGTGGACATGTATTATTATGGTAGGAGTGAAAAAAGAATTTGATTCAAAATACTGAAGAATTGAAAATTAAATTTTTAGAATATTTTTGAGGTGAAGTAAAACAAGAAGAAGTACGTGATAAAGTATATGATGGAAAGTATGATCCATTAAAAAATAATACATATAATACATATGCGTTACAAATATACAAGAGTGTACAATATTTAAATCCAAGAATGAAGAGAAGCAAGAGAATTAGAAAAAGAGTGAGCTTTTAGAAAGGAGATATAGTGATTAAAAAACATTAAGAGTAACGAATAAAAAAGAAATATATGTTCAAAATTTTTATTATCATTTGAGGGACCATGACCGTATGAGGTCGTAAATGAAGGAGGGTCTAATAGTTATGAATTAAGAAATCCAATATCAAAAGTAACAAGAAAAGTATTTAATATTGAGTCAATATATAAATATTAAGAAGGAATGAATGCTGAATAAAAAGAAAATCAAAATTTACAATTTCTATTTGTATTTCTTTCTATTGATTCATTTATTTTTATAATAGATATGTGAAGATCACTTTAATTTTGAAGGGCAATATAGATTTTGACGAGAAAAGGAGTTTTATACCTCTTTTGAATGGGACTTTAATTCTCTGATCAAAAATATACAAGTTTTTAAATTTGGTGCATTCATAACTGAGAAAATTTATTTTAAAAATGTAAAATTTTGATAATGTCTCCACTTCAAAAGTTTACAAAGACTGAAGCATAGAATCTCACATAATTTAGAATATATTTTATAATTTATTTTACAATTATATTAAGTGTTTAAAAGGACATCTATTTACTTCTTGATAATAAGCAATGCGATTTTGGAATTCTCGTAGAACATTTTATATAACTTCAGGGTTTAATTTTCTTAATTACAAATACATCAAATTTAGAAACCTGTATATGGCTGAACAGAGAATTAAAATCTCTTTCAAAAGAGGTATCACACGACCCCCTTTTCTCATTAAGAATTTTCGGGTGATATCATAGTTCAGAGGGGGTGAAAGGAGGGGGTAAAATCGACCCGTCTCATGTTTTTCCCCAAAAGTTCACAATAACGTTAAAAATGAATTTATTCCATACATATGGACCGCATTGTATATATAAATAACACTGTAGTTGTTATATATTACCATAATATAATAGGCAATAAATAATATTTTAAAGCTCGTATTGTTTGTACTTATGTTTTTAAAACATTCAGTGATTGTTTAAGAAACGCACGTGAATAAATCCTGTCAGGACGTCCTCAATCTTTTAGAAGCAATCAAAATGTTTTAAAATTTAAAAATTTAAGTTTAGGACTTAATCGTGCCATACGTAAATACTGAAAAAGACCTTGAAAGTTATTATTTAACATTTCAGAAAGTGAAAGAGAAGTATAAAACTAGTCTGTAATAGTTTATTGTTATACAGGGTGGTCATTTTGGATTTCTAATTATATGATTATCAATGCTTTTTTTTATTTTACAATATTATTTACAATATTATTTTTTATATTTATAATAAAACAATAATTCAAATAAACGAATTTATTTTTTATAACGAAATGAAAAAGTATACAACTTACATACATTTTTAAGGTGAATAAATGTGAACCATTTATTAAAAAAAATCATTTCTGGATACTTTATTTGTTTACAACCCTTATTGCCTATTTACTAAAACCGATAATGCCTTTTAGTTATTTATTTAGCGTCATTTACAGTATTTTTATTGAACAAACATTTAAAATAAAATTTAGATTTACTAACATGTCAAAAAAAAATACTAATCTCTGGCTTCTGATTCAATCTCTCCAGATTCCTAGTTACACTTTCCTCTAGATATTTTGATAACATCAACGTAAGGTAAGAGAGGATTATATTAAGCAGTGGGGCAATTCCTACATTCTGTGGGAGACTTATAAATGTTCTTAAGACGTGGGGCACTCGGTACCTCCTAAAGAGGATGAATTTTATTTCCATTAATATAATGTTTTTCTTTGGAAAATGGAAATGAGTTAACAAAGAATAGAAGTAGAAGAGGTGGTACTAGCATTAATTATAACAAATATAAGAAAACTAGACTATAGTGTCGTCGGTTGTAAAAAGTTAATCTATAGTGTATTACTGTAATAATACATTGATGTTGACTTTTCACCAAGATAAAATGGTAACTTTGAAAATACTCTGTATAATCTACAATCCTATATTATTTAAATTATTATAAAGGGTATTTAATTTAAAAATATAACTTAGGTAAAAGTCTCACTTTATGAAATACCTTATCTGTTACTAAAATAATCTTAAAATGTGGAACTTGACTGTCTCTATCATTTTTATGTAAAAACTTTTTTAAGTAACTCGTATTCGGTAAGTATATTTTTTATATTTGTTATTTATATACACATATCACCCTTCCACAATACCCTCCATATCAGAATTTCAAAATTTGCTTACGAATTTGAAGAGTGCTCTCAACTATTCCAAAAGCTTATTTACACATCCTTACTTGCAATGTTCCAATATATTTTTATATATAAGGGTATAGCAATCTGAGATATGGCCGAACATCATCCTTAAACCAATCACCCTGTATATCTTAATTGCTAATGAATACGCACATCATATATACTTGGTATTGCTGAATGTGAACTTTTCATTGTTCACATAAAAAATAACTATTGTAATAAAAAATGTCGTAGATTACATGTTAATCGGGATATTAATAATTCTAATTTATTAAAAAATGTCAAATTTAATTTAAAACTCGACCGGATCCTTCGACCTATTTTTAATTCAAGTGTTTCCATACTTTATGAAAGCTTTGTATAAAATAAGCAGAGAATACTTTCTGAAACCACACTTTACCTCACGTATTACATAATATACAATTTTATATAAAAATATTCTATTACAACTGAAATATGTGGTCATTCACCCACCTAAGAGCAATGGAATCATAAACACACGTTAGCATTTTCCATTTGACATCATTTTAATTATTAAAAAAAACTATTCCATTTTATTTCATTATGTATCTTCAGAAAGGTAATCAACCCGATTCGATTGCTAAACAATGCTTTTGTTTTTATTTGTGAAGAATATTGCGAAAATATTGTTCAACATTTTTTTAAACAATAGTCGTATGTAGGTACATGTAGAGGAGTTTATCCTAGATAAAAATATATTTTGTGTACGGTAATTGCGTATTTATTATTTAATATGTATTGCTAAGTGTTTTGTATTAAATAAACTATTTTATTAAATCCAAATGAAATTAATTAAAAATTGAATATAAAAACTTGCAAATGATAGCTAATGGAGAAGACTAAAATACGTGTGGAAATATTGTTAACAGAATATACCATTCTATCGTTAGCGGAAAAGCACAACTTTACGCACTTGTTAGGGACAATAAATATCCAAAGTAGATTTTTGCATATTGAAATGTCATGCTAAATTCACGTTTTCCATTTTTCATAATTTGATATTATGGGCTCTTTAAAGCGTTAAAATAACGATACCCTAATATGATTTACACTCACAAACCTCTTATAATCTCTGTTCTTTTAAAAACGACCCGCCCTCATTATTTTAAAAACGAATTACAATAAGCAACAAAGCCGAGACATGTTAATTTCTAATTAATTGTTTGACATTAGTGTCGCAAATATCACATCAACCCCCTCTCGTTTGGATTTAAAGGAAAAGAAGAAATTTGATATTATACAAATAAATAAGAAAAAACCGCACAAAAAGTCGGATTAAGGATTAATGAGCATAAGACCAAACTAATAAGAATAGGACAGCGAACGATAGAGGATAAACAATAGTAAAGATAAAAAATAAAAATGTAAAATTTGACGAAATATATTTGGGATCATTTCTTAGCAATAAAATAAAAGAGGGAAAGGAAATTAGGCCAATAGAATAAGATAGAGAGAGGCAGTGGAAGCGGAACCAAGGGAAAACACATAACGAATTGGAGGAATAAGGCAAAAGAGAGGAAGGCATAGGAAGACATTACCAAGCTCTGGACCTAAATGGCCTGAACACAGCGTATACAGTGTGTACCAATCGTAAGACAAAGTGCAATAACTCTCTTGTTATTATTGATATCAAAAATTTGGAAACGGAAATGATTACGAGATTTAAGATTCATAATTTAAAATTATTTTGAGTTATACAGGGTGTTTCATATTTCCGATACGAATTAAAGTTGTTTTTTTTTAAATGGAATACCCCGTATGTTTTTACATTTTTATAAACCTCTTGCCGATCTAATTTCAACGATATATCACACTTCATGTTTATTATGTTTAATAAAGGATTACAGACACTTGAAAATCACATTTTTTTTAAATCAGATGTGTGTAGCTACCAAACCATTGAAAATTAATAAAACCGGCTTACATGTCCTTATCCTAACTTTTCAAGTTCTATGCTATGGCATTAAAAAATATTTGATACAAGTTGGGCAAAAATTTGAAACCCCATCTAAATTTTCGCGGATCCATGTTTTTTAAGACTTTTTCACTTATTTTGGTCAATACTATAACCTGTTAAAATATTCGATCTTTTTTCTTTTTTCTGTATACTGTATCATGTATTTTCAAAGGTACATATGCGACTTTTTTAATGCAATATTCGTTTTCTTCTCTACATACATTAATACCAAAGGGCTGTATAGTGCATATACGGCTGTTTTATTGATTATTTGCGGCCTGTTCCCCATGATGCTGTTCTGATTTTTGAATCAGTCAACGTGTAGACAAGGTCCGGGTACATTATTTCTTAATGATCTTACATCGGTTTAATAAAAATCAAAAGTGGTAGGCTTTTTTCAATTTGTTTGTTACTCAGAAAATACCTAGAGTTTTTGTATTTAAGAATAAGAAGAAGTAGCCGAGCCAAAAGACATCTTATGCTAACTGTTGAAGCAAATAAAAAATCTGAATCTAGAAAAGACATTTTTATGACACCACCAAAAATATCGATGGATAACAATACTTATTCAATGGAAAATGGTATTATTAGCCGAAGAGCGTTGTGGAAAAGTTTTCGAGTTTTCGATCAAGTTAATGTTGAAGACCAACTTGATAAAAATTCAGTGATAATCACAGATGAGAATGTTATTCGTCTTCTATCAGATTCGTTTGTAAATGAACATTATATAAATATACCATATACAGAGGAGACCAACGAAGAAAACCTTGAAAATAGTAGTATTCAACACGAAAAGGTATATATATATAATACTAAAATTATAGATTTGTTGACAGACCTAACAAATTTATTAGATTCAACATTCCATGAGAAATATACAAAAATGCGATTACTTAGGAAAAGAAAAGGACAACCAAAAAATAGAAAATTTTAGCGCAATGAGGTCCTATTATTTCTAAGTGTAAGTGTAAATGTTCAAAAAAAATTAGCGAACAAAGAAGAAAGGAAATACACTCGAACTTTGGAAAAAAAATTGAATTATGAAACACTTTTCAACTGGCCAATGCTGAAATTACAGAAACGAAAAACTGAATAAAAGGAAGTGAAAAGAAAGCTTGTCACACAAAAGAACATATCAGAACACATTTTCTTAAAAATAAGAACAACAATCGCACAAGAATTTTGTAAAGGTTTTTTCATGATCACACTTAATATTCACCTAACAATGACAGACTAATTAGAAATCTTACAAGCACCTTAAAAAAGATAGTCTTGGGTCATGGAATCAAAATTTGATAAGAATCTTATTATAGTTCATATCGTTATTATATTCCAAGCGACATCAATATTAGGTTTATGTATAATATTTTATTTAGAAAAACATTTTTGACTAAACAAGGCATTTATTCTCTTTATCATTCTATTGTAACATTTGTAACCATCGACCTAAAAATATCCTTTGCCAAATTAGGGCATGAAGATTGCGAAAATAGCGAAATATTTTCTTACTTAATAGAGCTCATAACAATCTAAATCATCTTTGCCCAGAATACAACTTGTGGCAAAAACACAAAACTCATATCAAAAATTCACGTGAAGCATATAAAAAAGACGTCGATAAACTATATATACTATATACTATTCAATTGATTTTTAGAAAGTGATCGTATTACCAATAATAGAAATGTTCCAACAAGTTCTATATACTCCAAGACTTGCATTTAATCAATGTTTTGCTCCTCTTAAAAATTTTATAAAACAAAAAGGTCCATTTTCTGTTGTAGGGCATGAAGCTATTTCTGGAAAAAAACAAGAGAATATTGTTAGCACATACTACCAATTTTTTTACGTCGTAAGAGATTTCAAACATATTATTCTTTAGGTTGACAATAAAAAAATGTCAATTCTTAAAGTTCGTAACTAAATAGCTAAACGTGGACACAGCTCCTTATTTTAAAAAAATCATTTGAAGGAGATGAAATAATAGAAATTAACTTCTACTTAAAAGGTGATTGAATTTTGAAATCCATTGTAATAATAGTGAAAATAGAGTGATATCGGAGACGATATTTTTTTTACTTTAGTAAGTGTTCAAAATGTTCACCATTAGTTCTTTCGTCTGGATTTATTGAAGGAGCAGAAATGGTATTTTTATCAAATACCCAGGATTACGATTACCACGGCGAGATGAACAAAGATACCTTTCTACATTAGTTTGAACATCAGCTTTTGATGAATTTAGAAGAACAGCTGCGATCATTATGGACAATGCCAAGTACCTTCGATGGCTTCCAAAAAGACTGATATTCAGAAGTGGTTATATGAACATAGTAAGTTGATATAAAAATGGAATAATAAAGTTCAGATAAATTAAATATCAGGAAAACTTTTATTAGATATTCAATACGGATGATGACAACAGTGACGATTCTTTAGCAGAATAGCTAAATTTTATTTAAATATATATTTAATTATCATTTGTATAATAAAGATATTTTCTAGTATAGAAATTTGTTTTTATATGAAGTACATACGATCATTGTCTTTATGAAAATATCGTTTGAGGATTCAAAGGTTTATATGAGATGAGCTGGCAAACAAAAGGTCAATAAATATTTTCTAAATTAGAACAGAAGCAAGCATGAAATACATTTTTACTTTTTTTCACTATGTTAGATAATAATAATAATAATAATAATAATAATAATAATCTTTATTTAGTTTTACATACAGTGAACGTTTATATTCTTCATAAAAATAATACATATATTATTTTGTAACATATAAATTAAAACATATAAATGTTGAAGTTAGAGATAGTTGTTTTTAAACGTAGGTATATTGTTTATAAAATACATAATTGCACCTAAATGTTACTTTCTTTTTCTGAATCCATATTGTTCAGAAGAGAAGAGACTAAAATTATCTAAATATTGCACGAGTTGAATAATTATTACATTCTTAGCAGTTTCGAAGAAGGCTGATAATAATATATGGATTTGCCTATAACTTTCTGGCAGGGTAAAATCACCTTTTTTTATAAATTTTTCATTCAAAATTAATAACATATCTTGAAATTGCAAATTTCAAAACTAGGAAGGAAAAAAACTGAGACATAACAACGCCGTAATTCTGTACCGTGTGACATCATTTCAAGTTTATCGTGAAAGGCCTTTAGTAGACTCTGCTTTCTAATACCACCCCCCTAGACATACACACACACACAGGATATCGTTTGACCTCTTAACCCAGATTCGCCCTACAAATTTATCTAACCGCTTAGTAAAAAATGAGTACCTAATTTACTTACCTTCCGCTAAATGGATATGTATTATTCAATTAAATAAAAATTTAAAATTAAAAAATAAAGAACATGTTTCCTCGCAAATGTTTACCTAGATATTTAATCCTATATTGTCCAAAATAATTCCCACTAACGATAACGTGATAAATTCAATGCTCCCTCGCCGATATAATGAACCCAATAATCTTCACCCTCGTTTCAGGCAACTTTGTCACTGTTGACACATTTTATTCCGGTGACATGACGTCACTAATTGTGAGAACGCGTATTTTTTCTTTTACGAGGATAAGGGAAAATGTATGATCCTTTTTCATATAATATATACACAATGTGAGCTGTAAGCTATATTTAACATGTATATATTAATACTAGGCTAGAAGTTTTTAAATTAATTGGTTTGTTAATATGAAACGGTGGAATAAGATTAAATTTAACTTTTAAATAGTTATTTATTTTCACGGTGTGTTGCATCGATACTTTTTATGAAATCGTTTCCTATTAATCCAGCAAATGATATTGGAAATTTTGCCGTCATAACAGCTAAACAGGTGATTTATTTCTATCTATGCCTCTCAATGAAATTGTATTATCTTCATAACATTTATATTATCTTTTAATTCTCTTAACTTTATTGATAAAATATCAGCACCAGTATCTGGTAAAAATGAATTTGATGTTTTATTAATTATAAACAATCCAGTTTCATAAAAGTAGTAATGCAAAAATTCTTGACTGATTTGCATTATTATTACTATTAGAATTTGGATGTATTTTATTATGATTTCGAGTTGTTCTGATTTCTCTTATTATTGTAAGCACTTTACTTACATTATTGAATTGCATGTCCTTTCTTTTTACAATAGTTGTAAAATTTCGAAATATTTGTATTATTTTGTAAATATTGATTTCAAATCTATTTGTTTCATAGTTTGAATTAGAATTTTGATTATCATGAGATGGTCTAGATCTAATTTGGCTTTCTACTTTATCGAGTAAATTAGGCTTTGGAAACTTTACTAATAAGGAAAGATTTTTATTAAGTCGAATAACTTTGGTGCTTATTATACAAATTCAAAAAACAAAACATGGATGTCAGGAGGTTAAAAAGATCTTTAAATCAAGGTATATCACTTCACCCTGTATTCCATTTGAAATTTACAACAACAAGCGTCCCGACGCCATCGTGAAGACGTCGGAGTTAGCTCTAATGCCAATATTAATATTTTTGAAATATTTTCGGTAACTTACCCTGGTCAAAAATAAAAGTAGAAGGGGGAGTGATTTTCAAACATACTGTACATATTCCGGTGTTAATTTGATTTTAAATTATTTTGAGCAAAACTGTCATCGAATTCATCTAAAAAGAAACAATTTAAATAATAAAATATTATTTCACTTATCAAAAAATTGTTTTCTTTAAACAAACATAATTTAGGTATAATATTACGCTTCTAGTTATTTTCTATAAAATTTTGCTTATTACTTATTACTATGAATCTAATATTTAGTTTAATAATAATCCGTATTCCTTTGAATAAAAAATAACATATTCGTTTGTTGTCAAAAAACATTTGATTGTTCTAATAAATATATTGCTTAATACAATACATTATCAACCTAAATATTTTAATTGATTGAAATATAACAAAAATAATGATATAAAATGCAATATTTTTAGTTATCCAGTTAATTTGTATCAAATAATAAATTTTGTTCATTGTACCTATCCAAATTTACTTGCTTCAAGTAGTTTTTTTATTGATTCAAGTAATTTTTTCATGCCGGTAAATTAGTGATGTCATATGACATGAACACATCATGGACATAATGAAAATCACTGTCATGTCATTTTATATGGTTACGTCAATATACCAAAATTGTCGTTGTGTCCCGTCATCTAATAAATATACATTGTCGGTCATGGTCAATTTTATTTGTTTAGCTCGGAATTTAGTATTTATTGGCTGTTGACTAACTGTGAAAACGTGAAGTAATCAAAATAAATAAAAAATGAGTAGAAAAAAATGTTACACCTAAGGAAGAAAATAATTCAAAGCAAATAAAAAAATATGAATGCAAATTTTGCAAAAAAGTATGTGCGATGCACGCAATTCGACTGGAAAATCATTTGTTATTAGCCTGTAATAAATGACCAGAGATTTTAAATTTTTGAAATAAAAGCAAAAATAAAGCTGGAAAAGTGGTAAAAGTAAACAAAAACGAAAAAAAATATTATTCCCTACAATACAGAGATCAGGAAACCATGGAGCGCATAACTAATTAGGACAGTAATAATAGTTATATACTAGCAATGTTCAAAGTTTCTCCTCTACAACTTTATTATTCGATTCCATTACTCTTAACAGTTATGTCAATCGCTTGACTTCAAAAGAAACAGAGGATATTTAGTATCATTTTTAAATATGACCGAAAACAAGTACTGGATTGACATCTTTAAAAAAATAGATCTTCCCTAAAATTATCTTCGTCTTTAGTTTTGTTAACTTCATTATAACAGAATGTATACAATGAATGTTAGTTACGGATGCAAAATGGGCTAGCAAATACAAGTTTTGTTGGAGTTCAATGTGATAGATGGAAAAATATTCATAATGAAAGTATTATTAATTTTATTGTTACAACGCCTCAACCGGTGTTTTTTAAAACTATTTGCTTCTAATTCTTTATGCCGCAATGAGCCCTGTGTTCATACTTTTGGTAAGTTAATAGCTAAAAATGAATTATTTTAATTGTAAAAACATTTTTACGACTGTAGATAAAGTATCTTTGGGAAGCAGTACCACTAATACCAGTACTGCACAGACACAACTACAATCAACAGAATCTGTATCTTCAATAATGCCAACAACTATTGATAGCGCAACATTACTTGAGACAGCGAGGACTCAACAACACATGAAAAATATGAAGATAGTGAAGAGATGGAGGAAACATTGATAAATTCTGAAACTGGATAGTAATTACAGAGTGACCATCAAAAATAAAATAACCTTTTTTTAGTTTTGGTTCTTTTTTCTGATCTAGAATAGAACGTTTAATTTTTTATGTTTTATTTGAATTTTATTAGAGTATTTTTTTAGGTTTTTATATAAATGTAGTATAAAATTTTATTTTTATTTAATTAAAATAAATTTAAATATTCGTAAAAATTATTTATATTGTTTTCAAATACATCAATTATAACTATGCCAAAAAACAATTCTCAAAACAATCTTATCATATGATATTGTTTATCATTTGTAAGAGGACCTTTTCTAGTTTAAGATAACTAATCAGACAGGTTATCCCGTGATACCCTCTCCAACAAGGTGACATTTTATTAAAACTCTTCGTCAGCAAAAAGCCAGGTCGAGACATATTCGATGAACGAGGTAACACAAAACCCAAGGAAAAAGGAAATACATCAGCACATTGCTACTTGTAATCTAAGTTAGTGCAATTATTATTAACAAAGGGCACGTTTATAACATCTTTTTTGTATGAATTATAAATTATTTCATTGTGCTGCGCATATTAAAAATTTCCAGTCCAGATCAGTATTCGCAACAATTTACAATTTTGCACTTGATTTAATAAATACCTTTGGATATTTCATTAAATAACTAAATGTAATTTTAATATATGAACCAATTGATTTGAGGCTGTTACTCTTCAAGATAAATTATCCAAATGAAATCCTGTTTGATACAGAGTTCTACAGGGTTCATATTGGGTCCGTTACTATTTATTATATATTGTAATGAGATTTTCTATAAATAAAATAAAATGCTAGAATTGATTTGATTAAAATGGAAAAGTATACCCACTAAAAGGTCTTAAATAATTTTTATAAAGTATACAGGGTGAGTCACTTATACAAGTTGTCCCAAAAAAAATATATGTATCAAAGTTATGTTTTTTAAATGGAATACCCCATATGTTTTTACATTTTTATAAACTTCTTGCCGAGCTGTTTTCAACGATGTATCACACTTGATTATGTTTAATAAAGGATCTGCAGCCACCTGAAAATAACCTTTTTTTGATGAATTTTCATATTTTTCAAATTTTTGACCACTCTGTATCAAATATTTTTTTAATGCCATAGCATAGAACTTGAAAAGTTAGAATAGGAAACATGTAAGCTGTTTTTATTGATTTTCAATGGTTTAGCGGCTATATACATCTAAATTCAAAAAAATGTGATTTTCAGGTAGCTACATATTCTTTATTAAATATAAAAGACATTCAGTGTGATACATCGTAAAATGTAATGTAAATGTAATGTAAAAAAAAATGTAATAACATACGGAGCATTCCATTTAAAAAATACATAACTTTGATACATATTTCTGAACGAAGTTAGTGGTAACTTCCGGTATAACCGGAAGACGCACAGAGTTCATTTTATTTTCATTTAAAAGAGCATACTCGATTATGTATACCCAGAAATTGACGAAAATACAAATTAATTTATTTTCCAAAACATTCTAATGCCCGCCTGACGTGGGACACGGTGTATAGAAAAGCGTGTTTTGCATAGTGGTTGTAGAAAAAATCTATTATTTCTTAAAAAAATTTCACTGTTACTTACAATCCACATTGATAGGTTTTTAGGCAATGAAATAGTAGTAAATGTAAAGTCTCCACAATTTTCCCCAGTGTTTCTAGCTCCAATAATAACTGCGGTCATAATGCATTCATTATCAATTTGTAACACACTCTATGTAAGATCATTAAAACGTTGTAACATTATTTCATTGTTTCATGTTATTTATGGACTTAGAATGAAAGGATTTCTTTTGTTTTATCTGTTTGTGTGGGTGAACCCCGATGTGTTTTGCCAACCACCACCAGGAGGATAAATAAACAAATTTTTGATTGCCCTGTATAATATTAAAAAATAAACAATAGATAAAAATTAACATCGGTAAATACATGTATAATCGTCTCTCTCGAGGTTATTTTACAAGAAATTAAAATAGCAAAGTTAAGTGTCGATCCAAGAAGGTAGTATAACAAACATATGAAGCATTTGTCATTACACCCCGAATGACCTTTTGATATAAATTATATCTTATTTTTTTTTCAAGAATTTTTCAGTGCAAAGTAATAGAGATATTCATTGGCAAACAAAAACACACTAGAAATAAATTTCTGGTACCTTGTGTATCCCGACTAAGTCATCTACTCAATATGATTTTATATTCGTTGAATAAAATCCGTATTGTAAATTAAAAAATAATATTGATAAAATTGGTCATCTCAGCAGTTATAAAAATACTTTTGTTTATATTAGATAAAATATCTCTTAGCTCTACAAGTCAACATTCTGGGCTACAGAAGGAACATATTATATAGATATTTACACATCCTGTATACTCGAACAAGAAGGCTAAACAACGTATTGTAAATATCTTCGGGCTTAACAAAGATATCTAATTATATAAAATATTAAAAATCAAAAAAAGCTTTCCCCTCTAAGCAGTTTTCCATTAATATCTTTTGGATATTGTAATTTTTTTTTAGTATACACATATACCTACATTAAAAAGGATGGGTGGAACAACGCCCCAAGAATATGTTGGGCTTCATAAAGTCCTATGTATGGGTATATATATACATATACATATACACATCAACAATTTCAGTACTTTTATGAGTCCCGTTAAATCGGTACTATTTGTCGTCGACACCACTTTTATATATTCTGATAGTAATATAAATAAACTAAAACAGTCTTCTGAGACTAATGATGCCAAAGCAGAACACTGGTTATTAGCCAATAATCTGAGCATATATAAAAGCAAATCACTAAAGTTACAGTTTACTTTTCCTACTAAAACACAAAATTGTTAAAATGCCAAGTTACTCGAAGTTGTGTTAAACAACAAGCTAACTTGGAAAATTCATATTACTAGTCTTAACATTTTAAAAACAGTCCATTTTTCATTATTTCATTCTCATATTAGTCGTGCCACTGCACTTTCAGATAATAATGTATATTCATATATTTAGCCTGCTGGAATTTCGCTTGTTTAAAAAAAATTAAAATCATTTATGTTAGAACATTGTTTCTATTCCGTAAATATGTCGATCGTTGAGAGTTTCGTAGGTTTTACATTTTATAATTATCTTATATGTTTTGTTTAATTTTAATTATGCGTGTTTTTAAACTCAATTTCTATATATTTTTCTTTTACTACCTTAGTTTTATGTACTGAACTATCTATATTACTTTATTTTGAAAATTGCTATAACATTTATTATTATGTAATATAATTAATAAATATACCTAATTTTATTTTACTTCGTTTTCGAGTGTATTTAAGTGGAAGCATGAATTTAAAACAGGAGCAAAAAAAATTGAAGTCCTGATTTAAAAAAATATTTTATCGTCATTGTAGTCGAATAAATCAAAATTTCCGTCTCTAAATTAAACTGTTTATGTCCAAAAGGGTGCAAGCCCAAAATCGGACTATATATGAAAGGATCCTAATAAAATTGACGTCACTGTCTCCCGGTAGAGAGGGTCGGGTCAGAAGTGACTGGGTGACCAATAAAGCAACGTCAGCATTCTATTGGAGAGTCGCGCCGCGACGGCGCATCTTATTTCGACGCCCAGCCTAATTATTTCACCTGGCGGCGGGGAGCAGGGTGCTCGACGTCGCAGTAACACCGGAGATGTGAAAGTATTAAAAAATGTCGAAAGAAAACTCCTGATGACATCATTGACCCGAATTGATTGAGTATATCGACGTAATTTTTCAGTTCGGTTCTTTGAAAAGGGAGCGATGGAATCGGAGGGGTGTGAATGTAGGTCAAGGTTGGGGAAGATTAGAGTTGAAGTTTAAAGATAAGAATAGAATAGAAAGTACTATCTTGTTTGTCTATAAATGTGCGGGAATCAGAGGCGGTGCCCTTTCAGGGAAAAACTGATTTAAAGGGTACCGTTTAAATTTAAGACTTTAGAATACAAAATTAAATTTATTAAATCGAAATAAGAAACTTGTTTCTAATTTTGTTGATACTAATACCGCTGGGTTTATTCTAAATTTAAGGACCCAATGTAATAAAATGGGTACAGATTTATTTCTGTATTAACCGATTAATTTGGTTCAAATTACCCTTCTATAAAACGGTCTTAAGGAAGACAAACGACAGCAAAAAATTAATAGTCAGCTTAAATTTTTTCTAACAGTGTTTTACCATCCAAGTTGAAATTTATACCCAAGTAACATTTTTAGGACACGTCAGTGATATTCAAGTTTTGTTAGAGTTTTATAGAGGTATCATTATTGACGATTGCTTCAAAAAATTAATGTAACTTTTAAGCAATATTGTTTTATAGTTAAGCTTTACAAATAATTTTAAATCACTGATAGGAAACTTTATACTTATAGAAATCTTAAGGATGTTACAGTTTTAAAATGGTTTTAACTTGTAATTAGTTTATGAGAATTTTTATATGTATTTGTAAAATATATAATAAGACTAGTCTTCTAGATAATTAGTTGTTAAAACTGATTATTCTGAAACTGAATTAAATAGAGAAATTATATGGAGTTGGTCCGATCAAATAGTCTTAAAAAACACTTTTTAGTAACTAACCTAATTTTTTTACCATTAAGCACATGTGTGCTTACAGTTCAAAAACGTGCCGTTAATGAGAAAAGTATACTACACAAAATGTACCTAAGTGTTAAGTCTAGACAAGGAGTAAATACAGTTGTAAATACAATTTCTGAACTTTCTACTGAAAATATTTGCAATTTAGGTACTGGTTTTAGATTAGTCAGTCATGTTACGGATTGTAAAAGAGAAAAATTGGCTCGTAGAACTGGAAGAATGCAAAAGCGTATCAAATATGAAGATGAAGAATTTAATGAAAAAAATAAAAATAAAATTTTAATATCAGAAATAAGAACGTAGGCGAATACGTTCCGAATAAACCACAATGTTCAATAAAAAATTGTTTTCGTTTGGCCAGTATAATATCCCATTTTCTTGCCAATTACTGGGTACTACAAACAAACAAAGTTGGGATTCTTCAATAGTTTGGACTATTTTCAAATGTAATTGAAATTGAAGTTATATTTCCAGGATTAAATAGTTTTAAGAATGATTTATATTTTGCAGTTTGACTGAATATATGGTTTATAGCGATAAAAGTATCTGAATAAGGTATTTAGCAGTAATATTTCAAAGTTAAACAGTTTTAAGAAAGGCGGAGTTTATGCAAATTGGTTGTTATTGCTTACAGTTCGTTAGCAACAAAGATCAAACATTTAGAAGGTGGAAATCAATATGAGCATCACATGTAATAGTTGTAAAAGTGTAATAACTTCCAATTGTTTTATGATTGTAATATTTCTTTGTTTTTCAAATAAAAAAATACTTTCATAAAAATTGTATTTATCGTTTCTATAGCAACAAACACACAAATAAGTATTGCTGAATAGACATTAGACAGACCTTTACAGCAGTGCAAAAATATGTGACGTTGCCACAACGTCGCTGCTTACTATAATGGATAAAACTACCCAGTGTTTACAATTGCCAAATATCGTAGTTCATACAGTTTTAGATATATACTGGCCAAAACTTCATGGAACACGCTGTATTATTATATAAATAATTTTACTGCTTTAGGAGTAAAAATATATATAAATAATAAATATAGCGCTATATTGCATTTATAATATAGCTTTATTATACTCCTATAACAGTTCTGAGATTTGTTACACTTATTAATGTTTTAAAAATAAAGTGATGATTAATCTGTATTAGTTTCCTTAAGGTGGGATCGTTACACCCTTTCAAATAAAAAAGATATTGCATATTGCCTCTAAATGAAAACTTTAGACGTCCCGTAATTGTATTAAAAGCTAAATAATATATATAAATAAAATATCGAAAGGTTGGATTCCTTTTTTCAAAATATGAAAGGAAATTCCTACAAACATAAATGCTATGTTTCTAAGATGTAGGGTGGTGAAGTTTTTAAAAACATATTTTTTTATTAATATGGTTAATAAAGCCATTAGAATGATTTTAATAATATTTTCAAACAATTTTTTAAGCAATTATTTTATTTCAATGTGCCATTAATTCTTTTGGCGGGTTTCAATACAATATTTACTTCAATAGCTTTAGAAATAATTTATTATTTCTTTAAGTTTAATAATTATTTTGTCTATATTCCAAGATCGCTGAGCTTTTGAATCGATACGCGAAGAAACAAAAACAAATAATATTTCAATAGACACTTCGTTATCCTCTGGAAAAAAACGACGTTTTGTTTTCCTTTCGAAGAAAATAGTGTCGAGCCCGTCAACTATATTAGTTCGTTAATTAATGGTTATTGTTGTGTCTGTTTATGAAAAATATTTAAATGGAGCACGTTTGAATTGAGCATTCCTCTTTGAATCGTTGCCGAACGAACGTATAAGTTAATCGTATTATCTTGAAAGGAAATATTTATTTGGCGATGGTCTATCGGGTTTCACAGCGTAATATTTTGCTTTTAAACCTGTTGGAATACCACCGACGAATTTAATCCGATATACAGAGCGAAATAATATTATTATCATACATATAATCTCTAGCAGCGCAGTATGATCTCCGTTCAGATATCAATTCGACTCCTGTTTTTATATAAAATTATATTTACCTTATTTTTTTATCAAAATAGTTACAGAATTGCTTATACAGGGTGAGTCAAGAGGAATTTTACATATTTCTACAATTACAGAGTTTCTCAAAGGGAATGTCATATGAACATTAAATACTTTCTTCATTAATATACAGGGTGAATTGTTAATTTGAAGAAAACTTCATTTAACAGTAAAATCCAGTCGGAACATTTGATTTGTTTAATTTTTTGGTAAAACTGTACACTATTGAATAGCATTTGACTAGCGTTTTCAAAGATTGGAAATTCCAGTAACATCTTCGGAAATATTCATTTAGACGAATCATATCAATAAATCCTCATATACACAAAGAAAACGGTGTATGTGAAATTTTTGTCACATTTTTATTGAATTTGTAACAAACGAAACATTTTAGCTAAAATTAAAAAGACACCATTACATATCATACAATACTGTATTAACTTAAAACAAACATTAATTGTTAGTTGCAGATATTTTGGATAAAATAAGTTTTTATTATTATAAATACATCAATACTAACAATTTGTCTTATATCCAGGACCGTATTAGATATTTTTTCAATTTTTAATTTTTCAAAAGAGATAGCTTGGTATATTTTTTTATACTGGGTGAATAATCAAACTGCTTGAGTGAATTAATGATAAATCTATGTGCCTTAGAAATGTGTTTATTACGTATGAATTTTGTTTCAATAAAAAATAATTTGTAATTAATGAATATTAAGAAACAAGAACAATTTTAAAAATACAACTAAATAGAAAAAGATCATATAAAATTTGGACAAATACGTTTACAATAATTAATTACAAACCCTATTAACTAATCAACTCTAAAAAAAGCTTATTTTTTTACCTGCATTTAACGTTTTTTTCACTTTAATTTTATAGATATTATTTTATAGGAATATCGAGATAGGCGTTTGACATTTGGTTGTATTTGATATTTGTTATCCATACGTCAAATAATAATTCTTTTTTTGCCTATTCAATAATAACGATAAAGTATTTGTTGTTTTAATTTATTTAAAATGCCACATCAGTTTTGAAATTTAAAATGTGCAGAGAATACCAAAATAGATTTCCTGGACGTCGAGTTTTTAATTATTTGCGAGAAACTGACACTTTTCCTAAATCAAATCAGGAACGGGATGTAGATCACGTTCTTGTAATAAGTGCCCGGAAAGTTATTCGAGAACTTAACGTTACCCAACCAAAAGTGTGTAGAGTCTTACAAAAAAAAACATTTAACCCCATCCCATACTCAAGTGGTTCCGCGACTAGATCCCGGTAATGAAATCTATAGATTGGAGTTTTGTAAGTGGATTAAAAGTGTTGTATAGGACAGTGTGAACAAACGAATGACAGGTTACTACGGGAGAATTAATTCCCATAATTCACATTTATGGGCAGAAGAAAATTCGCATGCTGTTCGAGAGTTTCATTTCAAGTTGAAGACAGTATACTTTATTCATTATGAGAGAGAAAAGTTTTCAGAAAATCACTTGCAAGCAACCAGCGTTACTATAATAAAAGATTAGAGCCCATTTACTATCTCAGCAGTATACTGTCCGCCCAAACTTAACAATTAAAGAAAACGTCAAAAATACCGCTTGTGGTTCTCGACTAACAACCACTAAAGACCGAGAACTGTTAAACGTAATGAATGCAACAACCTTAGATACCCGTCTACAGACGAGCCGATCTACTGGCCATCTAATACCAACAAATTTCCAGATTTAAAAGACTTTGCAATCATTAATGGTCTCGATACCAAGAAATGCAAGGTATCCAACCTCATTATAAGAGTTATCTTCCGACCAGTCACCGTTACACTACAATCTTTCAACAACTAATCCGATAGTTAGAGTAGCACTGTTGTTCTTTCTTCCCATGTTTATCCAGACATAGCTTCAAGAAAACTGCGAACCAGTCTTAACTAAATACAACGGTGGTTATCCAAATGGCATTTGAAAGTAAACGAGGCAAAATCCTCCCAGGTTACCTTTCCTCTCCGCAAAGAAACATTACCACAGGATGAATATGTAAAATTTCTAGGAATCTACATAGACAGAAAATTGAACGGGCCAAAATATATTTTTAAAAAACGTACACAAATTCGTTCACCAAATTGACCTAAAATATATTTTAATGTACAGCGTGACACATTAGTATGGCAAAAAAAAGTTATTTACAAAAAGTATAGGCAGTCTTGAGATTCACATTTTAAAATTAGTCCCAAATATACAGTGTATTCAGAAACGCAGTGCCAGACATTTTGTTTTTTTAAATAGAACATCCCGTATATTTTTACATTTTTATAAACCTGTTGCCGAACTAATTTCAACGATGTATCACACTTCATGTCTATATATAATAAAGGATCTACAGCCACCTTAAAATCACATTTTTTTGAATTCAATAAAAACGGCTATATATATGCTAAGGCATTAAAAAATATTTGATACAGAGTAATTAAAAATCAGACGAGATATCAAATTTTTTATCATTCAGTTCCCTTAATATCGACATTCCTTATACCCAATTTTTAGTGCAAAAAAATGGGAGCCATAAAAAGGAACCAAAATATAAGAGCCAAAGAAAAAAGAAACCAAAGAATAACGGATACAAATATAAAAAGAACCAAAGAAGTCAAAAATACAAAAATAGAAGAAAATTTATTGAATTATCTGAAAATATTCATTTTTTGGCCTCTTTTTTTTAGTAGTTAAGGTTAAGTTGAGTTGGGTTAAATTAGGTTAGGATAATTAAATATGATTTTTGACTCGTTGGCTCCTTTTACCTTTGACTTCTAATAAGTGGAGAATTCTTAGATTAAATTACCTTACTGAGACAAAGGTACAAGGAGTTTTATTTTAAAATAAAAAAAACTTTAGTGATTTAGTGATTAAATGCTATCTCATTATGACCAAGATAAAAGGTTGACTCACATTAAAATATTTTCTAACATACATTATCACTGTTTAACGCTACAGTTTTAAAGCTAAATTTTGTGCTTTCTTTGAAAAAACCATTGAGGCCGAGGAATACTACGGACGAAACATATAATCAGCTTTCTACTCCGAGTAACACATACTATTTTTTCAAGTGTTAAAATCAAAAAATAAGTATAAAAAAGATTATTTCAACTGCTACGTAACGTTTTTAAATTTTACTTTGTTGTGTTGCCTACCTCTGACAAGTTTGGTGATTTTAAAAATAGTGGGTTGGCCACACTGTCAATTACTCTTCTTGTCATTTTTCTAATTGTAACGGTTGTCAATGTTACCGTTGTAAAAAAATATTTTTTTCTTTATTAAACGAAAATACTGTAAACAGGTGTTATTGATTTACAAATAAGAAGGTCATCGAGAACAACAGTTATAGAAATATTTCCTATGTGGCTAAATAAAAATAAATAACATAATAAATAGAGTAAGCTGTTAATTTAATTGTCATATAAGAAATGAGATGTCATGTTTTGTGGTCTTTGAAATATTTGATTTAAAGCGTTGCATTAACGATTTGAGAATAAAGTAAGTTTTAAATAAATAAAAATATTAATACAATATATTTATTAAATGTACAGTTTTATAAAGTGAAAATATAGTAAATATCAGAATGACTGTTCTAATAAATCAAGACTAGATAGATATTTTTTATTTAATCCGTTGCTATGGTTACTTTTTTGTACTAGTAATTAAATGAAAAATACTTTTTTGTACTAATAGTACAATAATAGGCTATTTCTACAAAACGTGTTACGTGATATAATGTACCTTATTATTATACGCATGAAGAAAAAACCGTTTATGTTTGTTACTATCTTTAATTATTAAGTAATTTCGTTTGGAGTTGAAAGAAATTTTAGGTTGATTCTAGTTATGACTTTTTGTTCAATATTTATTTACTTGAGTATAATAATACCTACTTAATTATGTATATACTCTAATAGTAATTTGACATTCTATTAATTTAATATAAATTTAGTTTCTGGAAATTTCCATATAATTTAATTAAATTAAATTAACCATTTATTTGGAGATATAGATAATATAAAATTACAATGTAACAAAATGAATTTTTTCATTATTTAACAAACTGATCAAACGCCAATTTGAAATATTTACAATACTAGCAATATTTGGTAAACAATAATGAAATGTATAGAATTCATATCATTAACGCAGAAATTATCAATTATATGATGAAAATTAGATTCATACCCTCGGGGTCAATGTTAAATTTCTCTAAAATTCATGGACGCTAAATATTTTTGCACTTGTTTCTATGCCAAGTTTTTAATTTTTAAAGACCCATTTTTAAATGAAAGTTATTTATTTTATAGTTATATAAAAAATAGACCGTTTATTTTTAAAATAATTCAAATAAATTAAATCATAAAATAATATATTTCATGATAAGAAAGAATTTTGTTTGGGGGTAATGAATATTCAAGAATTGTAAAAGATGCTTCGGATCCTTCTAAAATGTAACAAAAAGCTCAAAAAAATACACCTTAATAATAAAAAATATTCAAAAGATATAAAATTATACAAAACTTAAAATGTATTACGATGATGAAAAAGTAAAATATAGGGTCTTCAATAAAACCACTAAATTCATTAAATATTTCAAACTGTAAGAATTATGTAAGAAATGTAAAAACATGTTCTAGAACTTTATTAAATGTTTGTATTCATATAATGCCAAAACATGGCCGAATAAGGCTAAATAATATAAAAAGTTTTAATTGAAATTCTAAAAATGTTTAAATGTTATAAATATTTGCAAAACTGGTAAAATTTACTATGATTTTTAAAAGAGTGTATTATAGAGTCAAAAATAAGTCCTAAAAGTGACTTCTTCAATACTAAAAATATTTCACTGAGCAAATGGTTGCAAATGAAAATATACAAGAATTTTAAAATGGTCAACAACCACATAATAATAAAGTGTTTATTGAAATTAAAAAAATATGTAAAGCTTCAAATAATATACAAAACTTGTAAAATATGTTACCGAACTTAAAAAAATATTGTAGATTTAAAAATGTTCTAAAAAAAGTCCTAAAAATATATTAACTAATTCTAAAAAATGTTGCCAATGGCAAAGAACAGGCAAGAATTATAAATAATGGTCTACATATCTATTAAATCTATCCTAGAATTAAAAAATATCTCAATAATATTCAATAATTATAAAATTTAAGAAATACCCTAAGGATTAAAATTGGTCATTTGGTATTCTAAAGAAAGCTTAAGTGCTAAAAGTCAAAAAAGCTATAAAATATTGAAAAATCTATAAAAAAATTGAAAAAATTAAAAAAAAAGCCCTACGATCCAACAAAATATTTTAATCAATCTTTTATAGTATTTAAAAATTTCAGATTATAAACTGGAAATTAAAATCTCAAAATGTAATATCCGCTTAAATTTTATATTCTATACCAATTTGATGTTACGTAATGGGTAATTATTAAAAAATATTTTGATAAAATTCAATTTGATAAGACCTGCTGACGAAGTTTGCACAATCAACGTAACGTCTTATTTTGTTTGAAAATTATGAATGAAATTGACTCACGCTTACCATGTTTACGCATTTTTAAGACTTTTAGGTAGATATCAGAATCTTAGTTTGTACTAATTAATATAGTAATCTAAACGCTACATAAACATAATTCTAAAATAAACGATGTTGGTAATTATAAATCAATTATTAATAATAAATCATGTATAGGATTCAAAAAACTTCCTTTAATCGAAAATATACAGGGCACTATAATCAACCATTGAAATTGCACGAAAATTTAAGGTTTGATTTAAAAAACTAGCAGCCAGTAGAGTTTTTGCAATTTTTTTAGTTTGTTGTAGTAATAAAAAGTAATTAAAAATAATATTTTTTCTTCTAGTTTCCGTCTAGAAACTGGCAAATATTAGATTTTTAATAAATAAATAATAAAAGTTATATTTTTATTTATAATAGATATTTAATTATATTTTTGTTCAAGAAACTTGTCTAAGCACACCTTTAGTTTTACTTGATCAACCTTAATAGAAAGTTTCTCACCCTGTTTCTCTATTCATTATTGTTAATCCAAACCTAGATTTTTTAATAGCAACTAGTGCTTTGTTAAAGGAAAACGTATATAATAAATGTCAAAAAATATACCTAGTGATTTATTAGCTAGGATGGTAGAAATGTTAATATAACATTCACTAACATTTGAAATGATTAGTGATCGGTAGTCACCCAATATAACTATAATTAATTATCAAATTAGAGTGGTTATTTTATAGTACATTTTGTAAAACAGAGTTTAATTTTTTAATTTTAGTAAAATTCAGCAACGATTTAATTTACAAAAAATCTACATCCCACAATGTTAAACATCTGTTTATATGTATTTTATATCTCAAATTTTAAAAATAATAAAAAAGCCATATAATCTAGTTGACAGTTTTTGAGTTTCAAAAAATTATCTGAATTAATGAAAATATTTTGTCTCCAGAACAATAACAAAGTTTTTCAAAAATAAAAAAATATATTTGTGTCTTTTGCATGTTTAAAATTTATAATATATTCGTAATATAAATCCTTTTCTGAGTGAATATTTATTTCTAAATATCTGATAAATACTTTTCATATCAAAAAAGGTTGGTAAGAAATAAAAATAAAATGTAATTATATACTTATTTAACTAAGTAAATTTATTTACATAGTAACGTAACACAGTTTATATATTATCCATAACACAACTGTTTTCTCTTATAAAAATAGATTATAAAAATGAAAAAACCACTAATCCAAAAAGATATGCCATTCACTTTTAGTGATTCAATAACAAACAAAATATAAAGAAATTCTTTTCGAGAACAGTCTTTGAGCCAGTATGCTGCAAATTTTATCTAAGAAATAAAATTTTAATACTTACATATTAAAACTAACTAACATTTAAAGAAAGTAAATAATATTTGATTTAATAAATATAACAGTTTACTTAGTGTACCTTCCTATTAAAAATTTATTTTTAGATACTTCATTGATATTTTTTATGCCGAAAACAATAAATTTCAAAATAGCATTTTTCAAATCAAAATTAGTATTCTTGTATAAAAAATGCACGATAATGACTCTTAGCCCTAATAAAAACAAATTGTGCAATAACTTTTCGAATTTACTCCTGTTTGTACAAAATTCACGGTATATGTCTGAAAATGTCATTTCGTGTATACCGTGGGGTCGAAAATCACTGAATTCTCCGACCCGGAAGATGATGTCATAGATAAATCTCCGGAGAGCTTAGTCCATCAGAATTAAGACTACCGTTGAGATGTGTAGGTCTTCCCAACTGCAGTTTCTGTTTGTAAACGTCCCTTTCTTGCGCCACCCTCGCCAATTCTGATTTCAGTCGATGGATCTCGTGCTGTAGGCTTCTGTTCTGCTGCTCGAGGTCCTGTCTTTGCTGCAGCCTTTTCGAACGGCAGTTTTGTGCGTAACCTCGATTTTTGAGCGTCCTCCTTTTCTGTTTTAACCTTACTATTTCCTCCCTGGGACATCCGTGTAACCTTTTATTTAGTTCTCTCACTGATAAGGTCATCAGCATTTCGTCGTTAAGGTTAATATCTTCCGAACAGGTGGAATAGCCACTGTTGTGATTGTTCATTCTAGGGGAAAGAGCACTAGCACCGGAACACACAGATTGCGGTCGTTGGTGGTGGTGTATACTGTGGTGGTGGTGATTTTGAGTTTCTATGATCATACCAGAAGGAATGTATTCTCTGCGCTCCCAATCGGGATCTCCTCCCATGCAATGAAGAGGACGCAAGTCTAACGGTTGAGGATCTGCTCGAATACTTGGTGGAAACCACATCATCTCATCCATAATACCTTGGGGTCTGCACGCCATTGGAGAGTGATTCGGAGGAGTGTCTGGAGGAGTACCAGGATCGTTCATTAATGTCATATTCACTAACACGGGCTGTTGAACGTAAATAGAATCAGGAGGCGGCGAAGGAATTCTTCTATCTTCCCACTGACTCCTGCACAGTCTACTGGAGGAGTCATCATGCTGTAGCCAAGCGCCTGTGTCGGTCTCCACGATTTGGCGTTTGTCCTCGCGTTTCACAGTAATGTCCTCTAAGTGGTCCAGAACAAATTCTTGGACATATTCTTCAGCTAAGTGTTGATTGTCCTCCATCACGTACACTTATTGAATAACTCATGAACACTGTATTCACTCGGCGGCACAATATCGTCGCAAGTGATTTCCCGACGACGGTTGAAGCGGATTTGGGAACGCTGCTCGGGTCTGGATACTTCAGCAAGAGGGGGCGGTGTCTGACTAACTGGCAAGCGCCGCCTCACTTAAACAGGATAGGTGCTAGCGATTTTGCTACGGAAATTTGTTTATACCTCAATAGCCAGTCAACACCAAGAATATTCGTACCATATTGTTGTAAAATTGAGCTTTATTGCGGACATGTTCTGTCTAGGAAGAGAGTATGAGTTGTGGCTTTTTGTTAAAATCGTATTTTCTCGTTTAGTTTGGATTATTGGCCTCGAGCAGTATCGTAAAATATATTATGTGCTTGACGCAAAGTTATCGCCCGGTTATATACGAATTTTTCAGCCACCATTAAAAAGGAGTAGACGTTCGACTGTTTGATAAAATAAAGTAATATGTGCTCTTTAATTTAACGAGATATCGGAATTAGCCGGATTATTTATCAATTTACAGATAACCCGAAAAAGGGCGAAATTTTTTTCTACATTTTGGAAACTGCCAAAAACATTTTTTATCGCTATTTTGTTATATATCGAGTGACAACAATTTTTGTTAATTTTAAATATAGCTCAAATATCAGGAAATGTATATCAGCAGTGGCGTATTAACTACAGACACCGCTCGGGGTTTAGCTATTTTTTTACCGCCCTGCTACTATTGCACATTTTTTACCCTCTAACATTTTTGTAACTTGTTTTGCTTAATAGATTAAACTTAACCAGTAATCAAATTAAATGCAATAAGAAAAATTAGTTTTATTAAAACGGTTTTTGAAAGATACTATATTTTATAAAACTATTTTTCTAGACTTTTTCCTGGTAATATCATCAAATTATTAAATTAAAATTTAATTCTTCTGAAAGATCATTATCAACATACAAAACACAAAATTATTTTTCTGCTTCATTGTATTTGTCTGTTGATTTTTAGATTCTTTAAGGTAGAGAATGATTTGTCAACAGTAGCATTAGGGACCTTTAATGACAAAAGTATTTCTAAAACGATCTCTTAATTTGGAAAATTTGAAATTAATTTTTATTGATGTAAAAGATACATTAATTCAATAAACTTATAATTTTGATTGAAGTCGCCCTTGATGGTTAAAAAAGTACTTAAATTAGACGCATTCATTTCTTAATGTTTCGTCTAAATCATTAGAATAAAATTTCAAAATAATCGACATTTTTCCAAAATGACTTTATCGTGTAAACTTATGAAATTTAACAAAAAAGAAAACTTTATTGCATTATCGAAATATGGCGGTAGAAATTTTTCCACACTCTACATTCCATGCACTATTGAATTGCAATAGTCATATTCTTGGTGATTTTTTAATTCTTAAAGCCTTAAATTTTGTTAGATTTTTTATTCTATCGGCATTGATTCACCGCCCTTTTTTCCCAGCGTCGGGGCTTATAGTCTTCTAAGTCCCTTACTGTAAACCTATTACGCTAATATTCCGATTTTTTCCTGAATGTCCACGTTTCAATTTTTAATAATTATACACAGTGTCCAGATAATCAAGCCTTAACAGGTGATAGACCACCAAATTAATTAGGAACCTAAACCATTTAAGTGCTCAAATTTTTATTTTAGTTTGGAATATAATTTTATATTTGAAAACCCTAAATTCTGATAGAAAAAGTTATGTTTTTCAGTAACGGCGTGCTACAGGGTATTAATTAAATTTAACACTCCTGTTTTCGATACAATTAGTTGAATGTCAATAATTAAAAAAAAAAAAGTTATTTTGATAGTGATTTCAAGAATATGGAACATATAATTATGTTTTTGCAATGAATATTGTTTTTCAAAATAATTAAAAATTTAAATACTAGTATCCAGAAACTATACTGCCAGGCAAAAGCAAGATGTGATTTTATATCGATTAAACCTAAATTATTTTAATCCAAAAATGCTATCATTCAAAGAAGCTAAAAATTTGGTCTCTACGTCATGTTCTCAATATTTTCATTTACTACTAGTAATATATGTACATATAATGTCAGGCCAATTCTCTCAGATTGCAAATATTAATACATAAGGTAAATATTACATTTTTGGCGAAAGTACTACCGTTTATTTAAATTTTGGTGAAATCGCCTCATTAAAAAATGTGAACATGAGACTTTAACTGTAACAAAATAATATACGAAATAACATGTCACAGTTTAAACTAGTATTTTATTCTCCTAATTACAGCATGTAGCCGATTCTCTAGGACTATTAATAAAATTATATTTTTAATTTTAATTTTCTTTAAAATGTGATAAAAAATGCAAAATTTCACGACCCTATATATTATTTCAATTCAACGCTAAAAAATATTAAAATTTAAAAATATTTTCTTTATCTTCAATAGTTTTCAGATAGCAAGCTTTAAAAACGAAAATGTACGAGTCTGTACTGGGAAACATATTCATTTTAGACCTTAATTCATATTTTTATTATTTAAGTAAAATTTAAAAATATAAAAATATGCAAGGTATTCGAGTTAAAAAATAGTAATTAAAGCTGTGAAAAGTTTTTTTTAAAACTAGATACAGTAGAACTTTTTGTATAAAACATATTTCTCTGAACTTCTATAATAGCTGGGATTGATCAATTTTCATTTTTATTTGACCACCCAGTATATTTAGGCTTGTATTGAAAATATTATAAAATATGCAAAATTTTGTGTACCATCCTGCAAATAAATTTCATCAACATAAGATTTTCTGTCTAAATAAATTATTTGTGCATTTGAAAATTGTACATTTTAGATTATTTAAGTATAAAAACCACTTAGTAGAAAAAACACCGTTTATTATCTCTATTTTCTATTTTCTTTTTTTGGCACATGGAAAATTATTTATACAAGGCGATAAAAAAATAATCAATTTTTTGTGGTGTCTGAAAAATTAATCTTATCGCCGAAATGTAAATTAATGTATGGGTGTCCCGTTTAAAAAAATATTGACACACGAAACTGGTGCATCCTAAATAATAAAAAAAATAGAAACATTTCTAAAATTCAAATTTAGGTATAAGCGCTACTTGACACGGCTCCCTGGGCTTATACTGAGATCAAAACCATTTTTTCAAAAATTTTTGGATATATGTTATGGTCAATTGATTATTAATATTGTAAACATGTAGGTAATTATTTATTTACAGGGTAGTAAATAATGCCTTGTCCTATAGTCTTTTGCATTTTATCCAATTTTGATTTCTATCTACAGGGTTAATAAATTAGTGCCTGGTTATAGATAAGGTGTATCCGTTGTTTGTATTATTAGTTAGTTTATATAAAAATATGCATACATTAATTTTTCAAAAGTGAAATTTATCCTGAGAGCATCAAATATTTTTTAAATATTACTTTTATATCAATGAAATATTATATGCTTTTTTAATATTTGTTATCCAAACTAAATATTTATTAAATATTTTCTTTAGAATACTTATATCAAGTACTTAATAAATATTGTTTATATCTTTGATAAGTGATATTCGGTAAATAACATAGAATTAATATTCGTTTCTTTACATACATATAAAACATTCAAAATCTTATATTATATAAACATGTAATAAATATTTTTAAAAGAATAAATAAAAAATAAAAATCGTATCAAAATGTAAGAATTAAATGCCCCTTAGTCTTTTGTTTTTGGAAAATTTTTCACCTCATCTATATGATTTTCGATTAATAATCGAGGTTTATTAAAATTTGTCTCTCTAAAGTCGAGATGTGGACTTTTTGAGATTTCTGTATTTAAAACAGTGATTTATATACTTCGACTTAAAGTCGAGATTCATTAAAATTTTCACTACAAAAAGTCGAGATTTTGAAGTAGAATACATAAGCTTTTTTAAGAATTACATTAAAGCATTATATATAATTGTGGAATTTTTTAAAAACATTCTATCTATCGCAACAAATGTTTAACAAATATTTTTTTACAATATTTATATAAGATTTTAAAACTAATACTTTACTAATATATGTAAATATTTAAAAATCTTAACAAATATTTAACAAATATGGAAAGCTAAAAAAATGCTTATATGGAATTTCCACAGTCTTCCAAAGAGTTTTAATATGTATTCAATTTCTACCTGTCTTGGAAAATGGTGTTGTAAGATACTGAAACCTAGGTAGACCTTAATACATTTCAAAACGCTTTGGAAATACAAGATAAGTAGTATCTATCTTTCCATTTTTATTATGAATAATTTCCATAAAGTAAGAGTTGAAACAATAAATTTAAATATTTAAGAAACATTTTTATAAAACATTTCATTAATAGGTTTTGCTATCTAAGTAGCACGACTAGCTATCATTTCCTGAAGTTTCGGCCAGTATATTTTTCTATTCCGAATATTTACCGAACTCCATATAAAGTTCAAATTAACTCCAATAAAAATTACAAGCGTGATATAAAAAATTAGACATTAGTCAAAATCGCGTAACCTGTACACTTCATAGCAATTATATATTAAAAATAAATAATAGCGAAAAGGTTTAATACATACAATAATTGCAGTTCAGAGCAATTTCCATTGTATTTGATCAACTACAACAGGAACTACATATCTCCTAATTAACAACTGGGCGAGGTGGCAGGGATCACCCGAACTCTACCGGCGCCTGTTCCTCTCTCCTCCCCTTTCCCTTTACAACGAGGATCCTGTTATTCAAATAGAGGCTTAACAAATGTTAGGTTAAAGGGTTAATGCGCTTGAAATTTTAATTGTGAACAAATAATTGAATATTTGTTTTGCGCTTTCGATAATGAGGTGAATCGAGAGTTTTTTGGCAGGCCAGTGGTGGTAGGTTGGAAAATAGTTTCATCTCATTTAAAACAATGCATTTCAGTGTCTACCTTCGAATTACTAGTTTTCTAAGAAAAACGGTACATTGGCTAATTCTGACAAAAGTGTACAAAGGCATCATATATATTCCCCTTACAATTTTCTTCTTTGTATAATTCAAAATATTTATTAATTTATGTTGTTGGATTATTTGCAGTATTTCTATTCGAAAATACAATTGAAATAAAACAACCCAAAGAAATGAAAATAAAGGTCAATGGCATTATTGTTCGATAAATCTCGGATTGTGGAAAATCGATGGTCGCACGCCACTGCGTGCCGCGATTTTCCTGACTCTGCAATAAACTTATACGGAACAACGTCGGGTAATAAAGCAAAATCGAAGGATCTGACTTTGCATTTTGTGCAACTAGTGTTTATTAGTAACCGTTGTTTCAATTTTTAAATGTAAATGCACTTCTTGGCTGTGCCAGTCATAAAAATCAAATGCACGGGTTTAAAATTTTTCTTTAAGATTTTGATAACGAGCGACGTATTGCATTTTGCTTAAATTTGTTAAAATAAACAAAGCATCGAATGTATCTTATTATTATTTACTCAGATATCAAGATATTAATTAAATATTTAAAAAAAATATTTGCTTAATATTTCTTGCTACAATTTTTTAAATGTTTATAGAATATATATATATATATATATATATATATATATATATATCAAAATATTAATTTTAAAATATAATATAATCATTGAAAAAAAATATTTGGTAAACATTTATTGCGCGATAATTTTTAAATATTGGTTAAATTGTTTTTACACATACATATTGCTTAAATGTTAAAAAAATTTCACGATCGGTAATATATTAATATTATTTTTCATTGAATTTCAATTCTAAAATAAAAAATATTCTTTTACTTCAAGTTCTCGATTTTTGAATTCAAAATTTCGATAAATCTCGTAAAATTATTTAAAAAAATTTTTTATTGGTCTATAAATGTCAACTTTAACGTCATTTTATTATATTTTAATTAATCTCGTCGTTAAAAGAAAAATTATTAATATGTCTCATGCTTTTCTTCAAGATCTCGATTTCATAATCAAGAATTTTTAAATCAAAATTTTATTGAATTTCAATTTTGAAGCAGAAATTTTAAAATTATCAAAATTTATTTAAAATAGCAATTCTAAATTCTAGTATTTTACTTCATAATTTCTACTTTAAAGTTGATATATAAAATATTGTTTTACTTTATATCTTAATTTTTTAAGTCAATATTTCAAAGGATCTCGACTTTAAATCATGAATTTTCAGAAATATCGACATTAATTCAGATATATTAAAAAAATCTCGCGTTTTTTTTTAAGATTTCTATTATGAAGTTAAGATTTTGATAAATCTTGATTTTAAAGTCGTTATTTTAATGCAAAAATATTTGAAAAGTCTTCTGTTTTATTTTATATCACGATTTTCGGCTCAATATCTTAATGAATCTAGATTTTCAGGCAAAAATATTAATAATTAATTGTTATTCTTTGGGATCTCGACTTTAAAAACGATATTCCAATGATTCTCGATTTTAAAGTAATAAATTTCGTGTTTTTTACAAAGATATCGATTTTGATATCGAGATTTTAATTAATCTAGAAGAAAAAAATTGAGATATATTAAATTTTTACATTTTGATACGATTGCAATTTTCATTTTTTATTTATTTTTTTTTAAATATTTATGAAATATTTATATAATATAAACTCTTAAATATTTCTTATTCGTAAATTCGCAATTACCTTTTAAAGCTATAAAGAATATTTATTATATATTTAATATAAATATTGTCAACCAAATATTTAATATACTGGGTCCGGCAAACCCCTGTCGTTGTTCTGTAACTCCTGCTATGCAAAGCTTAACGATTTATTTGAAGGATATTTTCAATAGGGGCCAAAACCAAATATTCTAAAATTATTTTCATGTATACAGGGTGGTCCAACTAAAATAGGCAAATCACTCAATTTTTTTTTAATGGAATGGTCCAACTTTTTCTACATATTTAGATACTCTATAGTCACTAATAGGACATACCTTCGAAATATTATTTTTAATATCCTTCCCCTTTCGGAGAAAAAAAATGTTTCTAAAAATAATACGTTTTCAAACCCTTATTTAAAAATGATTTGCTCTCTCAGGTTTAATGTTGGAATTTAAAAAACTAGAAACGTAGAAATCTAATAGACAAAAGTTTTAATTTCTTATTTTGTATAGGGTGATCAACAAAAAATTTGATTTTTCTAAAATTTCCAGGTAAGTTTTCTCAAATTTTTCAAATAGAACACGCCGTTTTGCTATTCACCAATGAATGGCGAATTTTATACCCTCCGACTTTTGTATATACTTTCCTATACCTATCTGTCGTCGTTAAAAAGTAAATTCAAAAAGGCATTTATCTGTAAGATGTCTAATTTTTTCTAGTTTAGTAGTAGATTATTCTTATACATCTCGTTTGAAAGCTACCGAAAATACCTATTCAGTCATACCAAACTTGTTTGTAAATACTAAAGTTCTAGTTTGACATTATAAATTTAGTACGTCAGAAGTTGTGACACCCATATTTAGATTAGATGACTCTGACATCATTGATGCCCAATACGCTCAGTTGATGTTATTTAGTCCAATAAGAAATCAGTTACACTAAATTAGTATGACGTCACCAGTTAAATTAATGACGGTCATCCAATTCTGCCTCTTTCTTTCTTCTACACAGAATGGATAAATAAATATGACTCGTGACGTTACACTAATGCGCCGTATTCTAATTTTAGTATTTATTTAATTTATCAAAATCAGCCTATTTTGAGTACCTTTCAAACGATGTGTCACTTGCCATAAGAATATTCTATTTGCAGAAAAAAGCATTTTTTGAATTTACTTTTTAACGACATGAATATAGGAAAGTATATGCGAAAGTCGAAGGGTATAAAATTCCATCCACTGATGAATAGTAATACAAGGTGTTCTATTTGAAAAATTTGAGAAAACTTACTGGAAATTTTTGAAAAATGCAATTATAAAAAATTAAAATCTTTGGTCTATTGGACTCCTACATTTTTTTTTTTTTTTTTTTGGTAAATTTGTATTTTGTAGGTATGTATCGCATTAGTGACTATAGGATATCTAAAAATCTAAAAAAAAATTGTGGGAACAGCCTATTTTACTATTGGATCACCCTATATATATATATGAAAATAAGTATTTTGTTTTGACCCCCATTGACAGGTATCCTTCAAAAAATCGTTAAGTTTTGCATAGTAGGAGTTATAGAACAACGACAGAAGTTTGCTGGACCCTGTATATTATTTTAGATAACAAATATTTAAAAAATATATAATATTTCTCTTACATAAAGAAAATATTTAAAAAATATTTGGTGCTGTCAGGCTAAGGGAAAAATAATTATGTTTTTGAATTTTTATTATAGCATCAGCTATCAGAATAGTAAACTAGATTTTCCGGCTACTAAAAAAAGAGTCGTTAATAAGTAATTTATCTATCTACCTACTTGGAAAATAAAATTATCATATTATTGGTAATATTTATAACGTTTTACATTATCTCTTTATACAGGGCGTACAACAGAAAACTTAAGGAAATCCGCGATTAATATTTGAAAATCAAACTGAATTTCTCCAATATTTTGTTTAGGCAAGAATATTAGATCACCATATCCTAGGTATAATTTACCAACACAAAAAATTAGTAAAAACAATATAATCGATCCACTAAGATCCGAAATTTTAATAATCTTAATAAAAATATAACTATTTTTCAATAAGACGCTGTTTATGCTCAGTTCGGGATGAATATGTGATATTATTTAAATGTTTTTTATGAGGGAAGACGGAGAGGACCTGTGAAATCGCCTCCAAGATCACCAGGTCTTACTATTTTAGACTTCTTTTTTTGAGATATCCTAAGTTTAAAGTTTAGCAATCCACGTGTAAATCAATAGAGAGAAACACTGCAAAATATAACAGAAGCAACAGAAAACATTTAATTAATATACCAGTGCTCCTTTGTTCCTCCTGGTTACTTTATTTTAAATTTAATTTACTCAAACACCAATAAAGCAGATTTACACTTATACTGTTAAATGAAGAATTAAAAACCCTTTCAGATGAGCTGTTACTCGACCTCTATTCTCATTTAAAATTTTGAAGGGGGTAGGTACCCTGCGCTGAGGTTGATATTTGGAATGTTATTTTATAATCTGAAATAAAAATCGATCTGTCCAAGCATTTCCTCAAATATTTTAAGAAACAAAAATTAATCAGAGCCGTACTGTTTAGGTATTAGCTTTGTCTGCAACAATATTTCAACAATAGACAGTTTGTAAAACGTTCAAAAAAAGTTGTAAGTGAAGCTTTCCCATGTTTCTTTTCGTTTCTTTTATCCTGTCTATTTACTTTTTCCTTCTTCTTGTCTTTCTTTTTTGTTCATAATTCTCTCTATTATATCAATTATTATTCGCTAATCATCCTAAATTGACAAAAAGCTTTTCCAAAATATATTTACTACTAATGCACGAAAATATTTAAAGTAGATTTATTTTAGTTTTAAATAGTGTTCTTTGTTTGCAGTTTTGCTAAATTTTCTTTCTGATAAAAATATTTTCTTCACCCAAATCCAAAAAGAATATAGCAATACCCTGTATATTTTCATGTGTCTTCCTTACTAATACAGTATTCAGTGTTATAAAGAATGGTCGATTACAATTTGCATTTAAAACAACGACCATTAAATAGAGAAAAAATAATGAATTACAAAGTTTATAAAGAAATATCAAAGATAATTCTCAAAATCAGATCTAAAATTGTTTAAAATAGCAAAAATACGTAGATTGTTCTGGAATTGTATTATGCCTTTTTTTTATGATTATGTGACATTTCCTTATTTTAAAACTAATAATTCTGACACGATAAACATGTAAATATTAGCTGAAACTATTTAATCCAATTTGTTACTTTTTTAAATATTTTTTACATAAACGTATTTTTGTTAATTTTTTTTTATTATATCTAATTAGTAAGTATTTTTATCTTTCCATTTACTTCTTCTAGGTAGGTATATATGGTCCGTTTGACTCAATATCAATTATTATTGTACTGCTCTTAGGAAGGAAATAAAAATTTCCGAAATCTACAAAATTGTTTTTTTCTTGCCTTTCGTCGACGTAATGCGTCGGTAAACTATTAAAAAGTATTTTTTGTGTTGCAATGATGCGATGTCCTTCACAATTATTATTAAAAACTCTATTTATACGTTGGTTTTACACACTACAACTGTCTAATTTTAATTGCGTTTGTAGGAAAAAAATAAATTGTACATACATACCTATCTACCTACCTACAATCCTGAACATGATTTTTAAAAAATCACTTAAAATTAACCTCACTTTACACATACTAAATAAATATTTTCCTGAACATCTAATATTTGAAGGTGAAGGATACCCCACGAGACCTAACACAAATAATGCTTGTCATTTTAGGGAGATCAGCCATTAAGTCAACATACATTTGCAGTATTAAAATTGATGTCATGTCGCAATAATGATGATGGGCATTGTTCTCGTTTCAATGGGGATTCCGAATTTTGTCATTTGTAGAAAGACTTAAAGTCTCTACCCAGAAAAATTTCTCAATACGTATTTATTATATTTTGTCTAACTGTTGAAAAATGTATTTGACAGTTCTCAATTAAAAATTTATTCTGTCTGAATTGTAATAAAAGAAATATTTGAAAGTAGTGTGTAGTCAACAAAATCTATGTACTTTAACATTAAATGATCACTTTTATACGACATTTGTCTTTAATAAAATACTTATTTTTTGGCTGGTATAAAACTTTTGTTAGTAAAGGTGATTTGCTTGGTCAGATTATATTGATTATATTTGGCTCTTAAAACTGTCAAAGTTATATTTTGTATGTATAATTTAAAAATGTTTCAATTTTTATATACATATATAGTATCACGCCCTTCTAGAAAGGTTAAGCAATCATTGATTTCCTTCTTAGGGTCCACGTCTATTGTAAATTTAAAATGAAGATTCAACAAAATCAGTGAATTTTGGCGGTAACAAACTTACAAAACATAATCAACTGATCAACATAAAAGAATATCCAAATAGTTTAGGTTTAGGCAATGGCCGAGAGCTGGTTTTCAACAGGAGCAGTTAAAAAGTGCGGTCTTTCTTAGTCCCTAAATAGTAATTATTTAAATGCCCATTTGTACAACGTTGCCAAGATTTTGAAAAATCACGAAGTTGGTGAAATATGATGAGACTAAATAAAGAAAAATCGAATGAGAAAAATATTTAAAAGTCATAGATGTAGGAAAAAATTTGAAAATACTAATTTTTTATTCAGTTTTTCTTTTTTCTAAAAGAAATAGATTCTCTCCTTTATTTCAAATTAAAGTCATATGCCCGATATTTATCAAGGGATTTATTTGAAATTTTAAGGATCATTAAGGTTGATTCATACACAACAGTGACGTGCAAGTGCCGTGAACGACACATGATCCAACTGGTAAAGTGAAAATGAATGTTTTAGGCGGTTTAAATGATCATGTTCTTACTGATCCGGCTCGTGACAGTTCCGTACAGACAGTGCTCCGTCCGTCACCCTACAGTCATTTTTATATTTCCACCGACAATATTTTTTTGTTATCTCGGCCGTAATCTATTCACCTTCTGTTTGTCTGCATTTCTATACTTGATGATCCCATATCCGTTGTTTCTTTACTGCTCGTTCTTCCTCTTCTCCATCCAAAAGCAGAACAGTTATCAAAAGTTCGTCTTCAGAGAACACTGTCATATTGGGTACCGAAATGTACTGAAAAGTCACAGAACAAACACTGTTATGTATTCACACATGTCACAGTGAAATCACGGCCGGTACAAATACGGAACCGTCACGGCACCGACACATCACTGTTGTGTATGAATCGACCTTTATGGTTCATAATTCTAAACAAAAGTATGAGAGCAGATTTTCTTTAAAAGCCTAATTTTCCAAGTTTTTAGATTATTAAGAAGTAACCAATCCCAAAATATGCTTTTATTTTAATTCGATTGAGCGCACAATAAAAAAAAATTTTTGTTCCAAAATGATCTGAAATTAAATTTGTCAAGGCCACTTAAACCACCGAGAAAGTGTGCTTTGTAATAAACTTCTAGATGTTGTGTAATTCAATATTTTACTTTCCTTCTATATTTTCCTAAATAATTGATGAATGTAAATGATAATTTAGGACACTTAAGTATATTTTAATTATAATGCTAAATAAAAAATATTTTATGCTTTATGGTACAAATTCTAGGAATCAACATCCAAAATAAAATTGCTATTCATTTTATTTCGAAGATAAATCATCCTTATTATGTATTTATAACTAAATAGAGATTATTTAAATTTACATTAGTTTGAATAAAAAGTAATCTGTACCTATTTTTTCTGTGTAAATTATCTATTATGATAACACATAATGATGAGACGCCATTATTTAATGTATCCTTTATTTTTTTTTTCACTATAGTAATCAAAAATAGATTGTATATTTAGTCTTCTTTATTTCTAAGTTGAGAATATTTCAAAATATTTGTATATTTATGACGAAGTTTGATTTTTTTTTATTTTTAATTTTATTGTTAATATGTAAAAGAAAGAAAATTATTTTTAAATTCGGCAATTTGCTCTTGCTGAAGATTTAGGAATGGACAAAATTACTGCAGCCTCTGACTTATAGATATATTCATTCACATTTTTCATTTCGTTTATTTATACTTTTAAAATCAATATAGGAAGGTGCAATTAAATAATATTGTACATATAATGATATGTTTATTAATTTTTCTTATCATATTTTATGTTCATTTTATAATTTTTAATTGCCTCTAAAATAAACGTAGGATTCCTACATTTCTTCTTCTTTTCTAAACATTTTAAAAAAAATTCTGGCAGTATACATTCCTCATACAACATTTTCAGTTTTGGAACCATGTTATTTGTCCATAATGCTTCATCTCTATTAATTTCTTCTATGAAAAGATCAATATGGTCATTTATTTGTACTGCGAAATAGCACTTCTTTCTCTGTGTGATATTCAAGTGGCCTTGTACCTACAACCAAAGAATTAAATCGTTCTTAGATATGAAAAAAATATGTTTTTTATACAATGCGCATGGAGCTACAGTGAGGTACTACAGATTAATTAGAGTAATAAGAATTTCTAGTTTAAATTAATATACCAATATATTATATATGTTAAGTGGTGTTTCTATGTTTATTCTAAATAAATGAAAACTTGTGATTAAAACGTATATATTCAAGACTAACTTGTACTTGCACCGGTTGCTTTATTTTCCTGCAATTTACGGGTGAGAAGCTAGGCTAGGTCCTAGCTCCTATCTCTAAGCTACACCATCCATTTCCAAGGTTTCAAAACATAGCACCTATTATTGTGTTTATGGATATCACTCAAAAAAAAGTAAGGACAGAAATATACATTTTAACTATTTTCCCAAACAAAATAGTGCCATTCAAGTGAACATACTAAATATATTTGGAAAGGAGGAAGAAGTAGATAAAAGATAAAACATCTTGTTATTTATTATATTTAAAGCACAAATAAAACTCAAAAACAACATTGTATAATCTTACAAAAGTTCCCTTTATTTCATGGGAAGTACCTTTAAGAGCACTTGTTTGTAAACATAAGACTAGTACCTCGACAGAAACCTCTGTTTCGGATATTTTGTCAATTAAAATTATATGCTTAGCATTCAAAAATGTTTCCCCTTCTACAATGCATCTTCAAGATCGGCAGTCAACGAAACAAAAATGTCACACATCGTTAAAATTGTCTAAACAAATTTATAAAACACTAAAAGTCAAATACAAAACAAAAAAACGGTTTTCACTAATTAACGCCAATAACAATGCTACACAGAGTACTCTTAAATGGCCGTATTTGTTTACATACACGAGCGCCCTCATCGGTATTTGAAATCGCCAAGACTCCTCTGTCTGTAGCGTTGCGATCAGCATCTTATTCTTCTGCGTTCCGTAAAATCATTTTTTTGAAAATGTCTATTTGCACCTTTACACTTTTTTATAATTTACGAAACAATGACACATATGATACAACATACCGGGTCCCTTGAAAGTACCCAGTTACTTTCTAAAAATAATTATGCCCGTAGTATGATTTTAAAATGTATAGCTACAATATAAATAAAAACTTTTAAAACAGAGATTGAAAGTTTAAACGGATTGTTGTAAAAACAAAGTTTTTTAATTGATTGTTTTATTAGGCTTCCATCTGCCAATTTAACTGTCACAACAAGTACAAGATTGTCTTTTCCAGGATGAAGTTTCATAATTCTGTCTATTTTCCAGCATAAAGAAGGAAGGTTATCTTCTTTGATGATAACTAAAGCATTTAGTTTGGGAATGTTTTCATTGAAGAACATCCATTTGTTTCTCATTTGTAGTGTGTCTAAGTACCTACTCTCAAGTCCAGCGAGACCAAAAGTGTTGGACCATTTGGAGAATTGACTGGTATTTATTAAGGCGACCAGTTTTTGCATTTTCTAAATTGTTATCTGGTAACATATTTAGAGGTTGTCCAATGATTAAACGTTCAGAGGTAAGTGTTTGGAAATCATTGGGATCATTTGTTAAACGACTTATAGGTCTGGAATTAAGAATCGATTCTATTTGGGTTACAACAGTGAAAAAGTCTTCATATATTAACTTTCTATTTCCAACTATACGAAGAACATGACGTTATACCGTAAAATTCCCATAAACCACCAAATTTGGAGCCCTACGCGGAATAAAATGCCAAACAATTTTGTTTTTAAGAAGAAAATTTTAAATAGTTTTATCTTTGCTTAACTTTACTGCTAGTACTAATTGCTCCTTTAAATGATTATTAGCACCCACGAAGTTTATTCCGTTATCAGTGTAAATGAGCTGTGAATCGTTTTAGGGCGTTTAAAAATAGAAAGTTTGTGTAAGCTGTAAATATGCTTCCAAAGTACTTCGAGTGACCAACTTATCACAGTCTCATGCAGCGTTTGACAGGCAATGTAAACATCAGAGTTGCATCAGTCTGTGTCTTACAGAACATTGGAAGACTACATCTCAATTACAACATTTTGGAATAGAGAATTTTTATCTTGCGCTACTAGCTTTTGTCGGGCAGAAGAAAATGCTCATGGTGGCTCAGCAATCTACATAAGGCGGGGAATAAAAAGTGTAGTTTTAAAGGATCTAAATAAAGTAGCCACTGAAGGTTTGATCGAGTGATATATAAGTGTGATATAAAAATAATTGACTTACGGTTGGTGTCTATATATCGACCTCCAGGAGAGACTAAGGCAGAGATTGACAGTTTTTTAGAAAAGTTAGAGGAGCTTTTCAACATTATTGTAAAGGTTAATATGAAAGTGTTTTTGTTGGGTGATTCCAACATCAATTTGTTACAAGATAATATTTATACTAAAAAGAACTTTTCCTCACTTATAAACTCATATAACTTGCAATTTGCATTTCAAGAACATACTCGGGCTAGGGCTTGCTTGGATAATAATAACAAATATGGAAAATAATTTTATATAAGAGGTTTTACATGCAGGAATCTCACATCATACAGCTCAAAAAATTTCAATTATTTTTAACGTTAAAAATAACTTAGAGTTATGTCACAGAATAATTTTTAATGAAGAAAGCAAGAAATGCTTTAAACACAATATAAAAAATGCGGATTGCTCAACAATGTATAATTTTCGGGAAAATGATGTTAATGGGCAATGGGATACTTTTATAAATATTTTGCAAATATAATTGCAAATCAAGTTTAAAAAAAGATCCTGAGGATCTTGAATGTAAAAGTAGGCTATAGATTTATTATATAGGATAAGACAGATGGATGACAATTTGAATGAATTATATAAAGATACTAAAAAAGAGTACAATTCCTGTTTAGTTAACGCGATAACAACAGGAATTACGAAACGAAAATACAAAAATCTGAAAATAAAAATAAAACATTAAAACAGTAGTTAAAGAATTAACAGGTAATTTGAAAAATAAAAGTGATATAGGTAAATACGAGTATAAAGGGAGAATTGAATGCATTTTTTTATTAATATAATTATTTTAATAATTTTGTTGTAGATAAACTTTCAAATCGATTTGTCTAATTGGGTGATGTAGCGTTTTCATGTAGTATAGATAGTAATAATAATTCAATTTTTCTGAGACCTACTTCAACAGATGAAATTTTAAAAGTAACTAACAATTTCAAAAATAAATTTAGTAGTGGTTTTGATGAAGTACCAATAAATATTGTAATGTTTTGTATAGAGGAAATAGTAGAGGTAATAAATAAATAATAAATAATAAATAAGGGTTGTTTTTACATTTAATATCGTAAGATGCAAGAGGAGGGGAGACTCGAACTTAAGCAATACGAGAGGTGGTGTGAGAGGGAAAGATTTCCGGCGCGCTAATTCAAATTCGAGTTAGAGGGTGAGATCTAATTTTCCCTTGGAAATGTCGAATTTCCAACAATATCCATAAGACAAATGCTGTCTTTTTTACCACTAATCACCCAAGGTTCATACCACCAAGGGAAATTTCAACAAATGGCAACACACAAAAATTGGAAGAATGTGTAAAATTTTTGGGTATATACCTGGATAATGTTATAAATTGGAGAGTCTAATTGATGAGGTGGACAAAAAATTAAACAGTACATGTTACACTATTCGAATAGTTGCAAAATACTTAAATAGAAATACATTGAAGACGGTATATCATGATATCTTTGAGACTCATCTTCGTTATGTTTTTGTGGCAGCAGTTCACATATGGACCACCTTTTTATTACTGAGAAAAGAACTTTACGGATAATAATAAAGTTAGATTTCAAGGAGTCATGTAGGGGTAAATTTAAACAAATGAATATACTAACTGTATATGCATATTATATTCAAGTATGTCTGATTTTTATATATATAAAAAAAGCATTTCTTTGAAAATTGTGAGTAACAAATAATTTAGGTACTATACAAGAATTTTAAATCTAGTTTATCCAAAACATAGAATTACCATAATAGAAAAGGATACTTACTCTGTATAACTGTATAAAATTTACAACAAAGTGTTTGACAACATTAAGCCAATTGTTTCTTTTAAAATGTATAAAAAGAAAATATATGAATTGTAAATAAGTCTACAGCCGTATAATGTACAGGAGTATATGAACATGTAAATTTGTCTATTAGTTTGTTTAATGTTTGTTATGTAATTTTCAACATCCACAAAATATAATTTCTTTATTAATCGCCAACTGGCTCAATATGTACAGCTTTAGTAACAAATCATATGAATATGCAAATATAAACCTTTGTCACCTTACTGTTTCTAAATCTGCCTTCCTTGATATAAACTGGGCCAGCAAAATCTATCACGCAAGAAGAAAATGGTGGACTTGGAGTAAGTCGAGAAGCAGGTAAGTTGCCCATCAATTGATTTTATTGAGGAGGATTGACTTTAAAACATGTTAGACAATTTTTCATTGAACGTTTTATTTAATTTGTAGCTTCTAAAGGCCAGTATCTTTACCATATTGAGGAAAGAGGGGCTTGAACATTTCCGTCATAAGTACATGTTTTATGAGCAATTTTTTAAATGAATACTTACTTGGTAAGATGATAACAAATTTCTTATCTGAACTAAGTTTTGAATGAAGTATTTTACCACCCACACTAATAATGTTGTGATTATCCAGAATGGGTTCGAACATTTCAACCTGCTTTTGTTGATACTCTTTTATATTTGTTTAAATAGTTCATTTCTTTTGAAAAGGCCATATTTTGTGTTATTTTTGTTAAACTTTTATTAGCTCTATCTATTTCAGATATTTTTAGGCGCTCGATAAATCTTTCAGATTTTGGTAACTTTAGATTATCAAAAAATCTAAAACAATAAGCTGTTAAGCGCTGCAATTTCGAGAAATATAAAAATGTTTCAAAAATGCTTGAATCATGGGTTGACATGTTTACTAGTTTTTTGTTATTTTTTAAATCCAGTGACCGTAATCGGAGACAAAAAAAAAAAAAAAAAAAAAAAAAAAAAAAAAAAAAAAAAAAACAATTTGGGAATCCGGCCACAATAAAAAGGATATCATTTTTATGGGCAATACGCGCGATTTAGCACAAAGAATGTCAATTGAGGTATATTATTGCACCACAAGCAATTTCGGGTACGTATAAAACATGTATTTGAACATGCACTGAATTTTTTAAAAGTAAAGTAAAACGTGTCTAGTTAAAATTATTTGATTCATATGTTTGAAGTCATTCAGTAAGTTCGTGAATTCGGTTTGTCTAGTATTGATTCATCCTACTTTAATTTGAGTCTCCAAAATTCTTGTAAAATTATTTTAAATTTTACGGTTGCTGTTATTAAGCCAAGAGGATCAAATATTTGAGAAACAATGGATAAAATTAATCTTTTTGTTATGGATTTGTTTTCAATATGTATGTTAACGGAATACTGAAAATTGTCTTGGACTGGATTCCATGTTATACCAGAGTTTTGATTTCCTTATCAGAGATATAATAACTCGTGTTCTTCTAAAATAAATGGTTCGTTTGACATGAACTGTGATACTGTTGTTAAAATTGTTTGAATATCTTGTTTTATTCGTTTTAGATTTTAAAAGGAATCACCGCCTGTATACAGATCATCTATATGAAAATCTGATAAAATAGTATTAGATGCTTCTTGATAAATATTTTGATGATCAAAAGTTGTTTGCTGCAAGGCCTTTGTGGGCTGAAAAGCAGCTGGTGCGGTGCCGTATGTTACTGTGTTCAAAACGTAATGCTTTAATTCATGATGGAGCTCTTCTCTCCATAAAATGCGTTGAAAATATCGTTGAAATAGTGTAATACTTACTTGACGATACATTTTAAAACAAAATTATGTTTTCGAAACCTAAGAATTATAGAAAAAAGATCGTCCTGTATAGTAGGGCCGATATGATATACGTCATTTAAAGATAAATTGTTTGTATTACTACAACTAACATCAAAAATGACTCTTGTTTTGTTGGTGGATTTTTTCACGTAGCAGTGATGTGGTAAATAATATTTAATGTTGATTGAATGTATTTCATGTTCATTAAGTTTAGTCATGTGATTTAAAACTTCATATTCTTTCATAAAATTTGTGTAAGCTATTTTTAGATTTGAATCCTTTTGCAACTTACGTTCAATGGAGAAAAATCGCTTTTGAACATTTACAAACTTATCTAATAATAGTAAATTATTTTCCTTTAGGGGCATAGATACTTGTATTCTGCCAGATGCCTCTCTAAACACAAAAGATTTTTTTTTGCTAACTTTAGAAACTGAATTTTGGAAATTTTCTTCAATTTCCCAAAATTGGCTTAATTAATTTTCTATTGAAACATTTTCGTTAGTTAGTGATAACCTGATAACAAACCTGTTTGCTGATTTTTATTTTGTGTTTTCATGTTGACTGTACCCAATATGACCCAACCAAAATGAGATGTTTGTAATATTGGTTGATTCTTTGCTAATCTTATTGGCCCAACGCATAAAAGCTCATAAAAAGTAGAAACTCCTAGTAGACGATCGATTTTTGTGATTTATTGAAATCAAGGTCGGCTAAATTGAGGTTTTCATGTGTATTTAAATTTGCTGTGGAGAGTGATATACAGGATGAGGCATTAGTGTAGCAAAGTTAATTTCAACGATGTACATATTTGATGTCTATTACGTTAAAATAAAAAATATAAAAAATATTCAACTGTTATAGAAATATATCCTATTAAGCCCAAAAATTAAAAGTAAATAAAATAATAAATACTAACAATTTTATTTATATTAATAATTAAGTAGTAATACCTTTTTTAACTGAAAATAAAATTACAAAATTTTCAAAATTCTTTAAATTCTAAATTACAATAAATGAATATAAATATTTATATTAACTGTGGAATTTTGTAATGTGGAAAAATACTCAACGCTAAATATCAAAATAAAAGTTCTAATTAATGAAGGCTATTTTTATTTTAACCATTTCTTTGCAAATCTCGCATACCAAAACAATATCTAATTGAAGCTAATCTCATTTCGTACTTTTAAATTTCCAAAGGAACATTATAATAAATGTTTTGATTTTGTATATCAACAGTCAGGTCCAAGACATATTTTATTTATATCAACTATTCTATTTCCAATGATTACTTCATTTAAAGAATTCTCAGTATGAGCGCAATAGGTATGATTCAAATCTAAATTTTCTCTCGTTATAGATTCGTACTCGTATGATAATATAACACCAAGTTCTCTATCTCTGGAGATAAAATTATCCATAGAGGTAGAGGTCCATTGTATCTTTTTGTGCCCAATCAGCATTTCTAAAATTATATAAAAATATTTAATAAACAAAAACATAATCATCATTTTCGTATACCTACTTCTCTAATAACTTGTCAAGCTCTAAAATTGAATTCGAAGAATCACTGAAAAAAATTATATTAGGTATTTTGGGTGTTTAAATAGTGAAATTTAGCATTCATAATTTCTTTTCTGTGGGATAAATTTTTATTTTCCTTATTATGATCCGGTAAAACCCCACAAGTTATTATGATGTCCTTACTTTAAAAACATAAAACCTGTAATAGGTACTTTTTTATATTTATTTATAAACTTAAAATTGAGGCATATAACCTTGAATTTACCAAAATCTAACGTTAGAAGAATGAAAACAGACCCACCTAAATTGGAAACATCACCATAGTATTTGAAATTATTAACCGATTTTAATACTTTTTTTTTAAATATTATGCTTCAACAACTTTATTTGGAGACAAGATTTCAAAAAGTTATTCCAATTTTCAAGGCACACTACGATATTTTTTCATAGTCAAAAGTACAGATAATAACACATTTCTATGAATTGTCGCTTCGTCACCAAAAAGCACATAGTCAAAAAAATTGTTTTGCTGGTTTAGTCTCTCTAGTCTCCTTTCACAGAAAGTTACTCTTTTCTGATAATCGTCCTCAAGCAGTTCCTGATGTACTTGCATATAGTATGGATGCAAATGGTTTTAAAATTGATTAATTTGTCATTAAACAAATGGTTATTATGCAAGGCTTACTTGATTAAAAAAAGAGAAAATCTTCTTATAAAATTGAAAATATCTCACTAACAATCACAGATAGGTATAGGGAATGTTTCACAAAAATGAAAGATCTATTTAAAGTCTATCTAAAAATACATTATAAAATGTTCCCAGTTTTGACTTACCCTCTATGCAATTTAAAGGTTCTATCAAAATTATAAAACAGATGAAAGTAGAGCACATACCTAAACTACTAACTATAAAAAAATGGAAAAAAAATTGTTGTTATTTAGATACAGGCCAATATACAATGATTTTTGATACAAAAGTGGTCATAACTTTTGAAACATCCAGTATATACAGGGTGTTACTATATTCGACCGACAACGCTTTACCCCAGAGAGCTCTCGTTAATTGATGAATTTTGATATAGGAACATAAACCCTTAAAGGGCTTAGTTTCCGAGATACAGGGTGTTAAAAGTTTGAAATCAAAATTAAAAATTTGTCATAAATCAGAAACGCCTCCAAATATTTTTTTCAAATTTGGTGACCAATATGCTCTTTAAGAAAGTAATATTTTGACATAAACTGACTTTTGAAAAATTTAACCAGTGGCGCGCTATCAGGGTTTGTGGCAACTTTTATCCCCCTCTCTGGGGTAAAGCGTTGTCGGTCGAATATAGTAACACCCTGTATCTGACAAACCCTATATTTGGAGACTTAAAAAAGCCTGCAGAATTCAAATAAGTAATAAAAATGTCTCATTGTATTTAAAAAAGTGTATGTTTAAGTTGGCCTGGAACTACGGAACACCCTGTATAAGTGAAAAATTTTAGATTGTACAGCTTAATGCCCCCGACAATTTTGCTATGTAAAATTTTTTGGTTCGAATCTAATAAATGAACTGTTGAATTTTTACTTACTATTGGGACACCTTGTATATTGGTAAAACTATGAATCTTTCGTACTCTAATGATGACTTACCAAATATAAAAAATAAAACCACATCGCAAAAAACATTTTAATATTGAATATTTAAACCTAACCAAATGTCATCTACTACTAAGGTTCAGGTAAAAATTTTGAAATTATATTAAAACAACATTTAGTTTTTGGCCATATCTAGGTTCTACGCTCCAACCTTCAACCAACGGTTCTCAAGCATTTACTTTCGAATAATTATTTTGGAAGGTATTGTGGTGCTTGCGTCCCATTTGACGAGCCCACAAAGAATTTTGACATTTTATTTTTTTTTTATGTTTGACGTTTTATGTCATTATTTTTACTTTTTTGGTTATGTGCAATTGGTTTTGGGCGACAACCATCTGGTCTCTTCTTTTTCAGTAATGACTAAGACATATTATTCCTTTTGAGAATCCTAGCAGGATTTTCCGTAGGAAGAGAAGACGAAGTAGGCGAGGTGATAAAAAAAAAACAACAATTGATAAGCAATAACATAAATAAAAAATATAATACATTTTTTAAAAAAGTCTTAAGTTTTTCTAATAAACAAAACAAGTTATACCACAGGTATTACCAGAAAAATATAAATACATAGCTCTAAGTAGTATTTATGTAGGTAGTTACCTGTTACCTTATATTCATTTTTACACTCCACCCCTTTATTATATACTTAGTGACATTAGAAGTTTTACACCTAGAAGGAATTATTTCGTGAACATGCTATGATATCAATATCAACGTTTTATCTTTGACATTTTTTACAAACACAAAGTTTTATCTTGTAACATTGTTGTGAAGGAACCGTTTTATAAAAGCTGACTAGTATAAATATTTTTAGTTATTGTTAATCCGTTTATTTGTATTAAGCTTAACAAAATGCCTGCAGTTCGAAGACATCAAAATTATCACCTGGTTAGCGATTTTGACAGGGGTAGAATTGTTGTCTATCGAGATGTTGGTTTGTTCTATCGTGAAATTGGTCGCCGTGTTAATTGTACTGCAATGACGGTAATGCTTGTGTGTTTTGTGTGGACTAAAGAAGGTAGAGGAACACGAAGAAGACCAACTGGTCAGCCGAGGCGTACCACAAAGCGTAAAAATAGGCGCTTCAGACAACTAGGTCTGCGAGACCGTTTTTCTACTACGAGTCAAATCGCTGACCAATAGTTTGGAGAAGAAGGTAGACATTTAAGCCTTTGGACTTTTTTCATACCGTCCACGATTAGTGCTTCCTTTGACTGTGGACCACCGTCATCAACGTTTGAACTGGTGCAGAGAACGGCAACATTGGGAGGTAGAATGGCATAATGTCGTATTCAGCGAGGAATCGCGATTCTGTCTAGGTATGCATGATGGCCGTAGAAGGTTAAGACGCCGCCGTAGGTACCGACATGATATTGAGTTTGCTGTTGAGAGGCATGTACACAGGTCTCTTGGAGTAATGGTTTGGGAGGCTATTGCCTATGGTAGCCGATCACCACTTTTATTTATTCGAGGCAGTATAACAGCTGCGCATTATTTTACTGATGTCCTACGGACCACTTTACTGCCTTATTTAGATGGCAATGCACACGTCCTTTTTCAGCAAGAAAACGCATGTTCCCATATTGCTCGCCGAACTTTCTCCAAGAAGCTGGCGTTAACATTTTGCCGTGGCCACCCCGTTCACCTCATATAAATCCCATTAAACATGTGTGGGATATGATGGGGATTAAACTGTTCACTTTGAACCATCCTCCACAGACTCTAGCACAGTTAATCCACGAAATACAAGTGGCTTGGAACGAGGTGCCACAAGCAGACATCGACCATCTCATTTTGTCAATGTCTAGACGTGTACAGGAGTGTATTCAGTTACGGGGTTGCCAACACATTATTTTTTTTCGGATTAAATGTTAATTAAATTTCATTTCTTGATGAAATACTACCACATTGCGAAAAAATCAAGTTTAAGAAATTATTTGTTCTAGATGTAACACTTCTATTTTATTTATTTATTTATGTGTTTTATTTAACGTCGGTCTAGTTCTGCGACCAGGGCTGATCACCGAGGCCGGAGCACGCTACCCCTAACCGAAAATTTTGCCGAATCCTCAGGTATTCCAACCCGAGGTAGGGATCTTTAACGAGCCCAACATCCAGTAACACTTCTAATGTCACTGAATATATAATTGCCACGTTCAGTCCGTTTTGACGGCCTTTGATATCTTCCATATTTTACCAATAAATGCTTTTAACAAAGATAAAATAGTTGAACCAAATCCGAAATTTACTGAGTGATTAATGTAAATCATGCACAGCCAGTACCGTTTTTTAACAGAATACCTTGTACTTTTGCAAGCTCCTCCATAAGCCAAGTTCAACAACTTACAATAAAAATAGCAATAGTGTAAATTAACAAATACAGGGTGATATATCAATTTTTTTACCATTTCCTTTAAGAAAATAAATACTTGAATAACATGATTAAATCGCAGCTTTATTTTTTATTACTATATAATTGTTATTAGGTAGACATGAGCTTAAAAACTAATATAAAAATGCACTTGATCTATTTATATATAATCTACTATAAGCCGACAAGAGATTAATATGAGCGCATAGATAATATTTCTAAAGATTGTCTTTTCGGAACGGTTTCACTGTCAATCGTATCTTGTAACTCGATATCTCACTGATAAGAGTCCCAGAAACATATATGTATAACATATATATTTCCATTTGTCAGTAGTTTGTATTTACATCATACAGAGTGATTGAAGAATACGATAAAGTGCAGTATCTCCTTAAAAGTATCGAAACAAAAATTCGGCAGATTGTAGCCAGCCTTAGGGTTCATATTTAAAAATTAATTGCAATTATACAGGATGTTCAATAACGCTGTGCCAGATCAAAGTTATATATTTTTAAGATACCCTATATTTTATTTTAAATTTGAATTGGGCTTCAATTACCCATTGCAAAAGTATAAAACTGAAATAGGTTATACATGGTATTTCAAAAGCTATGACCATTTTTTCGTGAAAATAAATCAAATTCCGTCCATATCTTAAAAACCGTATAGACGACGAGTCCAAACTCGAATACATCAGTTTTACACATTTTTTAAAAGGATCACCCTATATTTTGTGTTGGCAAATGAAAGCTATTTCACTTTCAGATTGATTAATATTTCCCATACCCAAAATAAACAGTTTTTGTGTGCAAAATAGATGTATGTAAGAATTATATGAAATAAGATAAATTTTCCACGTTGTGGATTTTAGGGCAATGTAATAAAAATTGTTTGCTGGCAACGAGAATTTATAGGGAGAGGTATCCAGAACGCCGACAACCAACTAAAATTACTTTTGAAAGGTTAGAAAGGTTTAATCGGTGGACTATAAAAAGACAGAAAGAACAAAAAACGTTATTATAGAGGAAGCTACAGTGAATGTTTTATTAGTAATTACTGAAAATCCCCATGTGAGCATCCGCAGTATCTCAAGGAAACAAGAAATAAGTTACAACTCACTGCAAAGAAATCATATGCATCCTTATCACATTCAGATACACCAGGAACGAAGGAATAATCATTTGGAGAGGCGGGTAGCTTTTTATCAATGGGAACTACAAGAGTACAAGAGCATAGACACTTTTTGACACCGTGTCATTCGGCGACAAGGTGACGTTTCATAAAAATGGGAAGGTAAATAGACACAATGTTCATTATTATTCCACAACAAATGGGGTGGAACTTTTGATGAATACGTAATAGAATTTTATTTTTTTGAAGAAACAGTAAATGGGGAAGTTTAAGTAGATTTTTTAACGAATATGGTATCTATATGACACAGCTCCAGCTCACAATAATGCGCTAATACAGGGTCAACTGAATGACATGTTTTCTGAAAGATGGATGGGACGCACAGGGCCATGTCACTGGCCACCAAGGTCACCAGACCTAAATAATAAAGTAAACTTTTTTTCTGGGGTTTGTAACGCGTTTTTCCAGCGGTTTCTGGAAAAGCGATAGTTACAATATGGCGCTTTCGGTGAAGTATCGGGAGCCAGTCCTCTATTTTCGTGTAGAACGCACGATACCTTAAATTAGCAATAAGGATGCCTAGGTAGCAACAGATGGAGATACGGTAATTCCAGGAGTATAATTGAAAAATTACCTAATTTTGCAAGTAGTGGAAAACAGGCTTTAACTGTTTCCCACCACGATCCTGGATACCGGTTGCTATTTTGAAATTATTAAAAAAACCTTACTTCAAGTAAAAAACCAGAATAAAAAACAGATATAAATTTTAAAATTAAAATTTAATATATTGACTAGAAAAATATTTACAATAAATTAAATTAAAGAAAATAATTACCTCAGAGTTCTACCAGTACAAATTCAACGGTCACAAGCAGTGGTTTTTGCCGGTCAGAATGAATTAAAGAGAAAACAACTAATAAATATCAATTTCCACAAAATATCAAACAGGTATTTAAATCAAATATCAAAAATCAGCTAAAATCTCCGGAACTATAAAAATAAATAGCAAAATATTTCCTTACTCTTTTAAACAATACTTTAAACAATTTCGGTACTACCCGGGGTCGGAAAAGGATCAAGATCAAGTTCCAAGAGTCCTCTTGCCCCTTTTAACATGTACTATCCTCCCAAAATTTAAAAATTTACTATAGTGGGGCTAAAACTCTGCTTGCGCAAATGATTTAAAATTAAACCGACATGACAATATTTAAAAATTCCCAGAGGCGTATCAAATGGGTATTTCTTTAACGGAAAATAAACTAACAGGTACCACATCTGATATGCCAAAAAAAACTTCATTACAGGTTATGTTAAAAACCAAGTATACAAAATACCTACAACTACTGCAGATTATATAAAAGAGAGAATAAGACAAGTTTTTCAAAGTCTTACAGTGCAAATTCTTACAAATGTAAGTCAGTCTTTTATAATTTATATTTTACAGTAGTTTTACAGTAATTTTTGGTAGATGTACAATTTTTAATAATAAAATTAAAATAACAAAGAAACTGTTCAGTTTGGATATAGGGAATACTTAATCAAACCGAAAGCATAATAAAATAGGTTTTATTTGCTGACATAAAATACAGGGGGATGCATTTAAAAAAATGTGAAAGTGACTATTCGAGTTTAGACACGCCGTATATACTGAATTTAAGAAATGGACGGAACTTTATTCATTTATTAAGCTAGACAGGCACCAATAATCTATGACTGTAAAAGATCAGATGGGATTTCAAATTTTTGATCACTCCGTATCAAATATTTTTTAATGCCATAACATAACTTGAAAAGTTAGGATAGGGACATGTAAGCCGTTTTTATTGCTTTATATCGGTTTGGCTGCCACAGACATTTAAATTTAAAAAAATGTGATTTTCAAGTGACTGTAGATTCTTTATTAAACATAATAGACATCAAATATGATACGGAAATAAGGAACACCTTATATAACTAAAAATAATTTTAAATTGTATATCTTAAATCTCTCAATCATTTCCATTTACAAAATTTTTAATATTAATAATAACAAGAGAGTTCTTACAGTTTGTCGTAAGATTGGAATAACCTGTATATTTATATATTTAAAAAAATATTTTATATGTACATATAAGGGTGATCAACTTATACTCCGAAGTTTGATATCTCCGTTATCTTAAGAAATAGGAAAGAATGTTATTAAAGGAGATATTAAAAAAAGTTATTTACAAAAATTATAGACTTCAAACTTCACATTATAAAATTATTTTCATATTACCAGGGTGACATCCTTTTTTTAAATGGGGGACTCGATATATTATTTCAAATTTAAATTAAACTCATCTCCCCCATACTTAATATTATTAAGGATTTCATTACGTTATACAGGGTATTACAAAAGTTATGGTCAATTATATACGAAAATCATTGTCATTTCAACATCCTGTATACCCTAGACAGAACACCTTAACAATACTTTTTTTTAAATGTATTCTAATCTGGCCTAAGGTTTCGGTATCTGACACATCATTTTCCAAATTGAAAATGTTTTGCATTTTGAGATAAATTTTTCGTTCTCCGTACAGTTTGATAATTTTATTGATAAATACGGGGTTTTTTTAAATTTCATTCTTTTTTTTTCAATATATTTAGGTTCGTAGTGTAGTAGACTACCTCGTTATGAACAAATAATGCTACAACGCTTTTCATTTTAAAATGTTAAGTTAATATCTGTTGTTAATTCTATTGCGGGTGTACTTTTTCTAAATGTGCATAGATTAATTTATTTCTTCCTAATAATGTTCTAGTCTAATTTTCATAATTCTTTCAAAATGTTTAAGTACTGAGAAGGCTAATGACATTCGTTTATGGATGTAAATCTGGAATTTCTTAATCTTTGTTTGGTTTAAGAACTGGAATCAGACGGTATTCTTTCCAACTAGGGGAAGGGGGGTATACTTGTAGTTATTTAATATTTTGACCAGTATGATTTTCTATTTTTTAGGAAGATAATACAAAATTGATTTAGGCTAGGAGTAGTGTTTTGTGTGATTTTATATCTTTTTCTCATTCTCTCGATGTGGCTACATTTGAAAGTTGTTAATGATGTAACTGAAACATTTTATTTATGTAAAACACTTCTCTTATGGTTAAGGCCATAACAAAATAAAGAATTAAAAGAACAAGCCAAAATATCATAATAAAAAGGTGTAACTGTTATGAACATTCATTATCAGGTGAAGTTAAAGTCTTTTATTTGTGATGCACCTAGTCGTGCCTTTATTACAGGGGTTAAAAATCATACAGGTTACTTCGGTTGTCATAAATGTAGTCAAAAGGGTGAATATAATGGGCATTTCGCACTTTTCTGTTATATACTGCCCCTATAGTTTTGAAAGATAATCTACCTTATGATAAATATATTCATTTTTTAAGTTTAAGTAATTCGCATATAAATTGGTAGGAAATTACACCTAAAATTGATTAATTATGCTCAGTCATTGTTAAAATATTTTGTTTCAAAATATAGCGTTTTACATGGAGCAGAACATATAACTTACAAGATTTACGTCACATTTGTGAAGATATAAAAAAATATGGCATCCTTGACGATTTCAGTACATTTTCTTTTGAAAATTATTTGAGTAAAATAAAATTTAGGACAAAATCTGCCTATACCCTGTACTCCAAATAGTTAACCGCATCACTTAATGCAGTATTGAAACAAAATATCCTATACTAAAAACCCATTCTGATAAGGAATGTATTCAATTAAATTCGGAGTTACTTTTAAGTAATAGAAGCCCAAATATTGTTTGTTTACTAAAAAATTTGACAATACTGATTATAAACTGTTTATACCTAAAAAATAATGAAATAATACTAAAAGATAACATGTTTCCTACTATTGGACCCCTATTTGAAAAACCAGAAATTGACAGCTCTATCAATATATTTAGGATAAATAAAAATGTATCAAATGAAACTAATGTCACTGTATCATTAATAGAAGCTAAGTGTAATTTGCTGCCACTAAATAAAACTGAGAATGTTGTTATACCTATAATTCACTCTTCTAGAATCGATTAGGATATTAAAACTGTTTATATTTATTTTTCATGTTGATTATAATCCCAATTACCCAGTTTTAGATTTATATTTGTGTTGTTATTACTAAAATGATTTTTGTGACACTACAAAATACTCTTCTAGAAAATTACAACATTTAATTTAACTGTCCAACAAATACTTGTGTTTTTGGTTAGTATAAAATTATTAAATAATACAAAGAAACGTACAGAAGTCAAACCAATCGAATTTTGTCACATATTTTTAGAGCAAAATGGCTTATTTAGTTGTTAAATTCCTTGGTGACAATGAAGACATATCAGAGGTTCCATCTTCTTGGATCGAAAACGATCACTGTTTGTGGCCCTCTACTAAAAATACACAACGTCAAAAGTCTTGGACCCCCTATATATCAAATGATTTGATTAAACCCAGTTATTTTTCTTACTGTGGTAAAAAATTACATGTATTTAAGGAACAAAAAAGGCAATAAAAAGATGTCGATAACTAATCCTTACTTTATTATCAATGTTTTTAGAAATATTGGCAGTGATAGCATATTCAGCCAAGTGACTAGTGTATTATTTCTTTTCATTTTTGTGGATTATAATGCCAGGATGTGAAATTTCTCAGTTTATTCGAGCAAGAATTACTGCTTTACACGATGCAGGACACTCTAATCATCAGATAACGGAAATCTTGGGCATTCCTAGATCATCTGTTGTGCGAATAGTACACAGATATCAAGAATTTGATACAGTGGAAAACAGACCACGTAGTGGACGTCCTCGAGTGTCTAGCGAAAGGGAGGATCGTTATTTGGTGCAATATGCCCGCAGACACCGCACAGCTTCAGGTTCAGCTCTTAGGAGTCACTTTCAGGGTACCTTTCGCCGTGTTATATCGACACCTACAATTCGAAGACGACTCCATTATGCAAATTTACGTGCTAGAAGACCATTACGGGTCCCCACTCTACTTCCAAGACATCGTGCAGCACGTCTTCAGTGGGCGCGAGAGCACAGGGGTTGGCTTTTGCAGCAGTGGAGGTGGGTGTTATTTACAGACGAAACCAGAATTGGTCTGGTGAGTGATGACAATCGGCAAAGAGTATGGAGAGAACCAGGTCGTCAACAGAGACTTAATTTCGTCCGCGAAGTTGCTCCCTATCAAGGGGGTACCGTAATGTTTTGGGGGGGAATAATGTTTAACCGCCGTACCCCATTAATTCGCATTCCACAGAATATGACCAGCCAAATTTACGTCGAACAAGTTATTACACCCATTATCTATCCCATAGGAAACGAATTAGGCGAAAATTTTGTGTTTATGGACGACAACGTCCGACCACATCGCGCAAGAAGGGTTCAGGATGCACTTGAAGCAGGACATATCAATAGACTGAATTGGCCAGCCAACTCGCCTGATATGAATCCTATTGAAAACATGTGGGATTACATTGCTACAGCCATTCACAATCGAATCAACACACCCCAGACTGCAGATGAGTTAGTCATAGCGGCGGTAGAGGAATGGAACAATATTCCACAAGACACTATCAACCGCTTAATTATTTCAATGCACAGACGTGTCAATATGTTATTGCAACGCCGAGGAGGTCATACCGACTATTAGTCAGTGTGCAACATGTTTCATTAATTTTTTTGCTTCAATACATTTTGTCAACAAATTCACACATTCGTTAGTTTTTAATTTTCTAAGTATCCCAGTTTGTGGAAAATACTCCTTTCACAAAAAATAACTTCAGAAAACAATATACTTTTTTAAATATATTTTGTTTTTCTATCAAAATATTTCTTAAACCAAACTGTGTGGGGGTCCAAGACTTTTGACGTTGTGTGTATAAGCACACTTATTGCTCGAAGTAGGTACTCCTTGGGGAAAATAACCCAAAATGGAAGCAGTATCCTGTTGAAATATTGTATGTAACAGGTAAAAATAATTATTGCTGTTTCTTGAATTAAATGTTTTATTAATATTGTTATTAATTCTAGATGACTATCAAAAGGCAAGAAAAAAAACTGTTGACAGAGAATCTGATACTTCAGATGAAAAGGAAGGGGAAAACGAAAAAAGATCTCTAAAACCTATCCTCAAAGTTCTGAGCATGATTCTGAAAATGATATCTATGAAAAGGGTTAGTTTACTAACAGTACATGACATTAGTTTCTAAATAGTCCAATCCAAATTAAGGTAGAAATAATTTGTTAAATAGATTTTATTTTAGGCTTAACTGATGAACTACCTGAATACTCATCAGAGAGCAGTATAGAAAAAGAGCAAGACTATTGTAGAAGTTCAGAGCCACTTACACAAGAAAATGTAAGGAAAGAATATGACTCACATAGGGAAATAGTAATAGAACAGGAGTTATCAAGCAATATAGAAACGGAACAAGATTCAGAAACTGATCTCTTGATTTTAGTAAAAGAAGCGGAATCAAACAATATCACTTTAGAAAGAGATATAGATCTGACAATCATGAATGTATCAACAGGTATATTTTTATTTGTTACATCTTTTTTTTACCACTATCTATTTTATATGATTTAATTTTAAATCATCATTTATATTATAACTTGGAAAATTTTTTAAAAATGCTGTTATATATATTTTATTTAGATCAGCTTATCAACAATTTGAAAGAATATATTGAAGATAAGTTATTGATTTGTTCAGATCTATATGGTTTTTATTAAATAAACTAAATTGCCAAGTATAATTATTTCATCAATTTTCTTATTATACCTTTGGATTTGTAGGAGAATTTTCCAAAATAAATAAAATGTTGGCTCATCTTTTATTAGAAATTCAATCTCAAAATACATTTCAAAATACTAACTTCCAAAATAATAACTTGGAAAATAATTTGCGAAAAGATTTTCGAATTGAAAACATGAAAAAATTGGAAGAAATTGATAAACGGGCAGAGGACGATGCAGAATATTATAAAAATTTGGTGAGTGTTTTGTAGATTTGTAAGTTCTAAATTGAATAATTTATGGAGTATCTTTTGCTTTCATATTACTTCAATTTATTGAAATACTATTTTCACGCTGGTGAGATTAGATGTCTTAAGAGATACATTGAATTAATATGAATTCAAATAACAAAAAAAATGCGAAAATAATATAAGTCTCTTTACATGCTTCTTCATTACATTTTGGCAATTCCTATTTTTTTTTATTTCAAAAATATTCCATATTTTTATCTTCATTTGTTTTTGAGATATTGATCACTGAACAATTTGAATAAATTTCTATTATTTGTCCTTTTTAACATAATTATTAAATAATTGCATTTCAATTTTTTATATTCAAAAACAACTGAAAATAATGCTGTTGTATATTATATTTTCGAAATCATAAAAAAAAATCTTTAAAAATTTAATAATAAACCTTTTAAAAATGTTGAAATATCTTTTATTGGGCGCAACCTGTAAATGTAGTCTTCATCTGATTTTAGAAAAATGAAAGTTTAATTTTTTTTACCTCAAAAATAATGAAAAAAGATGGTGGACCAAATATAATGAATACATAACATGTACATAAATGAATAATACTTAGTCATCAAGGGCATCAAAACATATTTAAAAATGTCTTTAATAAAGGCAAACCTTATTGCAATGAATTATTTATTAATTACTTAATATATTATAGTGCCAATATTTATCAAAATTTGAATATACCTTCTTAGATATATATATGATATATATTTTTATCATACTAAATATTTGTAGGTAGTTTATTTCAAGACTGTTGGAGGGACAACATTGAAAGAAAAAAATTCATCGAATTTTGAAGAGAGTGTTCTCCAATAAAATAGTAGCTCAGTTTAGCTGGCTGGGATACAGCAGAGGGCAGTCAAAAAATTTCAAATGGAGCAGTTTGAAACTAATTTCTGCCATTAAAGGTAGGGTTTACATTCTTGTAACAAAAGTTTTTCCGTTTTTTCTTATTTACAAAAAATTTCTCTAATTTAAAATTGTAAAAGTGAGCCATATTAGGCAGTAGGTAATACCCATTATGTTTTAGAATCCACTTTGTAAGTAATGGTTAGAAATATGTACATATATATTTAAGAAATTATTGATTTCAACCCCAAATATAAAATGCTTTTCATGTATTTTTTTCAGATGCTGTGTACCAAGATCAAAGTTATTCAGACAAAGTGTTTGAAACTATTGGAAGTGACTGGACAAGACAAGGGAACCAGAGGTGGCATAGAGACCAAGAGAATAAGAATGAAAAAAAAGATTAAGTTTTATGAATTTGTGGAAATGGTTTTTTTTTATTTTTTTATTTTTTAAAGTGTTATAATGATTTTGTTTTAAAGTTTTATTAAAAATATTAATTTGACATATATATCATTAAAAAAATAATACTGATTTTCTATACTTTTATTTATTTTTGTTTGAGCTTTTTTTATCTAAGTATAAATCAAGCTGAAATATAAGAATAAAGTTTAGAAAACAGTTTTGTTTCTTCCTGTAGCGTTAATTAAAACTCTTAAAAGCTCTTTGTGCTAGAGCTGATCCATAAGTAAAACATCGCTAGAGACATATCAGTGATACATCTAATATGTAACCTATTTGTACCTCTATAGGATACAAAAAGAGTAGTGAAACGTATCTGTGATAGATCACTTTGCTCTTTAGAAAGGAGTTTTGCTTTCTTCTTGAGTAGGACATGGGAGCATCGCTTAGATATATCTGCTATGCAAACGCGCTTATTTTGTGATGTATCTGTGATAAAACGACCATCACAAAATATGTAACTGGAATGTTGCTGCTTCGCAACATGGTCAACATTTTATTACGGTATTTCGGTTTAGATTTTGACGAAAGTTGTTCCAGGATTCTTTTTTTGCTGTGTTTAATGATTCTTCTAGTATTGGCTGATGCCCTTTTATCATCAATATAATTTGAAATATTTCAGAACCTAAAGTTTATTTTTGTTTTTGTATTGCTTTTGCACAATCTGGGTTTCATTACTTTTTATTATATTTTGGATTAAACACTTTCTTCCTTTTTGGAATTGCTGTAGTTGACGCTAAATTATTTAGTTTATACATAAATATATTTTAGTCAATTATATCATTAAATGAAGTTTCTCTAGTATTTCATAAAACAGTGTCCAATCCGCTTTATTTACGTTCCAACCATAATAGGTATACCTATATAGGAAAATGGTTTAAGCCCAGAGAAGTTTTTTCATGAAATACTTCCTGAATATATCGTAAGGTTCACTGCAGACCTGTTTCTTTGTAAAATAGTAGGTATAAGTATTTCCGTACCGCAGTTTAAAAAGGTCATATTGAAATCCTCTAGAGTAGGGGGTCGGCAACCTTTTTTAGTAGTCCAGCATATTTCTGAAATATAGAAGTTTGGCGGGCACCGTCCAGATTAATAAGACTATTTTTAAATATGAGAATAATATATAAATGTAACATAAATAGTAGGTAATACATATATTAATACAACTTAAATTTATTACATACGGACATAATGCACATAATTTCAAAAAATTCGAAGTTTTGACATTTCACATTTTAGCTAATAGGTATAATATTGTAATTTGACACATAAGTCGAATTTTCAGTTATAAACATTGGTCCAAATGAACATTAATTAATACTTCTAAATTATAGAATTCTTAAAATCGATTATTAAATTCTGCCAATAAAGTATCGAAATTTTTGGCAAATTGAAGAGTTGCAGCTTTTCGTCGCAATAATTTTTAATTACCATTGACAAACTTGGAGAATGTGAAAAATTGCCTTTTTTCATATATGATTTCCAGATCGGTAATTTAGCTTTAAAAAAATTTTCGGCACTGATCGTCGAAACTATATTTCTACCTTGTAATTTCAAATTTAGTTCTTTCAATTATATCGTAAAATATTTAGTTTTTAAAATTTTAGACATTCGAATGCTGGTACCACGTTGCCGACCCCTACTCTAGAGCAATCAACAAATGAACTCCCTTAGCATCAGATATATCACAGCCCCAAGCTATACATATATGCTAAACATTAAAGTCACCGTCTAAAATAATTTCTACTCCCTAGTAGAAATTTTTAAACCCGGTTCAACATATAAGCAATAAAAATTAATAAAGTTATTACAGTTGATTTATATCTCTTTAGCAATACACATTAACCATTAAATCGAGTATATTATATTTAAATATATGTTGAAAATGCCCTTCATCTATTTTTTATCCTGAAGCTAATAAAGGCCGATCCAGATCATAGAATGAAGATCTGCGAACGACAAAAATAAGATTCTTTTTTCAGACGAATCAACTTTCATGTAAAATGGGAAGGATATCCATAAAAAAATACTGTAGGTATTAGTCAGCGGAGAATCCTCATTGGATACGAGAAACAGATACTCAATTTCCTCAAAATGTAAAGGTTTTCATTAAAGAAAATTTAACAGTCGAAAAATTCTAAGTATGATTAGAGACGAAGTTGGTCCTATTTTAGCAAATTAAAATCCAAATTAACTAGATCTGGTCCTACAGGATGGGCCACACCACATTATACTGAAATTGTAAGATTACTTAAACAAACTCTATCATCCAAACAAGTATGTGGATTGGACAAATAGGTAATTTTTAGGAAAGGTAGCGTTCTAGATAGTATTACAGATATGGAGGATAGCAAGAAGAAGACTCTTTTTAAACAAAATATTTTTTTGAAACCCTTCATTCAATAAGAGGATAAATATGACACAAATGTATTCTTGTCTGATTCCTATCATAATATATCATTTTTAACATTAAAATTAAAATGAACAATATTGGAAAATCAATTTTAATTATCATTTTATGGATGTTTCAAATACAAGACATTTATAACACAATGTACAAATTAGTCCAGTAAATAAAGGCCGGGAGACCCTGGAACCTGGACATCAGGTCGAGTGCAAATTTTTTTTTTCTCAACTTGTAGGTAAATATGGGTACATTAACTTCTGAAAATATGTCCTTCGGGAGATGAGTGGAGGGGGCCGGAAAATGGCCAGAAACCCCGAAAATCCGGTTTTTGTCCGATACCTCCCGAAATATTACACTTAGAGAAGTGGGCTTTGTCTAGAAATGAAGAGCAGTCGATTATCTAAAAAACGGTCCTTATCATTTTTGTCAAAAATTTAACCGTTTTCGAGATAACCACCCCTAACCGTAGCCTGGTTTTCGAGCTGCTGCGCCGCGTCTCGGAAAGCACGCTCCGTGAATGCGGGCAGACAAATTGTTCCATAACTTGGGTAAAAATTAATCTTTTTTGATGATTCAAAGTTCATATGAAAGGAGGGACCTGTAGCTATAATATAGTATGACATGAACCACAAATAATCGAGCACTTTAGTCCCGCTTTGATACTATACAGAGATGACGCGTGGCCGGGACATGTATCACAATCAAGGAAGTTTGGAGGCAAAGTTTTTTCGCCTAATAAAATAGTCGATATATACATTGATGGAAAGCTGGGAGTTTGATATTTTATTTAGTATAATCATTAACCTCCAAAAATTCAACCCTGAAAAGAAAACAACGATTAAAAAAAAAACGTAGATTTTTCATCGAGGTGAGAATTTTCTCAATTTTCCGGGAAACTGAAAAATTTGTAGAAAAATAAAAAAAGCCATCGATAAGGGGACATTTTCAGCTTTCAAATAATGTGCATTGAACCCAAATATGGCTCTTCATTATTTATCAATTATCGATAGACCCAGGCATTTTCAAAAACTCCGAAAATACAAAAAAAACGTCCCAAGAAGAACGCGTTGTTTATAAAAATAAACAAAAATTATTGATTGATTCTTACGGAATACATTCGTCACCTATCATAGCTTCATTATCCAAAAGGATTCGGTGAAACTACTCTTGATTAAAAAAAATATGAATAGATTGATAAGGAGGGTAAAATATCGAGGAAAAACGAACTTTGGCTAGATTTTTCAATATTCCAGAAAAATAAAAAATAATACTATATTATAGCTAGAGGTCCCTCCTTTCATATGAACTTTGAATCATCAAAAAAGATTAATTTTTACCCAAGTTATGGAACAATTTGTCTGCCCGCATTCACGGAGCGTGCTTTCCGAGACCCCCACTTCTCTAAGTGTCATATTTCTGGAGATATCGGCCAAAGACCGGTATTTTCGGGATCATTGGCCATTTTCCATGCCCCTCCCCTCACTTCTCGGTGGACATATTTTCAGGGAATAATCTACCCATGAACACCTACAAATTAAAAAAAAAAAAAATTCTGCACGCGACCTGATGTCATGGTTGATACCTTCGTTTATTGGACTAATGTATTAATATTAAATACAAATATATAAAATGGACAACACTATTTACATTAAAACTCCAAGACCTTACTTGATGCAAAACCGATTATCAAGTGATGCTTAAATTCCTTTATCATTTTTAGTTTTTATTCCGATTAAATTTATTTTTACATACTTGTTGAAGAGTTAAGAGTAACCGTCACCCAAATTTTGAACATTCGCCCTCATATTAATTGTTTGGTTAACCTAAATATGGATCATTTCTAGAATATTTAATTTAAAGCAATTAGATTCCCTGTCTAGATTGTAGAGCTATTGAAGTTGAAGTCATGATTCCACATCTGTAAAGAGGTACTACTCAGTGGCCAGCTAGATCATCAGACCTTAAACAGTTGGATTTTTTCTGTGGGGCTATCTCATGAATATGTATGTATAAGTATTTCCAACAAAGCCAACAAACATTGACGCTGTCAGAGAAAAATAACGGAAATCAGGAATATTTCGCCTAAAACTTTAAATAAAATTAAATAGGGGTTTTATAACACACTAACTTATTGCCAATGATTAAACAGATCACCTAAAAACCTTTCATGTATTTATTTACCCATAGGAAGTGCTGAAAAATGTAAAAACTTCATCTTATACTTTTTCATTTAGAACATAAGTATTGTAAGTCCTTTGAAGTCAGCTTATCAAGAAGCTTTCAAAAATATACAATGATACAGCATGTTCTACTGAAAAAACAGTGTAGTGGCTCAGCTAGATTCACACTAATTCTCCTGTATATTTGATTTTCATTCCAAAAACGTAGAAGTTTAAAAGAAGACGTGTCTCAGCACTATATGTCTTAAAAATAATAGGATAAATAATTTTATTCCACAAGTGGTTTTGTTACTATATATAAATCATTCTCTTTTACTAACACATACCATTGATTACAAAAAATTACACGTTATTTTTTCTTATTTTAATTTATTAACTTAAATAGTCTAATTAATCCCTCATTTCACCTTCTTCATCTTCATCTTCCGCACCTCTAATAAATAATATGTTATTACATCTAATCAGAACTTCTCCCAAATTTCCTGAAAATTTGAAAATATATAATTTTTCTGACTAAAAATTTGAATATTTTACCTGTAACACTTCCATCAATATATTCTTCGGTGTTTGCGAGCTGTAGGTTCATGTACCCATCAACAGACACCAGATATCCTTTATATTCATGGCCCCATTTTAACTTCACTAAAACAGCTTTCCCTGTGAGGCTATTGAGAAAGGGTTTAGGGTTTATTGGCATAGCAGCTGACATTTTGATGCGATTAAAAGAAACGTTTAAATAAATATGATCTAAGTAGAAATAAAGTCCTAAAAGCAACTTGTAAATGCTTCAGCTATAACCTCTTAAAAACGCCGCTTTGTGAATGATGGATTTTTGACAACTGACAGTAAGTCGATTTTTACAGACAACGCATTTCAATTTCATATAATTATAAATGTAGTCCTTTCTTTTTAATACCCAATAGATATTGGCCACATTTTTAATTTAATTTGAAATATAGAACTAATGATACGATTAATTTTAGAGTTAGCAGGTAATTAACAGTCGTAAAAAAATTACTTTCTACTTTTATTATGGACCTTTACTTAATACATAATCTAGTAACACAAATATGACGCTTATTTTTGAAGAATTTGTACTTAGCACGAGCTTTCAAGGTTAATGTATAAACTAAATATAATTAAAAACTCTTATTCTTTAGATGTAATATAATTTGTTATTTTAAATAAGCACTTTAAAAGTGAATAGTCATAGTTATTTAAACAATTGGAAGAGTCTTGCAGTTTTTCTTTTAGCTGAATAGGTAGGTTAATCTTCATTTCTAAAACTAATATACTAAAATGTTTACAAAATCTTGTCTGTTAGTAAACCTGATGTAAAAATATATCAGCTATTTCAGATCAATGAGAAAATTAACAGTATGTGCATTTCATGTTCATTCTCTATTTTTTATTCTCCCTTCAATATTTATTAAATTCTTTAGTGTAATATAAAACTCAAGTCCAGTAAAGGTGTTAATAGATTTATTTTCTGGGAGCAGAATATTGTAAAACTATTTTTTTGAACCAGTCAATATTTATGACCGCTTAAAGTATGGATATTCTAGCATTACAGCATAAAAAAATATTTCTTGCAAGATAATCAATTCCATTATAGGGACAGCAAAAAAATAGAGAAATTAGTTTTTTAAATGTTTTAATTAGATCAAAATTTTATTTGCGATATATCTACTTAGTGCAATATAAGTAATAAATAATTGTAGTAAATATACTTTGAATGAAATATTAATAATAATCTGGAACTGGGGCACATGCAATCTTAATAAAATCTTCATATCTGACCATGCTATTTACATTAACATTAGCTTCTCTGAAGATTCTATCAACTTCTTTAGGAGACAAACATTCTCCCCAGTTTTGCAACAAGTAACGTAATTGTTTAGCAGGTACTTTTCCAGTATTTTCTTTATCGGCAGCTTTAAAAGCGTCCACTACTTCTTTGGGAATATTTTCTACTTTAGAATGAATGTACATTACTTCTAAAAAGTCTGCAAAGGACATTTTACCACCCTAAAAAACAAATCATTACCCTATTGAGAATCGCATTAATTTTTAGATAGATTCAAATAAAACATGATTTTTATAAATACTTAAATTTAGCTAAATTTGAAAATATTCAAGACAAATTAACATTTATTCTTAACAATTAGAACAATGAAACTAAGTAGGTATTATATGGTCTATAACATTTTTTATAAACATAAGATGTTTTTTTGTAATATTAAGCTCAATCAAGTAGAAGATATAAAATGTTTTAAATCAATTCCTATATTTTAATATGGGAGATATCTTATATTATAATACACTCACAATAATCTCTATAGATATTTATTATTATATAAAAATAATAATGATGTCATACCTTTTGTTTTAAATAACCAGTCATTTCTGTTTTTGTGGGTGATAAACCCAAACTCCTCATGATAATAGTTAATTCATCCAGATTTTTTATGGTTCCAGATCGGGAAAACAAATAAAAGCATTCCCTAAATTCTATAAAAATAAAATACATTTTATCTTTATTCTTGAATGAATATTACAATATTAGATAACAAACAATATTATTTTGGCTACTTTATAACGTTTTTATTACAAAAAATTGAAAATAAATCTGATACTGTTAATGATCATACCTTCCTCATATCTTTCAAACATAATTTTAAGCAATATAGAAACTTTTAACGGAAGTGAATCTTTAATTATGTAAATTTTGTCAGAATAATAAGGTAAATGTATAAAAATGTTTGTCTGATAATAATTTTATCACTTGGAATTATAATGTACAGTAAATGTTTGTTAAAATAATCTTAATTAAACCTTTAAATTCTTTAACATATTGTTCTTACACTTTGTTGAACACTTACCGTCTATATCTTTTTCCTTAAAATATCGTGCCTAAAAATTAAAACTTTAAAGGTATGTGCAAAAATGTTAAATAAACAGTTCTTACCATTTTGTTTATAATAATTCCTTAATAAACTAATATGAATTATTGAAAAATATTTTGGTTGTGTAGACACGTCGTCAGCGTAGATAAAAGGAAATTACCAATACAGGTAACAAAACAGGTGAAACTAAAAAGTACAGTTATAAAATAAATATTTCATCAGATGCTTCTCAGCCTAGCCGTGTACAATTACGAGACACAGTTAGTTATTTAATGTTATTATCTACCTAATTGTTTTTATCAGATTCGATGTGTACATTTTAAAATAACTAGTTGATATGATTAAGTAAAAATTCTATTACTTGTTTAGTTAGTAGTAAAGAAATAATGAAATATGGTGCAAATAAACAAAATAAGAACTGTTTATTGCTGAGAAGTTGTTCTTTGAACTTTGATTTTCGCACTGCTTGTATGTTGCAATAATAATAATAAACTGTTTGTTTTTAAGGTAAATTTAATAGAAACGAAACAATGCCTTGCTGCTAAGATCTCTCAATATGGCAAAAACTGCCGATAAAAATTCTTTTAGTCATAAAATAGACAAGCTAAACAACACACAAATAGTCATTACTAGTCTGACAGCAGGTGCAGTAGCAGGTGCTCTGGCTAAAACAACTATAGCCCCATTAGATAGAACAAAAATTAATTTTCAAGTCAGGTGAGTAGATCATCAATTAATTACAGGAGCCAATTTATTTCCTAGTAATAAATTCCTATTTTAATATATTATACCATCTATCATTTAATAAAAATATCTATTATTCAAAAGTTAAGGTCAAAGATGAATAAAAATGTCTTAGGAAGAAATTAAATAACATATACTTTACAATATTTGTACTTTGAATACACAAAATATATGTGTTAAAATATGCAGTATTGATGCATATGTATGGAATAAATTTAAAGATTAAAACATCAATTTTAATTTTTGAATAGTCATATCATTACTTAAATGTAAGAATCGTTAGGACACGGTGTTGGCTTAATTGACGATGTTTTTAAATACAAATAGGGGGAATGTGTTACTTAATTTGAATGGTCTGGTTATTTTTTAACTAATAATTTTAATCTATATTTCTACAAGGTGAACGAAAATTTTATATTTAGTTAAGTGGAATAAAGTTACAATAAATGCTCATTCATTGAACTAAATTAATCTAAGGAGCGGGTATAAGATATCGTTGCGTCTTCTACTGTTTTTAATGGTTCAGTAATAGAAATACATAAGTCAAAAAAGTACTCTACTCTAATTTTAAGTTGATATAGTATCAGTGAAGTTTATAGAAACCAAATAAATCGAACTTTTATGATTGGCTCTGTAGATAAAGTAATGACCAAACAGAAGTTATTGATTAATTTAATGCTAAATAGACTTACCGAAAACCCGATACTTAATCAAAAATTTGTAGTAAAATTGAAAAAAGTTTCGAGAAACAAGCAATTTTAGAGTTATTCCTAAAAGCAGTAGAAAATCAATTTCCAATAATAATTTACAACAATCGATTATCGTTAGAATAATAAAATGGTAAAAGTGGCATCCTTACAAGGTACATATGAACAAAAACTATTAGAAGATGACTTTAATGGAAGATTCGAATTTTGCAAAACTATAATAATAATAATCTTAATGTCTTAATTAAAAATTATTAGTAATTTTCAAATTAATAATCATTTATAAAAAGTTTAGCTTAAGCTATTCTTACACTGAACCTTATTTGAACTACAAAAAAAATGAAATAAAATAGATTTATCATAAATTGCGCGAAAATTAAGAAAAAAACATTCATACAAAAGCAACTCTTTTAGTTTTCTTTTAATTAACTTATGAGATAGATGTATTGTTATATAATAAATTAATATTTACTGTTGTACCTAATTTGTTGAAGATGTTGAATGCTGTGATTATATTTTGCTTAATATTTAATGACATTTTTTATAACGCCAATATTTCCCTGACAACAACAAATGAATTGAACAAGCTTATCTTAATCTCAGAGTGAGTTCTACCTATAACTTACTAACACCAACAATAATTTAATCAATCTTTCATTACCACTATTTCAGACAATAGATACACTAACTTATACATCAATTAGTTCAATTTGTTTTTGGTGATTATTTCATTCTCCTATTTATCATACACAACTAATATTCCATATATCTCTTTTTCATTTATGGTTCCTCTTATTGGCAAGTATTCGAATATCCAATTCTACAAACTTGATATTACTAGAATTCTCCTCAACTTCTCCAAGTAATCTCCTTAATTTGAAATTCTTTCACTTCTTCTCTATTTCTCATTTTAAAATTCTAGTTTATAACAATTTGCAATGACTGATATTGGCTAAATTATCAAAAAAACATTTTTATTATTAATTAATTTTCTCTCAAATCTGACAATAATTAAATTCCGTTGACATCAATAAACATCGTTCTCATTAACTTTTTCCTAGTTACCCCCAAAACAATTTTTATTAAGACTTTTAATTACCCTCATTCTTGATTTTTAAATAATCATAACAAATCCTCCTAATTAAAATTCAGAAAAACCAATGAATATTTCTAATCCTCTATCTGATATCAGACTTACTATTAACTACTTTAATTTTTTTTTACATTCAACATCACCTTACATTTTTGTATACAAATTCATTCTTTTAATCTTGTTCTATAACATCTACCCTAATAACACGTTACTAATAACAAATTATATATCACATTTTATTTACAACTTGAGTTTCTTTTGTTAATTCTAGGTTTGCTTTTTCCATTTTACCTTCTGTTTTTCCTCTTATAAGTATTGTCACATTATGTATTATTAGTCACTTTGGTTTTTTAAATACATCACGCTGTATATTCAGTCATTTTTGGAATCTTCTCATATGTAACACTTATGAATTTATGTAGTCTAGAAGATCTTAAATAAACAAAATAAAACAGAAGTCTGGCAACGCCTAATTGTCTCAATACATTTTTTAATACAAACTATTTTCAACTACATTAAAACGTAACAATTGAAAGATTACAATGTTTTTAAAATAATGATTACTTAGTCAAATGTACTCTAATGGATGGTAGAATGCGTCTACCACATTTCTCCATGATTGTCTAAAAATAAATCGAGATTTATGTTTAATTCGTTGCCATAGCTCAGCAAGACTTGCTGGTTTAGTTTTCTAAACTGAATTTTTCAAGTATCCCCAATAAAAATTATCTTTAGGATTGAAATCAGGTGAACGTGGAAGCCATTCAATACTACCTCGTCTATCAATCCATCGTCCGGAAAATATCTCATCTAAATAACGCCGAACATTTACACTAAAATCAGCTGGAGCTCCATCTTGCTGAAACCATATCTGATTAAAATGGGACCCAAACAATTTTCTCAGTGTAGGTACAATTTCATTTTTGAGTAGCATTTCGTATGTATCTGACGTTAAATTTCCTTCGATAAAGAACTGTCCAATTAACTGAGTATCCACTATACCTGACCATACATTTCATTTTTGTGGACTTTGAGTATAGTGTTCACGAATCCAGTGTGGATTTATGCCACTCCAGTACCTTCTATTATGTCGATTTACACTCTCACACAGTGTAAAGGTTGCTTCGTCGGAAAAACATATGTTGTAAACGAAGTTTCCGTCATTTTCAATTTTATCCATCATTAATTCAGTAAACTCTAAACTACGGTGGAAGTCATCTTCACTTAATTCTTGCAATAAATGAATTTCGTATGGTTGAAATTTATTCTTATGTAATACACCTAAGTCTGAAGAATGACCTACATCATGTACTTGTGCAACCCTGCGTGAGAATGTATGTGGATCTTCAACGAAACTCTGCATTATATCTAAAGTTTTGTTGTCATTCATAACTGTTTTTGGTCTACCTGATCGGTATCTATCTTTTACTACTCCAGTCCTTAAAGCGCTTTACAGTCTTTTATACCGTCTCCTTATGGATATGATTGGGAAAGTATCCATATCCTCCCATCATTAGAATAGTAATTCGTTATTTTTCATTAACAACCATTTTAGAGAAGCAATTTACCTTGTAGAACTTTTGAAAACACTTCAAACTACTGTCAGTTTTATTCAATATTGTAAATGGTGAACAAATGTGAAAATGACAGCATTTTAGATTTAAACATTTAAATTTCTTCAAATCTAAATATTTTGTACTCTTTTATTTATTTAAGACCTTCTAGACTACGTAAAATCATAAGTGTTACATATGGTTGAACTCGTATTGAAGAGAAGATTCCAAAAATGACTGAATATACAGGGTGATGTATTTAAAAAACCAAAGTGACTAATAACATCAGAGAAACGGCAAAGCTAGCTACATTGCAAATGTCAAATCTGGAATCTCCGTATCCCAAAATAGGCTTATCCCAAATTTTGTAGAGTTTGGACTAGCAATTTACGAGATAATTGGCCGTTTCCAGACTTTTGGTCCACTCTGTATATACATGGTGACGCATTAGGGTGACCATGCTCGATTAGTTCGCTATTATTAAAGTTACGAAAAAAAGTGTTCATAAAAAGAGTAGGCATTTTTGAGATTCATGTTTTAAAATTAGTCCCAAATATACAGGGTGTTCAGGAACGCTGTATCAGACCAAAGATATGTTTTTTTAAATGGAATACTCCGTATGTTTTTACATTTTTGCAGAGTTAATTTCAACGATGTATCACACTTTGTCTATTATGTTTAATTAAGGATCTACAGTCACCTGAAAATCAATAAAAACGGCTTACATGTCCCTATCCTAAGTTCTATGGTATGGCATTAAAAAATGTTTCATACAGAGAGATCAAAAATTTGAAAGCCATCTGATTACATTAAGCTTTACAACCTAAAATTATTTTCACTTTACAGGTGTTCTGTAGCTACTGGCCAAATTAAGTAAACATTTTTTAAAATACAGTAGTACATTTTTATTACTTATGTGAATTCTGCTGACTTTTTTAAGTCTCCGAATATAGGGTTTGTCAGATATATACTGGATGTTTCAAAAGTTATGACCACTTTTATATCGAATCGTTTTATATTGACCAGCCTGTATCTAAATAGGAACAATTGTTTTACTTTTGTTTGTATAGTTAGTAGTTTAGGTATGCGTTCTATTTTCATCTGTTTTATATTTTTTAACAGAACCTTTAAATTGCATATAGGCTAATTCAAAACTCGGAACATACATTTTCTCAATATAAATGGAACACCCTATATTTTAGATAGATAGATATATAGACTATACCCTTCTATGACTTTTATTGAGATGTTTCCAATTTTATAAGAACATTTTCATTTTTTTTTTAATCAGATCAAGTAAGCCTTGCAATAATAACCAATTTTGTAATGACAAATTAATACATTTTTTTATTATCTTCCGAAGTGTCAAATCATGTCTCGTACTAATGAAATATTACAATTACTCAATAATAAGCTTTATTCAAATAAAAGAATATTGTCAAATATACATTAACAAATGGGTAGTAATTGCTACACAAATAGGTAAAAATATTAATCACAACAATTATATTGAAATGCAAAAAAGAAATAAAATTTTACAAAAATTGTTCAAAACGACCCCCTCCAACATCAACACAATGTTGCAGTTCAAGGGATCTGGGATGCCATCTAATTGATCCACCCCTTCCAATCCACCTGTTCGGAAAATTAGTGTGGAGATAATTGAGCGCTCCTTGCGTATGGTGCATAGGAGCACCATTATGTAATAATCACATTCGCCGTCTTATATTCTGTGAGAATGTTGCATCATTCTAGGTAGGTGATTTTGCAAGAAGTCTGAGTACACTTTACCAGTTACACTACCGTGAAAAAATGGGGTCCTATCATATAATCCCCTATAATACCACCCAAAACATTAATGACCCATCGAGTTTTGCTATGTGTTACTATCTCGTAAGGATTGGTAGTTGAGTAATAATGAAAGTAATGTCTGTTGACAAATCCCTTTTTATGAAATGTCACTGCGTCACCAAAAAGCACATAGTCAAAAAAAAATGTTTTGTTGGTTTAGTCTCTCTAGTCTCCATTCACAGAAAGTTATTCTTTTTTGATAATTGTAACATTTCCTTAGTACGAGATACAATTTGACACTTCAGAAGGCATATACAATATTTATTAATTTGTCATTACAAAACTGATTATTATTGCAAGGCTTATTGCATCTGATCTGATTATCAAAAAAAGAAAATTGGAAATTTTCTTATAAAATTGGAAATATCTCAATAAGTCACAAATAGGTATAGAGAATGGTCCACAAAAATGAAAGAGCTCTTTAAGGACTATCTAAATACTGTATAAGATACAGGTTGTTCCATTTAAATAGTTTGAAAAAATTTATGTTCTGAGTTTTGACTTGCTGCCATCAAAAAATTGTAAAGCAGATGACAGTAGAGTGCATACCTCAACTACTAACTGTACAAAAAATGGAAAAACAATTGTTCCCATTTAGATACAGGCCAATATACAACCATTTTGATATAAAAGTAATCATAACTTTTGAAACGTCCAGTATATATCTGACAATCCCTATATTCGGCGTCTTAGAAAAGTCAGCTGAATTCAAATAAGTAATAAAAAATGTACCATGGTAATTAAAAAATGTATGTTTAAGTTGACGTGCAGCTACGGAAGACAGTATAAGTGAAAATAATTTTAGGTTTTAAGGTTTAATGCCCCGACAATTTGGCTATGCAAAGTTTTTTGGTTCCAATCTAATAAAGGAACAGTTGGACTTTTAACACTATGGGGACACCCTGTATATAGAGGGTGACCTACTACATTTTGACATTCCAATATCTCGAAAACTGTTCCCATGACAAGGTGATAAAGATGACATATATATAATAATAATAATAATAATAATAATAATATATTTCCAAGGTTAATTTATTTTGTACAGAGACGTATTGATTAAATAGTTTCGTCTCTGGCTACGTCCAGTTATTGAGTTACCGTGCACATCTCACCTCCAGGTATGTTTCGCCTCTGGCTACGTTGAGTAGTTGCGTTGCAGTGCACATCTCACTTCCAAGTGTTTTTCGCCTCTGGCTACGTTGAGTAGTTGAGTTACCGTGCATACCTCACCTCCTGAAGAAGCCTATTAAAACAGATGGCGAAACATTGAGAAATATATCAAAAATGAGGCGGTCCTCCGAAAAAATAATCCTCAGCTTCATTCTGGCCGTAGAAGCCTACGATTTTCTATACTTAAATCCCCTTGGCATCAATACATATTCTTCTCATCAACAACTTTTGCCTAATTGTAACCAAAACAATTTTTATTATGAATTCTTATTACCCTCATTTTTGATTTTTGAATTATAATAACATTACTTTTAAATACTTCTTTAAATTGTTCTTTGTTCTTCTAAACTCTGCCAAAATCGTATTGAAATAAATTAATTACTTTTTAACTTCTATAATTCTTTAATTATAGCTTTTTTTGACATTTTACATCATAAAAAATTCTGACAATTTTGTATCAACAACCCAATACTCAGAACAAATTAAACTACTACTTGATCCAAAAATTACACAACTAAAACAGGCATACATGTTAAATAAAAATATTACATTACAAAATTCTCAAATTTAATTTTCTATCACTCAATATTATTTAAAAATTTAATTTTTCATAAATTTATAAAATTGTAAACATGTAAACACTAAACAGAAATTGTAAATTAAAACAATGTATTAAATATAATGAATACAAAAAATTGTTTAGGAAACTTGAGTACAAATTAAGAAATTAATAATATAAGGCATAAGATTTTTTTTATTCCATAAATCTGTATCTTAATGGTACTATATTAAATTTGTATCATACAACTTTTTACTGTTTGCACCAATATGATTAATTTTTTGGTTTAGTAATTAATTTATTCTTGAAATCTGAATATTTACTTAATAAATCCTGATTAAACAGTGATGCTTCAGACCCAGAATCGACCAATAAATTAATAGGTTCTCCTTTTAAATATCCTTTTATTACTACTAAATTAAATTGATGTTCATCTTTAAAATTGTTGTAAATTCCGTAGGGTGTTCATAATTGCAAGTATACAGACTTTGGTTTGTAAAGCGCTCCTCTAAAAATATTGATTGTCATTTGTATGTGTCATTTGGTCTAATGGTACTGTTCTTTGTATTATATCTTTTCTTTCTTCTTGTATTTTTGTTCTTCTTATTTCTCTTTCTAAAATTCCTTGTCGATTCTCTGTTCATTGAAAATGTATTCTTCTCTGTCTTTCTCCATTTTCGTTTCTATTTCTATTTTCATATGTGTTAGTATATTGATATAGTTTTTATTGTTAAATGTCCTATTGTTATTATTATTGTTAAATCTGTTATTGTTGTAATTATTATAAGATATATTATACTTATATAAATTTCCACAGTATTCCAAAGCTTATTTTATATTATATGTTATATTCAATCGACCCAGGTTTCAATGTTTTGACACATCATTTTCCAGATTTCATCTAAAACTGGGTCGATTGAATATAACTTTAAAGAGTTTTGGAATACTGTGGAAATTCAGATAAGTATAATTTATATTTTCATATTTGTTATGGATAGTTTCCACAAAGTAAGATTGTTATTATCGTTATCATGATAATTTTGATGGTTTGATGTATGTTTTAATTTCTGTTATTTTGATATCTATATTAAGGCTCTGTCATTATTATCTCTTATATTTTGTCGTATTATTATTGTCATTTTTATTAATAAAATTATTGACTATTATTTAGTAACCCCCTTTTTTTCAAAACTATTAATATTTTTAATTGCAGTTCTTTCTGATACTTCTGTTTTAGAATGTCTTACAATTGACGTTATTATTTCTTTCTCTCTCATAGGAAGATCTAGAAATTTCGCAAGAATAAATCATTTCAAAGCATAATTTAAGTTATACCTCAGTTGTAATCAAATTTCCCAAAATACATTTTTACCCCAAAGATTGTGATTTTTTTTCCTAGAAGTATCCTAAAAATTTTATTTTAATTGTTTATAATTTTGAATTTCTAACATATTAGTGTTGTACCATAATAATCTCTGTCCACTTCATTTAAACCTAATCATTTATCTCAGTTCATTCATATTCTGAATGGATTCAGCTCTATTACTTTCAAATTTCTTCACCTCCATATTCTTTAGTATTTTGCTACCATTATTTTGAATTTGTCTTTTAAAAACTGGCATTTCTTGTTGTACTTTATATTTATTCTCTTTCACAACATTTTCTATTTTCTTTATTTCACTTCTGTTATTGGCTACATCATCAGTGTTCTTTTCCAATTCCTTTAAGATTCTATTAGCATTTTGTATCATTGTTTCTTTAATTTCTGTGTTTTTACATTTTGTTCTGTTTTGTGATTCTTTTCTATTCATTTTTCTTCTAATTTGATATCATTTTCGTCCAATTTCTTTTCTATCCCTGTAAACCTTGACTCTATTGTAAAAATCTTTAACCTATCTTCGTCTTCACCTTATTTTTCTTCTCTTTTTTATCCACGTTTTTTATTGTGTCTTCTTCCAATTTTGCCTCTATTTTCTGTTCCATGTCTCTTTTTGAGTTATCAATTTTTTCTCTATTTGCACCGTTTTCTTCTTTTCTCCAATTTTTTAATTTTATTATTATATTCTTGGAATTTATTATTCGAATTTTCTTCCATTTTATTATTGTATACTTGGAATTAAATATAAAAAGATAAAAACTTATCTGAATTTCTACAGTATTACAAAGCTTTTTAAAATTATATTTTTTCGATCAAGGTTTCGCCTCTCTAGCATTGTCTAGAGTGACATAAGTTTGACAGATTTCTTTTAGGCGCAAGTAACTTCATACCATTATCATTTCAACTAATCATTATCAAGCAAAATGTACAATAATTTTCTTCTTTTTCTAAATTTTTTTTGGTTATTATATAGGTATTTAGCCCAATAGGTAATCTTAGGTAATAATTGAACTTCCTAGGTTTAATTGTTCATTCAATACTATATACTGAGGAAATTTTATGTATTTCTTTATTTCATATTCCTGCAAAAAATTAAGATCTTCTTTCTTGTCATTCATATGAAATACCTCCACTGTTGTTTCAATTGTGTTCTTAAGTGTATTTTTTTGTTTAATGTCAATGAGGTGTTTTGCGTAATATGATTTATCTGGTTGTTTTAATCTATAACATCATAAGTGTTCACTATACCTTATTTAAAAATTTCTAAGGGTCTGGCTAAGATAGATGGCGTTACAATCCGGACAATTTAGTTAATAAATATTTGATTTTTAATTTATTAATTTTAGGTTTCACATTTAATAAAAATGAACCTACCTATATTACATAAATTAGCAGCTAATTCAATGAACTTTTTCAATATCAATGTGTAGGGACGATTTTAAAAGAGAAATTAATCTAATAAAACAAATCGCTACCTTTAATAATTATCCATGACATCTAATAAAAAGGAGAAGGTTGGCTGCCGTTAACTTTATATTTCCAAAACAACCTAAAGATGACAGGTCAGACAAAACTATTACATATTTTAGAGATATTTCAAACAAAATATCAAAACTTATATCTCGTACAACATCTATAATATCTTTTAAAGTATGAAATAATGTAGATAGACCAGCTTTCGTAGACTACGTCACAATATGAAAAAAAGAGTTAGTACTCAGGATTCTGTTAATGTTTTTTAAATTTTTCATGACAGACCATATGATTTTTTTAAAAGTCTATTTACATGTGTCTGAAATTTAAGTCCGAATAAAAGTAATGGCCAAGATTTTTTACACATTCTTTTATATGTAAAGGTATATGATTGATACGTAAATACAGGGTGTCCAAATAGTGTGTAAAAGTCCGACAATTCCTTTATTAGATTGGAATCTAAAAGTTTTGCACAGCCAAATTGTCGGGAGCAATAAGCTTTACAACCTAAAATTATTTTCACATACATTTTTTTAAATACAATTGCTTATTTTAATTTTGCTGATCTTTTTAAATCTCCGAATATAGGATTTGTCAGATATACAGGGTGAGGCATTAGTGTGGCAAAGCTCGATTAGTCCGCTATTATTGAAGTTACGAAAAAAAAGTTTTTACAAAAAGTGTAGGCAGTCTTGAGATTCACATTTTAAAATCAGTCCCAATTATACAGTGTGTTCAGGAACGCAGAGCCAGACAAAAATTTTGTTTTTTTAAATGGAACACCCCGTATATTTTTATAAATCTCTTGCCGAGCTAATTTCAACAATGTATCATACTGGATGTCTATTATGTTTAATAAAGAATCTACAGCCACCAGAAAATCACATTTTTTTGAATTTAGATGTATGTAGCAGCCAAAACGTTGAAAATCAATAAAAACGGCTTACATGTCCCTATCCTAATTTCAAGTTCTATGCTAAGGCAATAAAAAATATTTGATACAGAGTGATAACAAATATGAACTTCAATAATAGCGGTCTAATCGTACTTCGACGCACTAATGCTGCACCCTGTATACTGGACGTTTTAAAAGTAATGACCACTTTTACATCAAAATCATTGTATATTCAGCTTGTATCTTGTATCTTTTTTGTATAGTTAGTAGTTCAGGTAGGCGCGCTCTGTTTTATAATATTTTAACAGAACCTTTAAATTGCATACAGGCCAAGTCAAAACTCTGAACATACATTTTCTCATTTTAAATGGAACCACCCTGTAATTCATACAGTATTTAGATAGAACTTAATGTGCTTTTTCATTTTTGTGATCCATTCCCTATACCTACCTGTGACTGTTATTTGTTAATATTCTTTTATTTAAATAAAGTTTATTATTGAGTAATGGTAATATTTTATTAGTACGAGATATAATTTGACACTTCGGAGACTTAAAAAAGTCAGCAGGATTGACATAAGTAATAAAAAATGTACCACTGTATTTAAAAAAAGGTATGTTTATGTTGGCCTGCAGCTACGGAACACTGTATAAGTGAAAATAATTTTTAGTTGTAAAGCTTAATACCCTCGACAATTTTGCTATGCAGAATTTTTTGATTCCAATCTAATAAAGGAACTGTTGGACTTTTACATACTATTGATACCTTGTATAAAAGTTGACGCAGATAGTTGACTTTATCCTTATTTCCAAATATTAGATGACATTTATATTTGTTTAGATTACGCTTAGACGACAGTTCAGGAATGATTTTCAGATCTTCATCTTGGGCATCTAAATAATTGTTGATATTTATATTATGGTAAAGTTGTTTGTCATCAGCATATTTTGCAATTGCGAATAGAGGTTAACATGTCACTAAAAATCAGGGAGCCCAAAACAGAACCTTAAGGAACCCATAATTTACATAAGAGATGAAAATCCATTATTTATACAAGCTTTTTGGCTTCTATTAGATAGACATGAATGAATGAGTTGGATACTTTTTTCGGAAAAACCGAAATATCTTTACTTAAAATATAGTAATGTGTTACTAACAGTGTCAAATGTTTTTAAATAGTCAAGAGCTATGAAACAAGTAATCTTTGTATTTGCGTTTCTTATGATGTTATCGGTAATTTGCGGGAGAGAATCCTGCTTGATAATCAGGTATATACGATTTGAATTCACATAGCAGCAAATTTTGTTATAAATAGCTTATTCGAAAACTTTTGATAATGTGCACAGGATACTTATAAATCTTACTACTTAAAATCTAAGTTTGTGAAGGAACCCTCTAATATAACGTCTTACCTTCTATAAAAATGGCATCCACGACTGGCTCGAACGATTTTACCACTTTTACTGGACTTAAATCACCCCCAAATTTTTATACTCACTTCACGAACGTTTTCCGACGGGATAACGGTTTACTTTATCGTTACTAAATACTACGTTATTGCTTAAGTAAAAACCAAGAAAACTCTGTAGATACAGGCCGTATATATCTACCTTTTTTCTTTCTTTGGTCCGAAAAAAACTCAAAAGAAAAATCAAGAAAATTCAACCACGAAAAACCGACCCTGTCACTGATTTTTTTTTAATAAAATTATATCTACTTTCCATTATGGCTGCCGTGTTAATTTCTCCAAAATTTACGTCTTTGCAACAATGTCGCTTTAAGTCCGTTGTCCGTTTTTTGTAAACAAGTTTTTTGAGTATTCAGCACAGTGGTGTATTTTATTCGCCTGATTTAATTACAATATTTAAACCATAAAAATTAATAATAGAACAATATACCTAAAATTAAGGGCAAATTGAATATACCAATAATGTCATTTTAACTATACTTAAGCAGGTCACTTAGTTCTAGCTATTGATTTTTCATAAACATTAATTTTGACTTAAACAAGTGTATACTTTTTATAGATTTTAAATCTTGAAGTGATTTATTATACTCATATAATCCTTTGTACAATAAAATTTTCATTGAATTCGATCAGTTTCACTGCGGAAGATGAAAATTATTACTACTTCTTGTTTCATAGTTATGGATTATATTCCTTAAATGAACAAATTGAGCAAAATAAGTTAATAACATATTATTATTAAGAATTATAAAAATAAATATAATTGCTGATCTGTACAATATTTCACTAAATGATTGCCATTGTAATACATTGAGCATACATTTTATGATCGTATAACGACAGCTCTTAAGAATGACTCTCATTGCCCGATTTTTTAACTTTTGTAGACTCAGTATTGCTTTAATTCCAACCAAATGCATATTCGATTGTACATTTCAATACTATGCTCTCTTCAGTAGAAATAATTCAACTTATTAATGAACCTACACACATTACACTGTAAACGGAATCTCTTATAGATGTTTTATTATGTAGTAATAATGTTATTGTTATGTATTGGGTTGTTTTTTCTGAATAATAAATATATAAAAGAATCTAAATATTATCTTAAGGGGGGGCGGATTGTCTAACATGAAAAAGCAAACACTACTCTTAATCGTGTGGAGCTACTTGATTCGCGCACTACACACAAAATGGCGAAATGGGGAAAAATATTTTGTTTGTGAATGTTCATTAGTGAGAGGGACATATTTACCATGACCTAGGACTATATATTCCTTTATGAAGGAGTTATATTCATCAAATAGACCGGGGTTAGTTAATTAAATTAATTAAAAGTTAGATAAATCGATTTTATAAAGATAAAAATTAGTGATGGGGGACTCGCGTTCAAAGGATCGAAAAGTACTAGATCCTTAAAAGTACTCGTACTCGAATACAGTGTAACAGGATCGATCCAGAGAAAGAGTACATACAATCTTAGTTGTTCTGCCGAGATGAATCATTCGAGCTCGAATCAAATCGGGTCTCGGGTCTCGGGTAACGAGTTACGAAGTTATGAGTGGAACCACACTGGCAGAACTTTTTCTGATATATGGTGTAACTGTCTCTAAATATAGGTATAATAAAATATATAAATATATAAATAAGTCCTGCTTTAATAACTTCGCAATATTTTTATGATCGACCTGAAAGTGGCAAGAACTATTTTGACACAAAACTCCAGTTATTATAAAGATAAGTGTCTTTTATTGGGCGCGCCCTTTATATGTCATTTTACAAACATTTTAATTTAATCGTAAAACTTCTATTGGAAACTTTTTTTATATCCCTAACAAAAAAAATTAAGAGGTGGCCAAAATACCGGTTGGCCCATCGAAAATGCAACAGAGCCGATATGAAACTGTGTCAACAGTTTACAAAAATGAAGAGACCCGTCGATTTTTTATTAAAGGAGGACACTCTTCTCCGGTATTTTTGAGTCCAGCTTCGATAGAAGATTTGCGTTTCGAACAAGACCTTTATTATTGTATGGAGGCGAGTGGTCATCAGTTTCAACATTTAATAAATTTAGTGGTAAGTAAGCACTTAAATATAATGTAAATTTTAAAATGTAATTGTTTACAAAATATTGGGCGAAATTTTAAAATTAAAAACTGTTGTAAAGATAATTCCAAGGGCTTTAAAACGATACCTTAGTCGACTTCCAATGCCATTGAAATATTTTGAGGTGACTCTTACCCTTCCTTGGGGGTGAAAGTGACGGAGTCAAAAATACCGGAGAAAATAAATAGACGGGTCTCCGCATTTTTGTAAAATGTTGACGCAGTTTCTGATATCGGCTTTGTTTTGTTTTCGATTGTATAATGAATAACCTTGAACATCATGAGACGGCCCTTCAAAAATTAAAATTGACGTGTTTTAGGATGTTTTTCAACTGTCGTGTATTTTTTTAAATAATCTTAATTTGTATTATATACAGTGTACAAGGTGCTTTTAAGAGGTGGTCAGGTGCACAAACATCAATTATCAAGTAAGGTATCCTTACATATTTAATGATATTTGATAAATCAAACCAATAAATATTTAAATATAATACTAGTAAAAGATGTTTTTGCAGATAGCCTTAATTGACAATAATGTATTACTTTCTGCATTTTATAATTGATACCGTTTTATAAACATTCTGTTGATGTTTTGTAGTTTATTTTTAATGAACCTTTATATATCTTTTAGTAATAAAGCTTACTCAACGAAAAAAGCTTTAAAATTTATATTGACGACTTTAAAAAGTGAGGGATTTTTAGCGTTATGGCGGGGGAACAGTGCTACAATGGCTCGCATTATCCCCCATGCTGCAATACAATTTACAGCACACGAACAGTGGAAAAGAATACTCAGGGTGGATCAAGCAGGCGGGTGAGTTTTTTGTCTTTTTACTTATTGAGATTCCTAGAATTATAATTAATTTTAATCTAATTATGTTATTTGATTAAATTATCCAAATATCCAAAAGGCGCTCTTGGTATAAGGCAAACAATAAATACTAGAAATGCATTACAAAGCATGAAAGGCATTTAGAGCAAATAAAATAATATAAATGATTAATAAAATTTAAAAAAAACTATCCTAAATAATTGAAACAGAAAATTTTGGAAACACTTAATGCAATAAGTTAAAACGTGGTTTATACATGAAAGGATTGTCATTACATTTATCGCATTTACATATTGCTTGAGAGGCCATAACTTTTTTGCTGGCGATCATTTCATCATGTTTTCCAAATTATTCATAGTATTTGAAGCAATGGTCCCTCTTTTTTTAGGATTTGATATTAAATGGTGACTTGCTTTAGTTTTCGGTGAAAAGCCATCACCAGATTCTCTTCTTGGTTCTAGCAAAGATTAATAATTTTTCTCTAAATTTTGTGTGATTAACAGTATTTCCGCCATATAAACAATAGCAATTTGCAATTGATGTAGCTCAAATATTTTCAATCAATTGAATCTCCACAACACTGAATTGTATGATACCAACTGGTCGCTCACAAATAAAGAAAATTTACCACTATCATAATGTACGGCGCATTGAGGTTTTTCAGTTTCCCTTCCAAAAGTGTGTTACTTTTACTATTTTACTTCATTCATTATAGGTTGAAGGGATCATCAGGACATCTCTTGTATTTCCACTATAAAATATTTTTTCCTTCATCTGGCTATCTCTCACTTTTCCTCTTACTACTGTCGCAGTCCGTATTCTGATGATATATTTTCTTTTTTTTCTCACTGTACCAACAATGTGGGATTTTTGCTTAAGCAGTTTTAATGCTAGATAAACACCAACATAGAAATTGTTTATATATAATGTTCTACCTTTATTCAGAAAATTTTGAAGTAATATTACAATTACGTTCTCAGATGCTGAACTCTTCACAAATAGATTCACATTCATAACATTTGGGGGCATCGGAAGTGAATAAAATTATCTTTGGCACCAGTACTTCTGTACTCTAGGTAGTTTTACTATATCAATGAAACCAATCAAACTAATGAATAATTTAATTTCTTGAAAAGTGATATAACCTTGACTTAGTAGCACTAGCATGTGCTATCAAAAACTAGATGGTGTAGAGATTCGTTTCTTCTTCAGATCGCTGGAAAAGTTCATCCGTACTAGAATAGCATCTAATGTATCTTAAATTAGATGTTTTCTTGACATGGATATATCACATTTGGGGTAAAACTATTGTTTTCTAGTTCAAATACTTAACACTTTGTATTTTAATTCAAACACTTCAACTTTTCTTCAAATAGTAATTGTCTGAAATAAAAGAAAACACGTGTACCAAAATTGATACTTTTAGCCTGGCATCATGAAACTAAAATTCCAGGCCATGTGTATCATCAGCATCACCATACACCACAAAAAAATTGAAATATAAAAAAAGTAAAAGAGTTTTAATATCTTCATTATTTTAATTCATAATTTTTAAGTTATTATTTCAATAAGTTGAAGGTTAAATTCTTGAATATTTTATGAAATTAAGTATGAACATTTATGAATTATCTTTATAGTGGCTAAAAATAAGTTGAAGAAATGAAATATTTATATATGCCAACCACTTAATAATATAATATTTGATATATTTATCAATAACATGTATTTTAGTTTGTCATAAATATTTTAATCTATTTTTTGTAATTATTAATTGTCCACTCAACTAAAAAAACATATACCCAATTCGCTCTTTGGAACAGATGTTATTTTTTTTAATATAAGCATAATTTAAAATACTTATTCAAAATAAAAAAAATATTTCCCAATAAAATACAATATGTTTCTTTCCATAAATAATCTCCATACTAAATTTACCCCTTTTTACCAGGCCTACAGTATAACTCTAGATCAGCAATTTGTAAAGTATTTTATGTTTTTTAGAAGTACCCCCGGCAAGTTATTTCTAGCAGGGTCTCTGGCCGGGGCAACATCACAATCAATTACTTACCCACTTGATCTTGCAAGAGCGCGAATGGCTGTGACATCACGTCAAGAATACGCAACGTTGCGACAGGTCTGTAAAATATAAATGCACACGTGAAATAATAAAATTAGCCAACTGTCAAACTAAACGGTTTATTTTGTATAAACCTCTTGATTAATAGCACTCATTCCCAGGTAACATTTTTAGAAAATGTCAGTTTTGTTCAAGTTTTGTTAGGGTTTTATAAAGGTATAATTATTAACTGTTGTTTTAAAAATTTGATGGTAAGAGCTATTAAGACTTGAGAACTGTATTGTTTTATAGTTAACCTTTAAAAATAATTTTAAATCGATACAATGAAAAGTTTTTTTCTCAATTATTTTAGTCTTATATATAAAAATATTTTGTCCAAGTTAATTAATTTCATTTGTCATTAAACCGATTGTAATTTAGTTTTGCATTATGGTCGATAAACCATTCTGCAATTACATCGAATTATTTTTAAAATAATCCAATAATTCTATTAATTTCATCAGAAACATAAATATATAATTGTAGTACTAAAATTAATGAATTGGTAGTGTTGCGTAGGTACTCCAGTGTAAATTAAAATATACTTATATACCACTGCCTGTCTGAAAAAGTTGACACAATTGATGAATATGTCATTATATTTTTTGAGTAATGTAAAATAAATAATTTTTATATGTTGATGAAAATATTAATAGATATTAATACAAGAAATATTTAAATACAAGAAAGCAACGACGAGCTTAGTCGTACAGGTAGTTAGTTTAATCCCAAACATCGAATATCATGAAAACATTCAAAATTGTAGATACGACTTCTATTCTTAAGTGCTGCGGTTATTTAGGGACTATAATAATAATAATAATAATATAATAAGTTTATTCATTTCAAAAATAAGTTACTCGGAAAATAAAGTCACATGTAAGGAAATATGAATAATATTAAATATTAATACAATAGAGTAATCATCTTATTTTAAAACAAAAATTTAATAACTTAATCAGCTAACAAATAAACGTGGACCAAGCTCACTCAGGACCTATTTAGATTACGCGTGAGCTATAGAACCACACATTAAACATTCAGAAGCTTTTTTTTAACTTTAATAATGCGTAAATGCTTAAATAAATGATAAAACAAAAAAGAATATTAAAAAAAACATGTAAACAATATAACATAGGAATTACAGAAATATAAAAGAACAATAAAAAAAAAATACCTGAAACATATAAATTTAAAACAGATTAAAAACACATAGTATTGTATATTTCTGGTAGGAAGTTAAATAAAGTACTGTTTTGATGCACAATAGATTTTTGACCAACAGTTTTATTCCAAAAAGCTATCTTGGCGTTTTCTTTGTATTTGTATCTAGTTGGGTAGATGTGAGATATTTTTTCAAGAGTATGTTTGTTTTTAGCTATATCTATAAAAATGTCATAAGCGTAAAGCTGCCTTATGTCCAACAGACCAGATTATTGAAACAATAAATTATTATGTTGATTTTTTGTTATAAATAACCTTTAAGATTTTTTTTTGTAAAATCTCTAATTTCATTAGATAAGTTTTGCTAGCAGAACCCTATTAGAGTAACACATATCGTAGCCGAGATTCAACTAATGCGTGATATGTTTCTCATAAATTTAAATTTGAAAAGTAGCATTCTCAATGTGTTAGTGACGTTATTTATATGCTGCTCTCAACGTAAATAAGAATCTAATGTTACTCCTAGATATTTAATATGGTTTCTTGACTCAATTTGAAATAGTTGAGTTGAGTTTATTATATATATTGTAGAGAAAGTAGAAAGAGAAGTTTTATAACACAAAAGGGCACAAAATGAGTTTTTTCAAAGTTTATGGAAAGTTTGTTACATGAAAACCACTTGAAGATATTTAGAAAGTCACTCTCGGATTGTTCTTTTAAAGCTGTCCAACTATCTGCACTATAGAATATAGCGATATCATCTGCAAACTCTGTCATTTTTCCGTTTGTGTCGACTCTAAAGATACCATTTATATAAAATAATAATAGTATAGGTTCTTGTGGCACACCGCATTTAACAATTTCGGGTTTACTGACGAATTTATCAACCATAACAACCTGCTCTATGTCTTACAAATAGATATTGAGACGCTTTAACCCTGCACCACGTATTCCAGATTTCTCCAACATATCCAATAGCAGCTGATGACACACGCATAGAGGGTTTAAATAAGTCAACAGATTTATATACGTTATTTAAAAGATGGCTTTCGCTTGCGGATAAGCCTTCTTGAAATCCGCATTGTTTGTCAGAGAATAATTTTACTATGCTATATTTTAAGACCTTTTCAAATATTTTTGCCAGTACAGAGATTAGTGATATAGGTCTATAGTTTGTTAGTAATCTTTTATCACCCTTTTTAAATATAGGCACAATTACAGTTGTTTTAAACTGCTTGGGACAAGGCCTTTTTCAAAAATTAAATTTATTAAAGGTACCAGAAGTGGACTTATTACATTTTTAACTGATTTTATTGTTTCAGCTCTTATTTTATCAGCGCCGGGAACTTTTTTATTTTTTAATATATCGATAATATTGCAGATCTCATTTTCAGTTACTGGATGAAGGAATATTGAACTGTTATTTCTGTCATATTTTGGTCGAACGTTAGAAGCCATGTGGATATTATCAGAAAGTTTCTGTCCAATACTACTGAAAAACGTGTTAAAATTCTGAGCAATTTCTTTTTGATCCCTGAGTACTTCACCGTTTGGAGAAAGTATTTAATTAATTGTTTGTTTTTTTCTTCACTATGTATGTCTTTAATAATTTTCCATAATTCCATAATTGGAAAGTATTTTTTTATATATACCAATTTAGTGTATCGATTAAATATTATGTTTTATCATTTACATTATTCATCACAAGGAAAGGGGTCCATTGATGGTTTGTTAGATCTCGATTTAGAATTTTGAAATGTATGTTAGTTATTGTGTTTTTTATATCTGTTTTTCTTAAGGTGGAGGATAATGGTAAAAAAACTATTGTTGCTTTGTAGTCATTAATAAGAGTATCATATACTAAAGATTTACAGTTTATGAAATTTTCATTTTTATTATTACAACTCTTCGAGACTCCATGTATTCTAGTGTACTTTTCTATTAATGAAATGTATCCATACTCACTAAAAACGTTTCCCTACTCTGATGCTACATAACTCATTGTTGTAATATCTATGTTAATCACCTATGAAAACATATTCATCACTACTCAAATGTTTTAATTTTTCTAGGTATTAATTAAGGCTTTCTATAAATAATATTTTAACGAATTTATAATGAATACACCACACCATCGTTTCGATTTATTTTTTCTTCACTGTATAAGCAAGCGTAATCTTCCATACTGAATAAAGTTATGTCAGGAATGATAAGAGTCTCTGTCTGTACAATACAATCGTAACTGAATGTTAGTTGTTCAAAAAATATCTTCAGCTCATCTAAATTTTTATTAAGACTGCATATATTTTGGTGAAAAATTATAAACGTTTTATTTGGCATAGTTTGATGAACGTTATTAAGTTCAGTAATGAATTTAGTTCTAATGTGTTAAAAGGTTCATAGTTAATGTCACGTATATATGGATCCATAATAATCAAAAGTTTGAAATAAAAGAAAAGATTGATATGACAGAGTACAGGTTAAGGAAGCAATGATAAAAAAATGCGCCGTTTTATATAAATAAAAGAAATAGTAGAAAAGGATTAATATTAAAATCGTTATAACAACACTGATATAAAAAGTTAAAATTTTTCTTTCTGTCCTTTTATTTTCTTGGTACTTGTCCTTGTCCTTGAGTGACAGGTTTTCTAGGTTCCGGATTTAGTATTCGTATTTTCTTGTTGAATTTTCTCAGTACGTTGTAAGTCTTCCACCTTGTATATTTTACCGTTGACAAAAAGCTTATAATATTTGACTTAACAATCGTTATGTCCGTGATCTTGTCTAGCTAATGAAATATGTTTTTTGAGAATCTTTGTTTCTTCTCTTTGTACGAGTGTTAAATCGGGAGTAATAGTAATGTTTTTGCCTTTTAGTTTAAAACTGTTTTTTAAGAAAATCTTTCTTTTCCAATTATTGACAACAATTAATTTCTGATAGAAATGACAACAACAAAAGTTCGGTATAAATAGTGTACAGGGAAAATCAGAATTATGGCATCCAATACGACAACGGCAAACGTACCACTGCAGTTGAATATGCCTTATAACTGCAACCAGCCCCTCATCCAAACAATGATGCCAGCACAGATGATTCCTCAACAGTCAATGACATCAACTACATCGCAAGTGTATGACCCTATGCAAACTCAAGGTAACAATAAAATTATGTATCCTTTATTCCCTTCTCAGCCACAAATCATCCAATACCCCCCACCAACAATTAAACCCCCAGGAACCTAGGGAACAATGGACAGTAGTTGAAAACTCAAAAAAACGGCCTAGAACTAGCCCAGAGGGAAAACAAATTAAACAAACTAAAATTGATGACTATTGGCTCAACTCCCCGACGACATCAACTTCAAATAGGTTTAGCAGCTTAGTTGAGAATGACGACGAATCAGATCAATCGGATAACATAATAGAACCTAGCGGAGAAAAAACAGAAACGATCTCAAATCCTAAACCGCCTCCAATATTTGTGAAAGGAGTTAAAAATATTACTCCACTCATCGCACTTCTAAACACAATAGCTGAGAACCTCTTTGAAATTAAGATCCTGAATTTCGACCAAGTTAGAATTCAAGCAAAAAATTCAACAACATATACAAAAATAACTCAAGCATTAGAAGATAAAAAGACTGAATTTTACACATAAGTTAAAAGAAGAGAGGAACTTCAGAGTTGTACTAAAAAATATTCACTACTCAATGGACACAAATGAAATAAAAAGTGAAATAGAAAAATATGGTCACACTGTAGCAAGTGTCTGGAACATAAGACACTTCACAACTAAAGACCCTCTACCGATGTTTTTTATAGATCTCAAACCACAAAGTAATAACAAAGAAATCTACAATATTGAAAATCTCCTACATCAAAAAGTTAAATTCGAGCCCCCTAGACAACGTAGAGAAATTCCGCAATGCATCAGATGCCAACGATACGGTCACACCAAGTCATATTGCCATCTTAGACCACGGTGTGTTAAATGCACGGGTGATCATTCCACTGCTCAATGTCCTAGAAAAGAAAGATCGTCAAACGTTAAATGTGTATTATGTAACGGAAATCACCCTGCCAATTACAAAGGATGTACATCCTACAAAGAACTCCTCAAGAATAAATATCCCTCTCTTCGTCCCAAAAAACAAGCTACAGTCCAAACCAAATTTATTCAACCTAACATCACTTACAGTCAAGCTGCAGGAGGCGCACAAATCCCAGACCTACAAGGAACTACTACCACTCAATACTCAAACATAAGTACTCCCTCTAACGACATGACGGAGCTGAAAAATATGATTTTTTTTTTTTTTTTTTTTTTTTTTTTTTTTTTTTTTTTTTTTTTTTTTTATTTGCAAATTTACAATCTACTCAAAGGTACACAGAGTAATAAGTAAATGGATTGATTTCTCGTTAGGTGGCTTGAGGCGGGCACCATCCACTGATGGGGCTCCGGAGTCTATTCTAGAAGGTCTTCTGGCCAATGACGTTTTAGTCTTCTGCGTTCCATAGGATCATTGTATAGGTTAGCAATCAGTGGATTTGAATGATTCTCGTTACGATTTTTGCTTCTTTTAGCTGACTTCTGGATCACTTCATTGATAGTTGGAATGCCAAGATCATTATGTAGTGTGTGGTTGCTTACGAACCATGGAGCATTAGCTATCGTTCTGAGGGTTTTAGATTGGAACGTTTGCAGAATTTTCGTATTCGATGGTTTGCTACAACCCCAAAGCTCTATTCCATATGTCCAAATTGGCTTCAGTATTGCTTTATATAGAAGTGCCTTAATTTCTAGCGACAACTGTGACCGACGTCCAATTAACCAATTCATTTTTTGGATTTTTAGCTTCAAGTGTTCTTTTTTTGCTTTAATATGAGTTTTCCATGTTAGCTTTTGATCTAAATATAGTCCGAGGTATTTAACTTCAGTTTTCACTGGAATTTGTATGTTATTGATCGAGACTTGTGGGCAAACAGTGTGTTTTGTAGTGAACGTGATTTGTGTAGATTTGTCATTGTTAACTTTTATTCTCCATTGTTGAAGCCAGTCTTGAATCAGATTTAAGTGATGTTGTAACTTTTCTGATGCTCTTCTAGGATCTGGATCTGATGCCAAGACTGCCGTATCGTCTGCGAAGGTGGCAGTTAGAGTATTGTCGGTGGTCGGAATATCAGCAGTATATAGCAGATAAAGGAACGGACCAAGGACGCTTCCTTGTGGAACGCCTGAATTTATGGGTTGGTAGCTGGATAAACAGGTTTGAACTTTGGCTTGTAAATATCTGTTGCTTAGATAGGATTTGAGTAATAGGAAAATGTGATCCGGTAATATTCGTTTTATCTTGTATAGCAGCCCTTGGTGCCATACTTTATCAAACGCCTGTTGGATATCTAAAAATACTGAGGAACAGTAACTTTTTTGTTCTAGTGTTTCTTTAATATGATTTACTATTCTATGGCATTGTTGGATGGTCGAATGCTCTTCTCTGAAACCAAATTGATGTATGGGTATCAGTTCATTTTTAGGTATCACTTCATTAATTCTGTTGAGGAGAATCCTTTCGAAGACTTTAGATAACTGTGGTAGTAGACTTATTGGTCTGTATGAGTTGGGTTCTTGCAACGGTTTTCCTGGCTTCGCTAACATGATTATTTGAGCATATTTCCATTGTATTGGGTAATGAGTAGTCCCTAGTATTCTATTGTAAATTATGGCAATAAGTACAATGGCTTTTCTTGGTAGATATTTTAAAACCTTTCCGACAATAAGATCATACCCAGGAGCTTTATGTGGGTTTAATAGTTGTATTTCTCGATAAACTTCTGCTGGTGAAATGGCTCTTAAAGGAGGTGATAGTTGGTTGGGAGAGCTTAGAAATGTTTCTACCTCTGAATCTGTATTTGGATTAACTGATGGTAGCGGCGTAAAAACTTTAGCTAAGTGTTCTGCAAAAGTGTTGCTTTTTTCTTCGTTTGTTCGAGCCCAGTTTCTGTCAGGTTTTCTTAGTGGTGGAATTGCAATAACAGGCCTCTTAAATTTTTTTGTTGCTTTCCATATTGTGTGATCTTGGGATGATAGATTGGAAATGTAGTAATTAAATGTATCATTTCGGTTTTCACTTAAAGCGTTTTTTATACGGTGAGTTAGTCTATTGAGAGTTGATTTATCTCGAGGATTTCTAGTTGCTTGCCATTTCCTTCTAGCTCTTCGTTTCTCTGCTACCAATTGCCTTATGTGAAGCGGGAAGTTGTGTGATTCTGCTGTTTCTTTATAATTTATTGGTGTTGATTGCCAGGCTGCATTTTGTATTAGGTTTGTTATATATTCTACAGCTTCGTCAACTTCTTGTGGTTCTTGGATTCTATGATTTAAGCTAATGTTGTTATTGATTATATGTTGAAATTGGTCCCAGTTTGTTTTGTTGTTACATAGCTTTGGAATTTGTGTTCTCCAGATAACGTTTGTGCTCAGAGTTATTACAATAGCGATGTGATCTGAATCCAGATCTAGATTGCTTTCGATATGGCTGTGTATATCTGAGATGCCCTTAGTTACTGCAAAGTCAATTAAATCTGGTATTTTGTTCAGGTCTGTCGGCCAGTATGTTGGCTCTCCAGTTGACATAGTTTTTAAGTTTAGAAGCTGTATAATCTGTAGTAGGTTTCTTCCTTTTGGGGTGATTAATCTTGAACCCCAGTCGGTATGTTTGGCGTTCCAGTCACCTGCAACTAAGAAATGTGATCCTAATGGTAATAAAAAGTCGTTGTATTCTTCTGCAGTAATGATGTGCCTCGGTGGGCTGTATATTGCTCCTATAGTTAATAACCAGGGAAATGTCTTCACTTTTACTATGGTGCACTGTATTTTGTTGGTAATATACGGTTGTAGTTCATAATGGTCTATAATTGATCGTATTATAATTGCTGTGCCTGCATGTGCTGTACCATCGGGATGATTTGCATAGTATGTATTGTAGTAAGGTATTTTTATTGTATTATGTGCAGTACAGTGACTTTCTGATATTAATAGTATATCGATTTTATTAATATTTAGAAACATTGTTATTTCATTTATGTGATTCTTTAAACCGTTGGCATTCCAGGCTGCAATTCTTAATGATTGAGGCATTATTTTGCTAATTTGGTGATGACTGTGGTTAGCATGTTGAGTATCATGCTGTTTTGATTAAGCAATTGTGAAAACATTGTTTTAAATTCGCTCAAAAAGGTAGTAAATTTATCAGTTAGGTCGTTATTAGGATTGTTATTCACTGCTGAAGCATATGTGTAAGTGGGTACATTTTGATGTAGTCGTTGACTGGATTGTTGGGTTAGTGTGGAGTTAGGTATACCGTTGGCTCTGATAGGAGTTTTGTTAAATTGTTGATTTGGGTAGTTTTTTGATCGCAGTTCTTTATAGATTGAACATCCTTTATAATTGGCCGGATGGCTGCCACCACATAGGGCGCAAGTTGCTGGTGTATTTTTTGATTTAGTACAGGTTTTGCTGTCATGCGATCTTCCACATTTGACACAATTATATGGCTTGTAACAATAGGATTTAGAGTGCCCATAGGACTGGCAGCGTATGCACTGAATTATATTATTTTTTTTAGTTCGGGGAGCTTCAATTCTAATATTGGAGTTTATTAGATTTCCTATGTCGTAAATTTGTTTGTTGTTTTCGTTTGGCTCTAAGTCGACGAAGAACATCGGCAAGGGTTCTTTGCTTACCCTATGCTTTACATTAATAATGTTTCTGACTTTGTGTCCTTTTTTTTCAAGCTCTTTTATTATTTCTTCTGTCGGGATTGAGTGATGAAGGTTACGTAGTACTACTCTGTATGATCTTTCTTGTTTGATCTGGTATGTATGGTGTATTATGTTGTTATCTTTTAGATGTCTGACTAATTTTCTATAGCTTTCAATGCTGTTTGTGTTTATTTTAACCGTATTATTAGATTGTGCTTTGGTAACATATAATTCATCTTCTAGGACTTCAGAAAAGTTATCAATCATAGCTTTGAAATTTTTGACACTGTAGATAAATATTGGTGGAGGTCGGGGATTTTGATCATTGTTTGGTACATTCTGAGAGGTGCTTTGGTTGTTATCTTCTTCGAGAACTTGAAAAGAATTGTATGTTTTGGTGGTCTCTTGTGGTACGTTATCTTTCTGTGTTTTTATACGTTTTCTCTTTCTGGCAGTGACTTTTTGCCATGCAGGCGTTACTTCTTTGTCGTTTGTATCATCCTTGTCGCTTTCCATAGATTCATCTTCTGATGGTAAATTTTCATATTGATACATTGGATCTGTATCGCTATGTTTGGCTGCATTTTGTTGTGCGTAAGAGGGTATTGTATTTAGGTTGTGATTAACTAAGGGTGGCGGTTGAGGAGCTGCGAGAAAGAAGCAGTTGTTAGGGAGAGAAGGGAATTGATCTTGATAATTTTGAAAGAATTGGGTTTGTACTATATTATGCTGTGTTTGCGTTGTTGGTGCTGCATTTGACTGTTGCATATACATGTAGTTTGACCCAGGGCCATTCCCGGTTGGAAACATTTTACTCCTCTTTAGATTATCTTTTTCTCAGTCTGTGCAGTTGGTTCGCTCCAGTCATTATTATTGATAACAAAGGAATTTTGTTTTATCGATTCAATTTTGTAGGTCGGCAAAGAAATAGTTTCTAATAATAATTGTATAATGTAGTTCTATTTCAACAAATTATGAACTGCTAACACTCACCGGTGTGGTGGTTGTTGTAGATTCACTACTGGTTCACTTTCACTATTTAACTTTATCGTTGAATGGAAAATATAATAATATTGACAAAAGGTTTAAATAATAGGTGATAGCTGGGTGGTGGTTCAACTGCCCATGAAAAATATGATGAAGTCTTTGTTTGAACAAATAAATACAATGCTCAACCTACTAACCACTGTCATAACCAAAATAGGAAAATGAATAAGTTTCTAAAAATTGCTATGTGGAATGCCAATGGGCTGGCCCAACATGCTGATGAAGTTAAGGCATTTATTGTTTATCACAATATAGACATACTGCTGGTATCCGAAACTCACTTCACAAACAAAAGTTTCTTCAGAATGCCTAAATTTACTATATACAATACCAACCATCCAGATAACTCGGCCCATGGTGGAACTGCAGTAATAATAAAAAACTCAATAAATCATTATGTATCTAGTAATTACACCAAAGATCACCTTCAGGCTACCTGTATAACAGTAGAAGATTGGCACGGAACTGTAGTAATAGCAGCTATATATTGTCCTCCCAAACATAACATTAAGCATGAACAGTTTACTGAATTTTACAAAACCCTTGGTAATCGATTTCTCGCAGGCGGAGATTACAACGCCAAACATGTTCTTTGGGGCTCCAGGCTAATTACTCCTAGAGGGAGGCAACTTTATAAAACGATAACAGACAACAATCTAAAATATTTATTAACGGGTGAACCAACATATTGGCCAAGCGACAGAAACAAAACACCAGATTTAGTTGACTTTTGCGTTATGAAGGGAATTAATATGAATTATGTTGCAGCTACTTCATGCTTCGATTTATCCTCGGACCACTCTCCGGTATTAATTTCACTGAACACAGAAATAATAGTGAAGGAGTCTCCGCCATCATTACATAACAAATTCACTAATTGGGACAATTTCAGAACATCACTAGACTACAATCTGAACATCAATATCCCATTGAAAACGGAAGAAGAGATCACTAAAGCAGTGGAAAATTTTACAAAAACTATCCAAGAAGTCGCCCGGCAAAACACCCCAAAAATGGTACATAGAGAAAAAACAAGGACTTACCCAACATAATTAAAGAAAAAATTGCTAATAAAAGAAGACTTCGAAAAATATGGCAAAACACAAGATGTCCGACAGACAAAACGATATTAAATAAAGCAACTCAGGATCTAAAAAGAATTCTTAACTCTCAGAAAAATAATTGTATTCAACAATACTTACTTAACTTAGATGCCACAAAAGCCTCAGAATACTCCTTATGGAAGGCAACTAAAAAACTAGGCCGTCCTCAACTTCATAACTCTCCCATCCGTGATGTTAATGGCCAATGGATAAAAAGCAACAAAGAAAAAGCCGCAATATTTGCAATCCACCTAGAAAAAGTCTTCCAACCTAATCCCTCACAGATGCACGAACACGAAAATAACATCAAACAATATCTTGCTGCTCCATCCCAGTTAGAACCTCCTATTGATAAAATAACAATCAACCAAGTTCAGAAAGAGATAGAAACTCTGAATTTGAGAAAATGCCCTGGTCACGATCTAATAACAACTAAAATTCTCCAAGAGCTTCCGATAAAAGCAGTAAAGATGCTAACAATAATCTACAACGCCATAATAAGAACCGGATATTTTCCAGTGCAGTGGAAACTTGCACAAATAATCTTGATTCCAAAACCTGGTAAACCTGCAAATGCGATCACGTCATACAGACCAATAAGTTTGCTCCCAATAATTGCTAAAACGCTAGAAAAGATTTTAAAATCCAGAATAGTTCCACTCCTTGAAGAAAAACAAGTCATCCCGAAACATCAGTTTGGATTTCGTGAGGAACACGCAACCATCGAACAAGTCCAACACATTACCAACAAAATCATGCAAGACCTGGAAGATAAAAAGTACTGTTCTGCCATTTTTCTTGATATAAGCCAGGCATTTGATAAAGTCTGGCATACTGGGCTACTGTTCAAAATCAAAAAATTCCTTCCTCTCAATTACTTTCTCATCCTCAAATCCTACCTTGAAAACAGAAATTTCATTGTAAAATATCAAGACGAATTCTCAGTACCCCACCCTATACACGCAGGAGTTCCTCAAGGTAGTGTTTTGGGGCCGCTTTTGTACCTTCTGTACACATCCGACCTACCCATATCAAGTAACATACTTACTGCAACGTATGCCGATGACACCGCACTCTTAGCTTCACACTCAGACCCTCAAACCGCATCGCGAATTCTGCAATCAAACCTGGACAGATTAAATAAATGGTTAAATACATGGCGAATCAAAGTCAACGAGGGTAAATCCATTCATGTGACCTTTACTAATAGACGCGGTAACTGTCCCCCAGTCACCTTAAATGATCAAGAAATACCGCAGAGTGAGGAAGCCAAATACCTTGGAATCCACCTGGACAGAAGACTTACCTGGAGAAAACATATCTTCACTAAAAGAAAGCAGCTTGGATTTAAACTCAGGCAATTATACTGGATGATTGGTAGAAACTCTCAACTATCTCTCGAAAACAAGCTGTTGGTATATAAAGTCATACTAAAACCCATTTGGACTTACGGACTACAGTTATGGGGATCAGCGTCGGCCTCCAACATCAACATCATTGAAAGATTTCAATCTAAAGTTTTAAGAATGATAACAGATGCACCATGGTTTATATCCAATCATGCCATCTCTCGTGACGTAAATATTCCCTCGGTCAGAGAAGAAGCCAAAGTGTTTAGTGAAAAATACAATAAAAGACTTAAATCTCATCCAAATAGTTTAGCCAAAAATTTAATGTCAGAACCAATTATCAGAGGAAGACTTAAAAAGTTTACCCCTTATGATATCGTAAATAGATTTTAGGATAAAATTTTAAATTTATGACTCACTCTCAATTTACTATAGTTTTTAATATTATGTTATTTTATTATTAATTTTACATATGAATCGCAATTATACACTATACGTTATATACATTTTACAATTTTATAATTATTTAATTCCATACTACTTGTTTTACAATTTTAACTACATATGTACATTCTATCTATTATTTCATTAAGTTTTTTAGTCCTAGTTCGTAAGTAGTTATAACTAGTATATTAAGGGGAAAAAAACCATAGGGTTTTCACCCCACAAGTCACTTACAATTCGACATAACATTTACTTATTGTTCTAGTTTTTGAACAGATTGTAAATTTATTAGGATAATAAATTAAAAAAAAAATTATTGACAAAATTTATTTTGACTGTAAAATTGCTGGTTTTGCCCAGCAAATAAAAATCATATATATCACTCAGATTTATATCAACTTCAAGCAGAGATTGTAAGTGTGCACAAATATCTTCAATGGGCCACTGTCCTTCTGATCTCTTTAGGCCGAAAACTACTATGCCGTTACGTTTTTCGTTTTGTTTAAGTTTCTCTATTTCTTCCTTCAATTGTCTGTTTTCCACTTCCAATTCAGAAACCCTCAATTTACACCCTCAATATTTAAAAGTAATTTAGTGTCCAACGCTACAATTTTATTTATTATTTCAGTTCTATTTTTTTGTATTGCTTGTATTAAATCATCAAGGGTATATTTTGCAGTTCCTAACATTTTACAGTTCCTAACATTTTACTTTTATTTTATTATAATAGACTGTAGAGTACCAACATTACGATGGATTTTAGCGGACGAACGACTAGACCAGTAATTATACTAACACATCATATACATCATAACGAGGACTACTTTCTTTATGTCTGCTGTGGCCCCGTGTTTTATGTTGATAGTTAAATAGTCACTACTAATATTCTGTTGGAGCCAGAATATTTTTATTTATTGCAAAGCAGATCCTAGAAAACAAAAAAATAGACTTTTTGGTGACAATGTGGCATTAAGTAAATTACATATTTTTTATAAAATTTTACAGAAGCTTATAATTGATAAAAGTCGTCGTGAAAATGTTCTATTCAAAATATTAACTTTTTACATAAAAGTGTCCTTTTGAAAGTTTTCCTACTTTGCAAGCTTTTGGAAATAATTTTTGTCGCTATAGGTATTATTCATTATACTTGTTCTTCAAAAATATTGCCAATAAAGGAGAACTTTAAAAGTGAATTATATTATTACAGAATATAATGTTACTGCTTTAACAGTAAAAATATTTATGAATAAAAAATTTAGCCCTTTGATCCATTTATAATACTCCTATAGCAATTATGAGATTTTTTACTCTGGAAAGCAAAGTTAGTTTTAAAAGAATTTTATAAAATACTTCTGAGATCCTTCGTAGGATTCTACCTTTTATCTTAATGTAGATTTTTGGTAGCTTCATAAGTATCCTGTGGACAAACAAGTTCCATGAGAACGGAAACAGATGAGTTTTTTGTAGATATCCAGAATACCAAGTTAAAACTAAAATTGTTACTTGGGATTATACGTTTGTTGAAAAAATTAATAATAATTAAGATTATTTTATATTCTCTCATTCTTACGTCTTTAGGTGTTCATGAAAATTTACCATTTGGAGGGAATTAGTGTTTTATACCGAGGATACATACCCACTGTGTTAGGAGTATTACCATATGCTGGTGTATCATTTTTTACCTACGATACCTTAAAAAGGTTATATAGAGGTTAGTTGATTTTAATTATATTTAAATAATTCGGTATGATTCTATAATTCAATAGTAAGTTTTGTTTTTAACACTAATGAGAATTAATAGAATTAGTGTCATTAGTTTGAAAAACAGCCGCAAAAATTACATCAGATACTAATTATCATTATAAAACCGGAAATTGGCCAGTTTGACTATACAGGGTTTACCAATAAAATCTCGTAGGCTGAATATTTTGGATATTTTAATTCTGTAAAAGCCAGTTTGCAGAGCACTAAGAGAGCTTCAGTTTTGTATATAAATTGATTTTTTCTTTAATAATAATAAAAATACGGTACATTATATCATGTTTTCTAGAAATAGCCTATTATTGTACTAATACAAAAAAGTATTTTTCATTTTATTACTAGTACAAAAAAGTAACCATAGCAATGGATTAAACAAAAGAGACCTATCTAGCCTTGATTTATTAGAACAATCATTCTGATATTTAGTATAGAATTTTTTCCACTTTACAAAATTGCACATTTAATAAATATAATGTAATGATTTTTTTATTTATTTAAAACTTATTTTATTTTCAAATCGTTAATGCAACTCAGCGGAGTGATTTAACAATAACAATATCAAAGATTTCATAGAACACAAAACACTGCTTGTCATTTCTCATCTGACAATTAAATCAATGGTCTACTCCTAATAAGATAAAACAAAACACTACTACTAGATTTTAACCTAAATAATTTTGACATTTATATAAACTTTATATTACAATTAATATTCAAAACTAATATGTTTTCTATAATTTAGATTTTAAAGAATTTTGAAAATTTTGTAATTTTATTTTCAATAAAAAAATGTTCTTATTTAATTATTGATATAAATAAAACCGTTAGTATTTATTTAGTTTTTGCCAAAATAGGATGATATATTTCTGTAGCAGTTGAAGTGATCTTTTTTAGAGGATTTTATTTTAACGCTTGTCGGAGTAGAAGGCTCATTATATGTTTCGCCCATTGTGGACTCAACAAATTAAGTTAGCCTTCTACTCCTAGTATCATAATATACTATTAAATATGTCAATATGTATCTTACGTTGCATTAAATATTTTTTTTTTCTATAAGAAGATCTTTCAAATGTAACACATCTTGCAGAAAGTACATTTTTAAGGATTTTTTTTATATGAACTAATTCAATAAATTTGCTTTCGAGATATTTAAGTTCAAACATTGATTTTTCCAAATGATTTAAATCGTACTAATCCACATTTTTGTACTTTATTGGAAACAATACTGCTTTTACAATTATATCTACCTCGACTATTAGGACAACGTGTATTTTTGTTAAAATTTAAAAAGAAACACTTTACATGACTGAGCTTGGAAATAGGAAAATAGTTAAAATAAATAAAATAAAAAATGTTTATTCAACAATAAAATAGAAATACATTAAAAATAGAAACACTACAAAACAAAAGAAAAACATTAAAGATAGTAACACTACAAAACAAAATATATTGTTGAAATAAACAGTAGAAACACAGAAGTGGTATCTACCACTTGTATATGTGTAGGCGTCAAAATCTGTATTATAAAGACATTTTTCTGGTGGTTTTAGACATATCTAGTGATAAAATTGACATAATCGGTAAAGTCACAATAGGTAGGTAAATACATATATATATAAATATTCTCAATTTTAAACATTGTAAGACATGAGGGAAACTAGACGTTCCTTTGATTGACAACATTACTAAACATTGACAATATTTAGAAAAAACGACAATTTAAGAACTATTTATTAAGATTTTATTTATATGTAACACTGTATATCGATTAATAGCTGCAACACTGACATATATTTAATAATAAAGATCGGCCATGGCCTCTATTGGAGCGAGCCACCTGAGTACTCTTCTGTTGCCTATCCATCTTCTTGGATATGTTTGGTTTAAATAATTAGTGACGATGACTTTCTGTCCAACTGGATTGGAAAATTCTGTAACAATCCTGTCAAATCATTTTGCAAAAAAAATTTCAGGTAATGTGCACCAGTTAAATTTTCACGATACAGGTGTCGATCAAGTGTAAGTAAGTTTCGGTAAGCGACGGACGTGCCTAGCTCATTTACTTATTTCTTTATTTCCAATCCGACAAAAAGTTAATGTGTGAAGTGACAAAAAATTATAAGAAACCAAAACAGTGATAAGTAAACAATAGACGATAAAATAGTCCGGGAAAAAACGGGCAAATATCAAATAAAGTTTAGAGAATAATAAAAGTGAATCAATTACCGGCCTTTAATGGACCCGGAATAAATTAAAGCCAATCAATGGTTCCTACAAATAATATCGTATAGGGTGTCCCATTCTACAGCACACAAATACCGCAATACCAACCAACTCAAACATTCACACAGCCAATGGCATACGATAGCAATTTGTATATGACACAACCTCAGTATGTAATTAATCAGGCCAACAACAATGCTCATTATGCCAACAACAATTCTCAATATACCAGCCACAATACTGAATATGCCAACAACAATGCGCAACAAACATCTAACAAAAACCTACAAAGAATGTCATCTACTAGTGATGAGGAATTCTTAGGATTTGATGATAACGAAAGTAATTCAACAACGGAAAATCCATGGCAAGTTATTAAAAGCAAAAATTCAAAAAGAAGAAAAATCAGTGTAAACACCTCACAACAGACAACAATAAACAACAAATTCAGCCCCCTAAGTGAACTAAATCAAGATACCAGCCAAAAGGAAGATGAAGAGAATAAAACATCGAGACCATCCCCAATATTTGTCTACGGGGTAATAAAATACAACGAAATGATAAATAAAAAATGTCTAGCTGACAACACAATTAAAATAAACTGTGATACACCGGAGACATACAGAAAAATAATCAAATTTATGAGAGACACAATGTGGTTCATCACACTTACCAACCCAAGGAAGAACGTGCTTTTAGAATTGTTATCAAACACTTGCACCACTCAACAGATACCAAAGAAATTTCTGCGGAACTAGCAAGAAGCGGACACAAGGTTAGAAATATATCACACAATGTATGAGATGTCAACAATATGACCACTCTAGAACAAAATGCAACAGACCATACGTATGTGTCAAATGCGATGGATCACATAATACAGCAGCTTGCAAAAAAAAAATAAAGACACCCTAGCTAGGTGTGCCCTATGCGATGGAGCCCATCCGGCTAATTACAAAGGTTGCGAATTCTACCAAGGACTGTTTAAACCAAACAATACAAACAATCGACTAAATATCCAGCACATTGTAAACACCGCATCGAATAGTTCCAGTAGGCCAATGCAAAGGCCTCACATACAACATCACCAACAGCAGCAGCAGCCTAGAACCTACGCACAAGCAACTAATAACAGCAGAGATCAACAATCTATTATAAATAAAACTATGAACAAATTTCTGGAAGAATTCAAAAGCATGTTCCAACAACTAATCCAACAGAACAGCATGGTTCTAAACATGCTCAAAACCCTTATAAGCAAAATTCAATAAGTCTCTTATAATTGCAGAGTGGAATGACAATGGCCTTCTACAACATAAAAACGAAGTCGAACTATTTCTTCATTACAACAAAATAGATATCCGCGAAAGTCACTTCACAAACAGATCTTATTTCAGAATACCACAGTATACCACTTATTTTGCAAATCATCCAGATAACATTGCTCATGCTGGGACAGCCATTTTAATAAAAAGCACGATCAAATATGTGGAATCACCAAAATATGCCTTAAACCATCTGCAAGCTACAGTGATAAAAGTACAGCTAAGTTCATATGAACTAACCGTGGCATCAGTTTACTGCCCACCACATTATAATTTAAAGAAAGAAAATTTTAGTGACTTCTTTGAATCGCTGGGTCACAAATTCATTGCTGGTGGAGATTTCAACTGCAAGCACACGCTATATGGTTCAAGAAAAGAATTAACATTTTCTGTCAACTGGGACTCCTACATATTGGCCAACGGATCCTAACAAAACTCCTGACCATCTGGACTTATTTATCACTAGTGGAATATCTCCTAACTACATGGAAGTCATTCCAAGTTACGATCTCTCATCTGATCACTCACCTATAATAGGAACTATAAGTACCGTTGTAATCCACCAAACATCAAATCCTAGGCTGCATAACAATAAAACTAAATGGGACGAGTATCGAAACAAAATAGAGGAGGAAATCATTCTGCAAGTAAGTCTCAAATCTCCAACTGAAATTGATGAAGCACTATTAACACTAAATAACATACTTAAAGAGGCAGCACAACACGCTACACCACAACCAACTACAGGGAGCAAAATATACAACATCCCAGTGGAGATCAAAACAAAATTATTTGCTGAACATCTAGCTAAAGTATTTACACCCAACAACGATGATCAAAATATAGAGGTAGAAATAGAGATAGCCAATATCCCATTGAATATACCAGCCATCAAACAGCTAACCACAAACGAAGTACAGCAAGAGATTAGCTACCTAAACGCAAGGGAAGCGCCTGGAATAGACCGAACAACCCCAAAAATGCTAAAGGAACTACCACGCAAAGGTGTTGTCCTTATTACATTTATCTTCAATGCTATACTTCGTCTAAACTATTGGCCAAAATTGTTCAAAACTGCTGAAATAATGTTGATACCTAAACAAGGCAAATACCCTAATAATGTTACCTCATACAGACCTATAAGTCTCTTACCAATTATGTCTAAAACACTTGAGAGACTATTGCTGCAAAGAACACATTCTGACCCAGATACTGAGGAATTATAAAATCAAGAAACATCTCCCTATAACGTACTTTAAACTATTAGGATCTTTCCTAGGTGACAGAGAATTCCGAACAAAAGTAAACGAAAGTATGTCCAACAAGTTCGCAATACAATCAGGTATGTATTCCACAAGGTAGCGTACTTGGACCTTTACTGTACGTATTATATACACCGGATCTACCAACAAATGCTGAAACAATCATGGGAACATTTGCTGATGACAACGTCATACTTGCAGGCCATGAAAATCCAATTACAGCATCAGAGATGTTGTAAAGACACTTGAACGATATCCAAACTTGGTTACTCAAATGGAGAATAAAAATAAACGAGACAAAATCAGCCCAAGTGACTTTCACACTAAGAAAAGACCAATGTCCTCCAGTACTTCTAAACAATATCCAAATACCACAATCCACAAGTACAAAATACCTAGGAATTCATTTGGATTCAAGACTCACATGGAAAGAACAAATAGTCAAAAAACGCAAACAAAATGACTTGCGAATAAAGGATCTACACTGGTTAATGGGCAGAAAATCCAAATTGGCACTGGAAAATAAACTCCTCCTCTACAAAACGATCATAAAACCAATCTGGACATATGGTATCGAGCTCTGGGGATGTGCGAGCAAATCAAACTTAGCATTAATCCAAAGAAGTCAATCCAAAATACTCCGAATGATAACAGATGCACCATGGTATGTGTCTAATGCAACCCTACATGAAGACTTAAAAACTCCATACGTTCTGGATGAAATCGCAGAGCGAAGCACAAACCATCACAACAGACTAGAAAACCATGTAAACTACTCCATCCACTTCTAGAACCCCAAAATACAAGAAGACTGAAAAGGAACTGGCCAGCTGACACTTAACAAATGGTTGAAGAGGATTTTTCATTGGAGAAATATTTTCAGATATTAATGTAATATTGTCAATATTTTTACCGTGTATGCTCTAGTTTACACATAATAAAACTCGCCTTACTTACTGTTGATCTCGTGTGGGGTCTTCCGGGTCTCATTAAAGAAACAAAACTTTTCAACAACTTAAGCTAAATAGGAAAATATAATAAATTTATAGGCTACAACGACCACAAATAAAAAACCTTACTGTTTTATTTGGGCATTAGTCATCCAATCAAATAAGAACAGCTTTAAAAATTAGAGACGAAACAATAATATCATATATTAAAAAAAAAACAAAAAAGATTCAGATTTTTTGCTTAATTTTTTCTTGAACCGTAGAGCAAGTATATTATATTTTTATGCATACTTTGTAAGTAACATGTCAAAAGCTGTGTACGCTGTGACAAGGGTGAATACCTTGTAAATTTTCGTTATTGCCCAGTGGTACGCAATCTCTCTCATAGAACGAACACTTAAAGTAGCACCTCGAGAAGAGCCCCAACAGCCCAACGTACACCGAATACGAAGGAAGAGCATACATATTATGATATTCTTTCTGAACGACAAACGAGACTATGGAATTAGATTCATAATTATTAACAAACTATATGGCTCAGAAGCATAAAATTCGGCTATTTATGGGTGTTTTCCAACATAAAACTAATCTATAGTACGCTCCCTAAGCTTTTTCAATTACGGATAATATCCTGGAACCCAGACGAGATACCACCAACTTTAAATACGTTTAATGAACTCAAGGAGAGTGATGAAACTGAAACAATAATATTACAAGAAACTAAAATTACAAAAAATATTAGATTAAAACTGATATGTCTTTACCCGGCAGTCTATAAGGCGAATTTAGGGTAGAGAGTCAAAAAAAAAAAATTTACACAATAACATTGTGTGGTCAATTCTATCGAACGCATTAGAAAAGTCAGTATATATAACGTCTGTTTGAGACTGCTTGTCAATATCCTCAGAAATGAATTGCGTGATATTTGTTAAAATTGTTAAAGTAGAATGTCCTTTAAAGAAATCGTGTTGATATATTGTTAATTTATTACTGACATGATATAGTCTAGTGTAAATTAGAATCTCAAATACCTTAGCGAAGTTACAAATAATGGAGATCGGTCGAAAATTTGAGATATCAGATTTGTTATCTTTCTTACGTAACGGACACACCTTTGATTGCTTCCAAATTTCTGGAAATTACGGATGCAAATGTTAATAAGAATAGTCAAAGGGTGTGCTAAAACATCATCACAATCACGAAGTATGAATGCTGGTATATCGTCTGGGCCCGTAGTCAATTTTGATTTAAGTTGTTTTAATGCAAAAATATTAGTTTCCTCATTCAATTTGCGTAGTGAGAAGTGAGGATTATTTCTACCCTTTGTAAAATGACAGCAATATTTTTATCCGTTGCAACTCTTTTTTGTCGTGTCGTATGTGGTCTATATAAAAGTTCCATAATTACCTAAATTGGCACATAAACAAGTATGCGATCAGGTAATGGTCTTATTTGAAAACGTACTACACATAAACGCGTAGCTTCTGAAGTATTTTTCGGAACGCTCCATACATTAAAATCATATAAGTGATTTTGATTTGTGTGAAAAACTATAGTCAATAATAACAACTTATATAATTTTCGAGAAACTGATAAAACTTCAGTGATTGAGACATGTCAAAAATAATTTGTTTCACAGCCATCTGCGATTTTATTTTTATTTGAAATATTGGAAAATTATTTTCCTATTTCCATCGAAAAAAAATCTTGTCATTTACATATCGACATATCTAAAATCAATGTATATCCAAAGCTCTTATAGTGCTCTGCAAACTGGCTTTTACAGAATTAAAATATCTCTTATTTCTTTCCAAAATATTCGCCCTGGGAGTTTTTATTGGTTCACCCTGTATACTGCACCTGTTAATCCGAAATTTAGACCATGCAGAATTAATAAAAAGCATAACAATTACTTAAAAAAAGTTAAAACTTTTAGACAAATGAATATCTGATCAAGAAAGCTGGATTTTAAAGAGTATTGTAAGTAAAAGCTAACATGGGTTCTTTGAAGGTAAATAGTGCATCTACACTGACTTCCTGACTTCCCGAAAGCATTTGACAGAATGAATCGTAGACTGCTCTTATCAAAGTTGATTGAATATGGTATTATAACTAAAATATTAAACTGAAAGTAAAAATTCCACATAAGAATATGTAATGTAATTATAATGGCTCTCTTAGAGGCAAATAAATACCGATCATCCAATTGTTGAAATTCAGAATCTCTTCTTTTTATAGAAAATTGCCGTTATGCTTTAGAACAGTACCCTTTATGTCAATAAAAGATATTTGTTTAAGAACATGTGGATGATAGACCAACTCCTCCTGCGGTGGTTTCTTTGTGTTTTGGAGCGGTAGCTGGTATGTTGGGTCAAAGTAGTTCTTATCCATTAGATATAGTAAGGAGAAGGATGCAGACTGATACCGCTCGACAATATACCACCATTATTGGCACTTTACAATATGTTTACAAGTATGTAAATTATTCATGTTTGATATATGGTATTCGGCAAAATAACACAACGGATCTGACTATCTATCTCATACATTACATAAAAAGTTTTTTGAAAAGGTGTCCATTTATTTTCTATTTACGAATGTACACGTTGCTTTTGCCGAACTCACTATCTACAAAATATCCGTATGCACGTTTAGATGTTCTATTGATTTTTATTTTTTAGGCATGAAGGTATAAAGAGGGGTTTCTATAAAGGACTCTCCATGAATTGGATTAAAGGACCCATCGCTGTTGGTATTAGTTACGCTACTTATGATAATGTTAGAGATTATTTAAGAAAATTTTTTACTAAGTATAGAACGAAAATAATCTTTATTGAATAGAGATATATTTTAAAGGTTGTTGATAGCACTTGAAAATATTTCGTTTTAATATTGAATGAGAACTATCACTTTATTGACGCCCACTTAGTTATGTTAGCCTAGGTTGATAGTTATTTGAAACAAATAATTTAGTTATTGGTTTTCTTTTTTTTATTGTAGTAACAATAATTTATTTAAAAATCTAATATAAATGACAATAAAAAGTTGTCCTTTTAATTGTAATCTAGGATGCTTACATACCTAAAATTATACATGATGTCCCAAGAGTTCGTACCCAAAACTTGGGAGATTATAGGGGGCTAAAAATAATGATAGTACTTCATATAAAATTTGTCACTTACGCCCTCCCCGTTAATAAACTATAAGGTTCTAAAGTTAGAAATTAAAAATTGTTTTTTAATTATAATTATTAAACTACTTATTTGAAATGAATCAAAAAAATAATCATTTATAGACACAATAAGAGAGCACTTGCTGGCATTCACCATTTTTTAAAAGATATAGGAAACCATTTCGTATTACTATTAAATTATTAATAAATCTGAACATTCTGTCTTAAGAATAATACAATTCGATGTAAGATTCAGATTTCACATTTCCTAGTTTTCTAACAAATATCTACTTACAAATTTTAACAAAACTATAGAATCCATTACAACATATCAAAGTAACACGTATCGAAGGAATTAACGATAATACAAAATGGCAAAACAGTAAAATAAAATTATAACAAATGTTCAATATTGGCTTCCCTTAATTCCATATATTTTATAAGTCTTTTAAGGTAAAACAAATAAATACAGATTATTGCCTCATTAATCATCGAACTTAGTCTGAGTTCACAAGACAAGGGTAGTGCAGATTTATTTATAATGCCAGCAAGTGCGCATTTATGGTGTCTGTAAATGGTTAATTTTTGATTCATTTCAAATAAGTAGTTTAATAATTATAATTAAAAACCATTTTTAATTTCTAACTTTAGAACCTCAGAGTTTGTTAACGAAGACGTAAGGGACAAATTTTATATGAAGTAGTATAATTATTTTTAGCAAAATGTATCAAACATACGGCAAAAATTCAAGGGGTAATTCCCTACACTATTCTAAGAAGATTTTCTTCTTTAATGATTTTTGAAAAACCACATTGTTTCCAAGATACCAGACGAAAAAAAATTCGACAATAACATTTTATTACCAAAAATTACATGTAAAGCTGTAAATGACTACCTCCAACTAGGATGTAAGAATCCAATCTTCTCATTGACTACCGAATTCTTTTAAAAAGATCGGAGTAGTTTCTTATTGAGTTACACCCAATAATTATCCGATATATCAAATCCTCCACATTTTTCACTTTCTAAAGTCATTAGTGTACACGACTCCAGTGGAAAGTGTTAAATATTTGAGAAGTCGGATAATTGCTGGGTGTAACTCGATAAGAAAGTACCCTGATGTTTTTAAAAGAGTTGGCAGTCAATCCTAGCTGGAGGTATTTTTAGCAGTTTTTGTAGATTAAGAAACTTTACAAGAAATTTATGGTAATAAAATGTTATTGTCGATTTTTTTTACCCTCTATCTTCGAAACAAAACAACTTTTCAAAACTCATAAGGTTAAAATATTCTTACAATAGTCCAGGGAATAATCACTTGAATGTTTGCCATATGTTTAATTAAACCCCTAAATAAAATGTCATTGTTATTTTAAGAAATTAAAATTTATGGATTAATTTTAAAGTTTATAAGTCTGTGCTGCTAATAATAACGATAATTACAAAACTTAGAATAAAATATATTTTCTTAAATGTTGATTATGTAATACTTCTACTTAATATGTTATGGGATTGTTAAAAGTATTTGTTAATAAATGTATGTTGTCGAAATTGAAGTGTTTTATTTCTCGAATATCAAAACAGTTCAACCATTTATGCCAACAAAACTGGATATCTATTCTTTAACATGAGGGAATAGAAAAGTTTAACAGAAACAAATATGCTTTCCACAAAGACGAATGCGATTTTTTATTTATTCAATTTCAAGATTAGGCATCTTGATCGCTTTCGGGAGAGGTGTTGACTTTAAACCAGAAACCCACTCTTACTAAATTTCTCATAGAGATCGATTCAGTATAGTAGTAATGCAGGAAATATTAAGACTAATTTACCATTGCCCAAAATTCACAATCATACTAAAGTATGGAATAAATTAATTATTTCAAAAATAGACAACTTTGAAAAAAATACCAATTTTAATTTTTGAAGGGCCATCTCCTGGTGTAATGACCCTAATGACTTAATCGACGATATTTTTAAATACAAACAAGGGTCAAGTAATATCTTATTTGAAAAGTTTCCTAACCATTTGTCTGACCTATTCGAATATTTATTTCTACAGAGTAAACCAAAACCGTTGATTGCAAAAATCAAAATGATATGAAATAATCCAACACTTAGCGATGAGGCAATGGGAAAACCGGGCAATACATCCTTCTCTAAAGCGTCAATTACATGAGACGAGTTTACTAACTACTAGCTGGCTAGTTTACAATCTGGTAGTAAACTCGCTCATAATAGAGTTGACTAGTACACTAGCTAATTGATGGGTCCCAAAGAGTAAAGTTGAAGACTCTGCTGCTTTACCCACCACTCCCTGGCTCTCTAGTAATTGTCATGTATGTGGTTGTCAAAAATTACGTGTCACATTAATTTTTTTCGGTTTATTTTTTATTTATAAAGTTTAGTGACTTTTGTGCTTTTAAAACTGAAGAGAAACGCTAATTGCATCTCTGATTTTTTATTAATTTATGAAGATTTTCGATTGCTATGAAACATAAGACATAAAGATAATTTAAATATAAAATTAAAAGAATCTTTATTTGAAGAACTGAAAAGACGAATTTAAAAAAAAAGGGCTTGGAGACCTCAACTTTCCTTTCCGCCGACACGCCTATGTCCATATATTATACTTATACCCCTTTAACATTAGCATTTAGACATTTTGACGTTGACACAAAAAGGTAAGGTTAGAAGGGGGGCCTGCTCAACGGCTACGTCAAGGACCGCCTCGGGACGGGGCCAAAAAAGAAGAACTTAACGTAGACTGTGCTAACAGCGTTGACAGCTGAGAAGGCGGGGGAAACCTGACGCAAAATGTGGCAATGTTTCGGATGACTGGTCTAGCCATTGTTCATGCTTTTCTTTAAATTTAACATCTACGCTACTTTTACAATGTCTGGTACATCTACGTCACGTCTACATCATACCTGTCTTTTCCGCAATTTAATTGGACCAATAATAACTAAGTTAAACGCTAATGCCCTTACGGCAACGTTCCTACACTTCATACCCACCCCCCCAACTTTCCCTAATGCCGACACGCATATATCCATATACTATACCTATATACTATAATACTCCCTTAACATTAGTATTCAGACACTGCTTTTTTGGCGGAGGCGAATAACATTGAATTCCCTATACCTATGGTGGAACTTTCTTAGTATATCTAATGCCTGCACAATTAAAAATGTATACTCGTCGACGTTACAATTTCGAACTGAAATTCGCTCGGTTAACAGCATGTTTGCGATGGCTTCTTTTAAAACGTCTCGGCCTGCCGTTGATCGACGTGGTGCACAAGGCCATTGGTGTTTTAGAGTTTAGAGTTTAGCTATTAAAGCTATTAAATGCTCTGTGGGATTCCTGGGGCGCAGGAACTCCGAAATCACACTTCGAATCATTACTACTTTTTAGATAACGAGGAGGCACTCAAACGAGTGTCTCCCGATATCTTGAGAGTAGTAGAGTACTCGTTAAGAGAATGTAATAGGTATATGGAGGCATATAAGACAATTGGGGAAATATTATAAGAAGAACGTAAACGGTTGGGCGTTGATGAAAGAAACAAACGCTCTTTTATTGTGGGTTTCACAGCCGACGGAAATATCAATAGACAACGACGAAATTATAATTTACCAGAAAGTCGAAGCGAAATCGCTGCCGTCTTTCAAGGAGCAGAGCCCCCATTTCGTGTGGATTTAATATTATATCCGCACAATCCAGCCGCGTCTTAGTCTCATAGAAGGCATCACGAATTAAAGAATTTATCACCTTTGGCAGACCCGATGGTTTACCCGCTATTATTCCCATTAGGGGATAATGGTATTCACAAGAGTTACGTTACACCGATCGAAGAATGAACAGAAACAACAGACCGAAAGCAATTACGATGGCAGAATATTACAGGTACCGTTTGCAAATACGTGATGGATACTCCACGTTGCATAACGGAGGAAAATTGTTTCAACAATACGTTGTTGGTTCATGGTGTAAACTAGAGGCCGATAGACTTTGATTTTTGAAACAAAACCAACAACATTTTCGTATAGCCAGCGAAAAGGTGTTACGAAGTATAAACGCGAAACGACTACAAGATCTGAGACAAATCGGTAGATCGATTATTATATTACCGTCGTCGTTTCAAGGAGGTGAAAGGAATCGTCAACGACAATATCTGGATGTAATGACGGTTATTGCCCGACATGGTAAATCAGATTTGTTCATTACGATGACGTGTAACCCCAAATAGCCCGAAATTGTTAACAATCTAGGAGAACATCAGAAACGGGAAAACAACCCAGATTTGGTTTGTACAGTTTTCCACGAAAAACTGCTGGAATAAACGCAATAAATCCAACAGCGATATGCATGAAAGATGGCCGATGCAAAAAATTTTACCCTAAAAAATATGTTGAAAATACATCGTTATATCAAGGTGATAATAAGAGACCTCAATATAAAGGACCCGCGGACGGCAGGTATATTTATTTACAACAATAATGCTGTACGGTAACTAATCGCAGGATTGTACCTTACAATGCGTATTTGTTAAGCAAATACCATTGCCATTTAAATATCGAAGTGGTAGGTTCCCTCTATACAATGAAGTATTTACACAAATACATACAAAAGGGCGCTGACTCTATAACTTTAAGAATAGACGATAATGACGAGAACGCTCCCGTTAATAATAGGAGAGGTTCTCAGCCGGCAGCAAACAACTCCCCATTGCAAAAAGGGGCGATGACTATCCTATCGAAGAATTAGTCATCGATGAAATAAAATAATATCAAGATTTCAAATATGTAAGTGCGATGGAAGCGGCTTGGAGACTTTTGAAGTTTAAAATGCATGACCGATCACATTCGGTATTAGCGTTACCTGTACATTTACCGGGTGAAAGAACGATTATGTTCGAAGAATTGGAAAATGCAGAAAATATTGAAGTGCGCCTGCAATCGTGCTCAAAATTAGAGGCATTTTTCAATTTAAATTCGCACGACGATGTCGCCCGAACGACTTACTTGTATAGCGAAATCCCTGAACATTACACCTGGGATAATAAAAATTGTAGATGGCAACCCAGGCGACAAGTAAGTAAACAAATAGGGTGTATGATCGACATCACGCCAACACCTGGGCAAATGGAGTTGTTCTTACTCCGTTTGCTATTGTCTCGAATTAAAGGAGCGACATCGTTCGAAGACCTGAAAAAATTAGAAGACGGTTCGACGGTCAACACTTTTGAAGACGCATGCAGATCAAGGAATTATATTCGTCATACGGACGGATTCGAACGAGCTATGAGGGAGGCCGTTCTAAAGCAACACCCGCGTAAATTGCATAAGTTTTTTGCACTCTATTGTTGTGTTACCAGCGACGAGGGTTTTGCGGAATACGCTAATAGATGGAGGCAATTCTGTAGAGAAATGTTAGACGATTTTATTGTATTAAGACGCCTATCATTAAAAAGAGCGGAGGCAGAAGCAATAGAAGAAATCGACCTCATTTAAATTTAACTGCGTTAGGAATAAGTCCTATTTACGATAACAATAGAGGTGGTTTTGCTGGGGAGGGGGTAACGCCGACAATAATGACGAGATTGATTACGATCTTAATTATGATCACGGTGTTCCGTACGATAACGATTTGCCTATTCTCTTGCTGCATCGACCGTCACAAGTTGATGCCGACAATTTTGAGTTTGACCCCAGTGATCTGAATGAAGATTAAAAGCGGGCCTTTCTAAAAATTGTAAAGATAATAGCGCATTCCGTTAACGTACCCATTCCACCAAACCTTCTACTTAAAATAAACGATAGTACCGTCCACAAAGCCTTTAAATTGCCAATAAATTTGAACGAGAACACCATGCCCGGATGGGCCACCGATTCGAAACAGAATCAGGCTATTGATAATGACGTGGCCTTGATAGTAAGGGATGAATCTCTTATGAGCTCGAAATTAGCGATAGAAGCTGTCGATAGACATCTGAAAGATATCACTAAAAGTCCCCTACGGATGGGCGGCAAAATGCTGTTTATTCGGGGGTAACTTAGACAGACGATAATTATTGGCGGTCATAAGGGATACATCGTGAACGCGTGTCTCCAACGAAGCATACTTTGGGATTCCGTTATACAAATCCTTCTCAATTAAAATATGCGGGCACGGCAATACAATACAATACCTTAAGCAGATCTGGATGGCCGGACTTATTCCAGATGGTTGTTGCATTTGGGTGATGGAAACATCGAGTATGTTACCCTTCATTCGAAATCAACAATATCTGGAATAATGCCGAAATATATTGTCGAAATCCTTTCGAATTTCCGATTATCTACTATCGGTCAATTGCTTCAATTCGTTTATGGAGACGATTTTAGTAGTATGGAGAATGGTACACGTGCCATTCTTTGTCCTACTAATGCATCGGTCAATGAAATAAAAGAATTGATCCTTGATAAGATGGTAGATACAGAGCTTCGTGTCCATTACAGCATAGACGAGTATAAAAAGGAAGACAACAATGATTTTGACGTAAAGTAGGTTTGCTAATTTTGAAATTGTCAAGTAATAACTGTCATTTTTTGTGATAAAGTAACTGCTAAATACATCCTTGTATTGTTAATATAATTTCGTTGGATCCAGCAGCAAAGTCTTTATTTTTAATTATTCGACTTGCCTATACTCACTCTGACAACATGAAATGATTAATGAATTTATGAATATGGGTATATTATTAAAAGCACGTATTACATATAATACGTGTGCATTTAATATAACGCACATTTTTCTCTTTTTTAATAGGGGTCTCGTCTAACCGACAAGACGAATCCCCAAGCTAAGGGCTGAGTCTTAATAGATCGCAGCGTGGAAACTGCTCTACCAGGTACAACACCCTGCCAGGTACGTAAGTCGTCTACAGACAATTCCGAGTTCCAACATCGAAAAGATTGTATTACCCATGATCGTCCGTCAAAAGATCAGGTCGGACATGGCAAGGATCGATCCCACCGCCGACCGTTGATCTCAATGGAAAAAAGGGCTCGTGCGACAACTGCAGCAAGATACAATTGCCTAGTAAAGTCACATTGTTTTGAGCCTTTCGACTCTCGGAACTCCAAGAGATATCGTTGCCACCTTTGACTAGAAAGGATAGGGCCTTAGAGGCGTTCAGGCATAATCCCACGGATGGTAGCTTCGCACCATTATCGAGGAAGTGCGTCAACCAAATGTCCGAACCTGCGGTTCTTCTCGTACTGAACAAGATTACTATCGCAACGACCAGTCATCAGTAGGGTAAAACTAACCTATCTCACGACGGTCTAAACCCAGCTCACGTTCCCTGTTAACGGGTGAACCAGTTGAGCGTGTGGCGACATCGCCACTTTTTTCGATCGAGTTGAACGGGTTAAAGTCGGACAAATTTTGTTTAGAACGTAACAAATATCGTCGGTTTAGGGTGGTTCCGCGCATCGAGCTACGCTCGGTACGCAATCTTGGATAGTGAATTATTTTTAAAACGTCATAAAATTCGTCATTTATAATTTTTTGGTTGTGATATTTTTTTAAAATGTTATAAAATTAAGTTGAATGTTTTAGTTTAGTTGAAAAAATTTATTTCGAAAAGAAGCTTTCAAAGAGAATTTAACAAAAGTCAATGGTTTAGGGAGGTTCTGGGCTACGCTCGGTACGCAGTGTTGGATAGTGAATCATTTTTAAAATGTCATAAACTTGATTTGAACGATTTGAAATAAGGGAAAATTAGTTTAGTTGAAAATTATATTTCGAAGAGAACCTTTCAAAAAGAATGTATCAAATATCGTTGGTTTAGGGTGGTTCTGCGCACCGAGCTATACTAAAAGAAATATAATTTTTAAGTTTAAATTCAAATTTAAAGTTACTACGACACGCAGACGCAAAATTGACAGAACAAACTCACCAAAATCACCATATGAATATTCTTTTTCTTTTTCATCTTATTTCTTCAATCAGCATTGTTAATATGGCAACATTGAAAAAAAAATAATTATATTATAAAATATTTAAAAAAATACACAATGAATATATATAATATTAATTTAAAATTAAATTTTAAAACTGATATAGTTTAAATTGTATAAAAATCTATCAATGGAAGGCTTAAATTATTTTTTAATTTGTTGCCATATTATAAATTTTCTTCTTTCTGAAAACTCTTATTTTAATCATAATTATTGATGAGTATAATATAATAATGTTATTTTTGTTAACTGTTGTATAATTCTATTTCAAGTAAATAAACATAAGAAATTTAATAACATTTTTACGTTAACAAATAAAAATATTAACTTAATTGGCTGGGAAAGACTACGTGACATTTATAAGAAGAATATAGGCAACAAATCTTACAATTTTGTTGAAATGAAAAATTAAGATATGTGTAATATAAATAATTTTAATTGTACCAAATATTAATAAACGTTTTTACTTTACAGTTCTGATAACCAAAGAAGACTTATATTAAATAAATCGATAGTTAATCATTCCAAAAGTAAAGAAATAACATGTTTTGGTAAGGAAAAGGTTATTACTCTAATGACCAAATTTTATGATATTTTGTGTAGTTATTAAATTAAATATATATTTTTTCAATGAAATAAAATATTTAATTATAGTTACTTATTGATAATGTTTTTATTTTTCAGTTCTAGTAACTGTAAAAGTCATATATTTTTTTAAGTTGATGAAATGGTATGTTTTGATTATATTTTATAACATTTTGTAATGTTATTATATTATATGTATACTTTTAAAAAAAATAAAATGCTGAAAAATGTTAATAGAATCTATTTTTTAGTAATAATAGGTAAATGGAAATCATATAGCATGAACTGATAACATTTTTACGAAGGTAATTTCGAAGGATACAACTTGATATGTGTTGACCATATTGTATAACATTTTATGGTATTATTGAAGTAATACTTTTTAAAGAAATAATATGCTACCAAATGTTAATAGAATTTATTTTTTAGTTCCGATAACCAAATGGAAATAGTAGAGCTTGAACCGATAACATTTTTAAGGTTATTTGGAAGGATTTAAGTTGACTTGTGTTGACCATATTTTATAACATTCCATAGTATTGTTGAAGTAAAACAATACTTTTAAAAAAATAAAATGCTAGTAATAGATAATACAATCTAATTTTTTGTTCTTGTAACTAAAGAAAAGTCGTAAAAATAAAATAGATAAGATTTTTCGCAGGTAAGAAAACGGATATATTTTAGTATATTAAAAATTAATAGTCAAGCTACATTTAAAAATTTTTTTTGTACCATTATTAAAGCAAGTAGATACTTGTTATAGAAATAACATTTTTAACTACATTTATTTATTAACAAAAATTGTAAAAATTTCATATATTTAAATTATTATTATTATAATTCCTAGTAGATAGTTTTTATTAAAATTAAATAATATAAATAATAAATGTTAATATAATATTTTTGTTTTCCAGTTTTAGTAACCAAAGAAGATTCATATCAAATTGACTGATAAATATTTCGGCCAAAGTCAGGAAAATGACATGTTTTGATATGGAAAACATTATTATTCATTCTTTATTGTACTGTTGCAATTATTCAATAATGTAATAGACGATTCGTTTTCTACGTATGTATGTAGATATAATCTTCTCAGATTAGTTACTACAGTGATTCCAATCTACATTATTGTATGTATACTACTACCACTACTGTCTGGATTGTTTTAGTACATTTGTTATGAAATAACTGGGTTACATAGCATCGCTTTGTATTATAATGTTTATTGTTTTTAAACAAAATTTATGTCATTAACCCGTTAGAGTAATTACGTTAACTAAACGTCGTCAATGAAATAAAAAAAATCATAAATTTATGTAGTTTTTCTTTATATTGTCTTAGTTCAATTTCAATGGATATTTTTTTTATTGCTAGAACAATTAATATATTTATTTTCCCGCTAATTTTTCCAAGTTTATTTTGTTTGCAGTAATTTTGGTTATAAATAAATCTTATAAGAATATTATTAATTCATTCATAATTTTCTTGTATAAAAAATGAAAGTATTATAATAATAAATATTGCAAATATATTAGTGAACTTTTATATTTGCGGAGGATTTTTTTTATATTTATTTACTACAACCATTAAAGTTTTTAAATTTTTTAACACTGTTTTAAATGTTTTATTTGTAAATAAAATTAATAAAAGAAATGTTAATAATACAAATATTTAAATTTAACATAATTATTTTTGTATTTATATAATGTATATGCTTACCTTAATTAGTTAAAAACAATTAAACACTACACAATAATTTTATCCTGAAAAATAAATGTATAAAATAAAAAATACTGTTCAAATGTTTATTTTATTTATAAATAAATTATTCATTGCATTATGCTGTTAATTATAAAACTGTTTCGACCTTCCTTGGTCTCATCAGCATTATACGATTCAATTAATAATGAAATTATAAATTGAATAATAATGGACAGTTTTTTTTATAAAAACAAATGAATGTATAAAAAAACTGCCAAATAATATATGAAATATATTATTTACTTTGAACTAATTGATATTTTAACATTTTAACACCTAGAAATAATTGATTTTGTTGTTTTGATATCATTATATTTATTTGTATGTATATATGTAATAAATAAACATTCAACATAAATAATATGTTCATAATTGTAAAAAGTAAAACATAAACAAATGTCTTTATTAAAACGCTGTTGTTTTTTACCATTATTTTAGGTAATTTAAATAAAAATGATTATAAATGAAAAATTTTTGCTCTAATACTAAAAAGCCTAATAAACAATATTGTCGTTAATCGATTATGTAATAAATAAGTAAAAAAGTTTCTAATTAAAAAAGGCATGATTATCGTAATCAATAGCCATACTTAAATCAAATTACATTTATGAAAGAATAATAATGTTACATGCGAATATATATAAATTTAATTTTTTTTAAAGTAGGATATTATTAACTTTTATTCAAATATTATAACGAATCACAAAAAAAGAATAAATTATTTTTAAACTTACAAAATATGTTCTCGTATAAATAGTTAGTAGTATTAAAGACATTTTAAAAGATTTTGAAATTTTGAATTAAATGATTATGATATAAAAAAAGTTTTACTATTTGAATGCAATACTGTAAAATTTACATGAAAATTTTACAAACATATTTATAATTTAATCGTTTTTAGTATAATATATTCGTTAATTGTTTGCATTAAAATAAACCTTATATTTTATCCATATTAATTTACCATCCAAGTAAAGACACAATATATGGGTTATTGATATACAATTACTCAGTACAGTAAACTGGATTAAGTGTTTGTATAAGGAAACATTTACAAACAAATGTACGTATCGTCCTTAATAATTTACTGTTCACGTGGTAGAGAACCCAAATAATTGGAGAAATATTAGGCGGTACAATAAAATGAAACGAACAATATTTTTAAAGAAAAAAACGAAAATATATCGTCCATATTAATTTACCATCCAAGTAAAGATAAAATATATAACATATTTATATATATTTGTATTTATTCAAATAGTAAAAAATACATTTTTTTTTAATTAATTAAATGTACATTTTTAATATATAATATAATTGTAAAATTAAAAATAGTATATTCTTTTTTGCGATTAAAATAACGAATTATTCTTTATTAATATATTCAAAACTGTAACATTATAAGCCGTCCTTATATAAAAATAAAACGTAATAGCAAGTATAAATAAATAATATTTTTAATTTGTAAAATTTGTTACGATATTCATACTAATAAACGCGTTTCTATAACCATTTTGATTACATTTTTACTATTCGATAGAAAATTTATAAAACTGTATTTAACTATCAGTAAATATCGAAATATAAATAAAGACAATTTCGGCTCTTGATGTAAAAATATTATATTATTTAATATTAATGAAACATTGGAAAATTTAAATAAATCATAAAAAATAAAAATAATTTAAATAAATAAATAATTGTAAAACACAAATTAAAATATATATATTTACTTCATGTAAACTGTTGGTATCACAATTTTCTATTTTTTACTTTTTAAAAAATTATATACTTACCACTATATACAATTTTATATAAAATAACGATTAAAAAATATCAAAAATCTATTTTTTTTTATTTAAAATTGAATAATATCGTTTATCGAAAACCCTACTAATGTAATTCAAAACCTGTCAATTTTTAGTTAATCTGTTAAAAATAATTTTCTAACTGAAATTTTGAATTATTACAGTTTCAATAAATCACCTTTTGACATTTAAATGTTAAATAAGTGTACGTTAATTAAATTGTTTAGTTTATTAAGTTATTGAAAAATGGTCAAAAGTTTCTTTAAATTTGTTTAATTTTATTAAATTGATACTGTAATATTTTTATTACATTTTAAAATGAAATATCATCATATATGTATATGCAGTCGATTAGTATTACGAATAAAAAAAAACATATCGGTTAATAGTTTTTATATTCGTATTTGTAATCATATCTAATAAACTGTTGTTATTATCATTATGAAAATGTCAATTATATATAAATATTCCCAATAAAATATTATCAAAAATGTTTAAGGTCTATTTTATGGAAATTATTTAATTCATTATAAAAATTCGAAATATAATATTAAATTTTGAAAATATATGTAAATGTAAAAATGTAAATCTGCATAAACTAAAACATTTACTAATTAATAATGTGACGAATATTAAATATATTATAGAAAAAAAAATTATGTATGTTAATAGGAATGGAAAATTAACATTTCGATGTATTTTTTGTTTGGATTTTTGGATTTTTTAATAAATATGAAAAGATAATTTATACTTATCTAAATGTCCACAGTATTCCAAAGCTTTTTAAGCAACAATTTTTTTAAATTATTTGGAAGTTTTATAATTTTTTTTTAATTGCACAACAAAATCAATTTAATCGCTGTCTGAGGAGTAGTTACGATTACGGTCGTCGTTGAAATCAAAAGAAACGTACGCATCGTTTAACCGCAATGTTCCCGGTTGTGAGTCACGAGCCACTCGTTTTTTAGAGTTCAATGGATGTTCGAACCGGAATTCCCGGCAACCAAAAGATGTCATCATCAATAGGAACGACGTTTTGAGTTGACGAAGGATTAGACAGTGTCGGCAGAGGCTGTATAGACGATAATGACTGCGACAAATTTATATTCGCTAAGATGTTATTAGTTTCGAAGTCCATAAATTCGTTAATCATTTCACAATCACTGTCATCATCTTCGTCAACATTAACGCTTCGATCCATAACGTTATTGATATTTCTGGCCTCGAATACGAAGTTCTCCTCATCATCAGAAATAGCATCCAAATTAATTTGGGGACGGTTTCTGTTGATGCCGACATTGCCGCCGCGAGTAACTGCAGATGGTGCACCATCGTCATTAAGATTATTCACCGAATTCAGAACTTCGAAATAGACGACATTTCTGGTGAAACACCGCCTACCCCGAAATTTAAATGACCCCTGTTAGTTACCGTCGATCACCAAGACGCGAACGTTATCGGCGGTGCCGACACGCGATAACGCCACGTACAGTTGGCCGAGGGTAAAACAGGGGCTAGATAAGAAGACCCCGGCTCTTGTTAATTATTGGCCTTGAGACTTGTTTATGGTAATACTGCGTGCGAATTATTTCCTTAGGTAGCACAGTATCGCGTGCTATCATTTTGATCCGGGGTAGAAGAATTGTTCTGCCGATGTTAACCCCACTCAAAACTTGACACTGGATAATATGATCACCCAAAGAAATAACACGTACTCTAGATCCGTTACACAAACCATCCTCAATATCAATACGGCGGAGAAGCATGACAATAGCGCCCTCCTTTATCATTAATGCGTGCGGTGGTAATGACGCGCAATTAATTGAGTTCAATAAATCAGTAGTGACGTGAAAATCATCGTCGTCTTCCCTTTTGTACTCGTCTAGGCTGTAATAGACGCGAAGCTCTGTATCTACCATCTTATCAAGCATCAATTGGTTTATTTCATTGACCGATGCATTAGTAGGACAAAGAATGGCACGTGTACCATTCTCCATACTAGTAAATTCGTCTCCATAAACGAATTGAAGCAATTGATCGATAGTAGATACTCGGAGCATCGAAGGGATTTCGACGAGATCTTTCGGCAATATTCCAGAAATTGTTGAATTCGAATGAAGGGTAACATACTCGATGTTTCCATTACCCAAATCCAACAACCATCTGGAATAATCCCGGTCACCCAGATTTGCGTAAAGTTGGGGATATTGTCGTGCCCGCATATTGTAATTGAGACGGATTTGTATAAAGGAATCCCAAAGTATGCTCCGTTGGAGACACGCGTTCACGATGCCTCCCCTATGGCCGCCAATAATTATCGGTAGAGTCTGTCTAAAGTCCCCCCGAATAAACAGCATTTGCCGCCCATCGGAAGGGGACTTTTAGTGATATCCCTCAGATATCTATCGACAGCCTCTATCGCTAATTTCGGGGTCATAGGAGATTCATCCCATACTATCAAAGCCACGTCATTAACAATAGCCTGACTCTGTTCCGAATCGGCGGCCCATCCGGGCATGGTGTTCTCGTTCAAATTTATCGGCAGTTTGAAGGCCTTGTGAACGGTACTACCGCCGATCAAAAGATTCGCGGCAATACCCGTCCACGCGACCGCTATCGTTCTAGAATTAAACTCTTTTGTACAACTCTCAATAAAGAGTTGTACAAAAAGGTATTGCCTGTTCCACCGGGACCGTCTACGTAAAATAAACGACGATCCGGATCGAAGGGTTCCTGGATGTCGTCAATAGAGACGACATCGTTTATTTTAAGTAGAAGGTCCGGTGGAATGGGTACGTTAACGGTTTGCGCAATTACCTTGACAATTTTGAGAAAGGCCCGTTTTTGATCTTGATTCAGAGCAATGGGGTCAAACTCAAAATTGTCGGCATCAACTTGTGACGGACGATGCCGTAAGGGAATAGGCAAATCGTTATCGTACGGAACACCGTAATCGTAATTAAGATCGTGATCAATATCGTTATGAACGTCGGCATTACCCCCCTCCCCAGCAACACCACCTCTATTGTTGTCATCGTCGTAAATAGGACTTACTCCTAACGCTAATAAATTTAAGTTGGGTCTATTTCTTTTTAAAATTCCGTCGATTTCTTCAATTGCTTCTGCCTCCGCTCTTTGTAATGATAGACGTCTTATTACAACAAAATCGTCTATCATTTCTCTACAGAATTGTCTCCATATAGTAGCGTATTCCGTAAAATCCTCGTAGCTGGTAACACAATAGAGTGCAAAAAACTTACGCAATTTACGCGGGTGTTGCTTTAGAATGGCCTCCCTCATAGCTCGTTCGAATCCGTCCGTATGACGAATATAATTCCTCGATCTGCATGCGTCTTCAAAAGTGTTGACCGTCGAACCGTCTCTAATTTTTTCAGGACTTCGAACGATGTCGCTCCTTTAATTCGAGACAATAGCAAACGGAGTAAGAACAACTCCATTTGCCCAGGTGTTGGCGTGATGTCGATCATACACCCTATTTGTTTACTTACTTGTCGCCTGGGTTGCCATCTACAATTTTTATTATCCCAGGTGTAATGTTCAGGGATTTCGCTATACAAGTAAGTCGTTCTGGCGACATAGTCGTGCGAATTTAAATTGAAAAATGCCTCTAATTTTGAGCGCGATTGCAGGCGCACTTCAATGTTTTCTGCATTTTCCAATTCTTCGAACAAAATCGTTCTTTCACCCGGTAAATGTACAGGTAACGCTAATACCCAATGTGAGCGGTCATGCATTTTAAACTCCAAAAGTCTCCATGCTGCTTCCATCGCACTTACATATCTGTAGTCTTGGTACTGTTGAATTTCATCGATGACTAATTCTTCGATAGGATTAGCCATCGCCCCCTGCTGCAATGGTGCTGCCGGCTGAGAACCTCTCCGATTATTAACGGGAGCGTTCCCGTCATTATCGTCTATTCTTAAAGTTACAGAGTCAGAGCCCTTCTGTATGTATTTATGTAAATACTTCATCGTATAGAGGGAACCTACCACTTCGATATTTATATGGCAATGGTATTTGCTTAACAAATACGCATTGTAAGGTACAATCCTGCGATTAGTTACCCTACAGCCATATTGATGTAAATAAATATACCTGCCGTCCGCAGGTCGTTTATACGCCGGTCTCTTATTATCACCTTGATACAACGATGTATTTTCTGCATATTGTTTTGGATAAATTTTTTTCCATCGGCCATCTTTCATGCATATCGCCGTTGGATTTGCAACTCCGCAAGGAGTATGCACGTAAAATTCTTTCACTAAACGATACAATACCGGTTCGGTTTTTTCGTCCGGAATGTATGCATGTACTATTAAATCGACGGTTTCGACGTCCAACACTTTGTCATCGGCAATCATAGTTAAAACTATATGCGCATGGGGTAGACCTCGTTTCTGAAATTCTATGACATAGTGGTAGTTTTTTACAACCCCGAATATTTGTTTCTGCGTTAGGTCGTCCATTAATTCCAGCAGTTTTCCGTGGAAAACTCTACAAACCAAATCTGGTCTGTTTTCCCATTTTTGATGTTCTCCTAAATTGTTAACAATTTCGGGCCATTTGGGGTTACACGTCATCGTAATGAACAAATCTGGTTTACCATGACGGGCGATAACCGTCATTGCATCCAGATATTGTCGTTGACGATTCCTTTCACCTCCTTGAAACGACAACGGTAATATAATAATCGATCTACCGATTTGTCCCAGATCTCCTTGTAGTCGATTTGCGTTGATACGTCGTAACGCCGTTTCGCTGGCTATCCGAAAGTTTTCCTGGTTTTGTTTCAAAAACCATAATCTAGTGGCCTCTACTTTACACCATGAACCAACAACGTATTGCTGAAACAATTTTCCTCCGTTATGCAACGTGGAATATCGATCACGTATTTGCAAACGGTACCTGTAATATTCTGCCACCGTAATTGCTTTCGGCCTGTTGTTTCTGTTCATTCTTTCATCGGTGTAACGTAATTCTTGTGAATAACCATTATCCCCTAAAGGGAATAATAGCGGGTAGACCATCGGGTCTGCCAAAGGTGATAAATTCTTTAATTCGTGATGCCTTCTATGAGGCTGAGACGCGGCTGGATTGTGCGGATATAATACCAAATCCACACGAAATGGGGGCTCTGCTCCTTGAAAGACGGCAGCGATTTCGCTCCGACTTTCTGGTAGATTGTAATTTCGTCGTTCTCTATTGATGTTTCCATCGGCCGTGAAACCCACAATAAACGTTTCCTTCATCGACGCCCAACCTTTGACGTTCTTCTTCTAAGACATCCCCAATTGTTTTGTACGCCTCCATGTACCTATTACATTCTCGTAATGAATATTCCACTACTCTCAAGATATCGGGAGACACTCGGTTCTGTAACAATTCGTTACGATGTTGGAGTGCCTCCTCGCTATCTAAAAAGTAGTAGTGATTCAAAGTGGGATTTCTTAGTTCTTGGGAACCGGGAATCCCACCGAGCATGTAATAGATTTGGCCGCAAACGCTAAAACACCAATGCCCTTGTGCACCACGTCGATCAACGGCAGGCCGAGAAGTTTTGAAAGAGGCCATCGCAAACATGCTGTTAAACGAGCGAATTTCCCTACGAAACTCCAATCTCGACGAGTATAAATTTTGAATTGCTGCTGGCCATTGACCTAGACGAGGCAATAAATACGACCCGTTTTTGCAGCAACTCAAATTTATACCGTCTCGGTTTCGTTTCTCTTTAGTAAAAAATACAGCGCCACAGTGAGAGCACATATTTGTTAAAGGCCCTAACGAATATGGGCTCTCACCGAGGCGCTCTAATTGTACGGTTGTTCTATTCAAAGCAATTCTATGAGTGATTCGCCTCGGAATAACAGCATGTCTGCGACGAGGAGCGCCTTGCTGCTGCTGCTGTTCGTCTTGGATTGCTCCTCGACGTGGTGGTACTACGGCCGGTGGTGGCATTAGTTCGTCGTCGTTGGCCAATACAGGTGACATACTAACAGCTGGGGATAGATGAGAAGAAGAACGCCTACGAATGGGTGTTGAATTGGTGGAAGTAGATGTCGACGAAGACCGTAAAGGAGACGATTGTCCAACTGACAACAAACTATTATTCCCCAAATCGGTTAACATGAGTTGTAAAGACACAGCTAACCGACGTTGAGGAATCATAGTGTTATTGGCTACGTCGGTATACAATCGTCTTAAACTAACCCTCAAACAACGTGAATTTAAGTAACGGGTGTCTCTTCTTTGTGAACATGATCTGTAGTTATGTCTTTGAGAGACACCCTGTGACCTTAATACAGGCATTTTTAAATGAAATGTTAAAATAAAAAAGTAAACAAAAACATACGCAAACAGTAGAACAACAATCTGAAAAAAAAAAGAAACAAATGAAAATTAAACAATTTTAAAAATTTTGTTATTTTGTATTTTTTGTTGTCATTTATTTAAGCAAATAGTATTTTTAAATTCTTGATCACATTTTGTCAAATAATTTTTAATTGTCAATAGTTAGGCTATTGCAAACATTTAAATTCAAAAAACTGTCATTTTCAGGTGATTGTAGATCTTTTATTTAATATAATAAACTTCACGTATAAAATCAGCTCTGCAATAGATTTATATAATCATACGAGATGTTTCATTTACGAAACATAATATTAGTGTGGCACTGTGTTCCTAAACACTTTGTATTTCAATACTAACGAATTAATTCATCTTTGTAATATTAATTAATACGTCACTAGATATGTATAAAAATTTAAAATAGAAAACAAATGATTTTTTTATTCAATTATATAATAGAGGAAAACATGTAAAGAAAAACAATAACAAATATACCTAAAAAAAAGTATAAGGAAAGTAATTGTTCTAATTGTATAAAAATAACGACAATTTTTTTCCCAAATATAATAATACATTTAAAGTAAAAAAATACTAGTATTAATTTTTAAATTATAATTAATATTGATAATTAATTTTTTATCATTTCAGCCCCCTGTAACTATATAATTATAAATATACTTTAAATATAATATTTTATTAGTTTAACTTATTAAAGGAAAATTCAAAAATATAAAATATATAATAAAAAATATACTTACAAAAAAGCTATATGAAGATTAGATATGTCTCTCGACGGAATATTTCATAAAGTAGAACGCTAAAAAATAAAATATTGCTATTAATTTCAACGAAATATGACATTTGATGTATATTTACTAAAAAATCTGCAACTACCTCTTTTTTTTAATTTAATTATCCGTAGCAATCAAAAATTTGAAATCCAATCTAATTTTTCATCACTGTGTATGAAATATTTTTTAATAACCCGTTTTTCAAAAATTAGAATAGAAATATGTAAACTGTTTTTATTGATTTTCAACAATTTGACTGCTACAAATGTAAATTCAAAAAATTATCATTCTCAGGAGGTTATAGATTCTTTATTAAATGTAATCAAGTAAGGTATATGACTAAAATCACATCGGCAAAAGATTTATAAAAACGTAGAAACATAAAGAGTATTTCATTATATAAAACTAATGTTGATGATTTTGACACTGATGCATTCCTAAACACTCTATATATAATTAAGACTAATTTTAAATTATGAATCTCAAAATTACCTACACTTTTTGTAAATAATTTTATTTCTTTAATGTCTTCCATACTAAAGGACTAATTTAACTTTGCCCCACTAATATTCGATAATCCGTATAACATACAATAATCAAAAATGTACTTACCAAAAAATATAAAGTCAAATCTCCTTATCGAAATTGTCAGTCAAAAAACCTCTCGGGCGCAGTTTTCTATCCAATTTAAGTACTAAAAAATAAAAAATACTATGATTAATTTTCAAAAAAGAATAAATATTTAAAAATTATCGTCATTATTCAATTATATTTACAAAGATATTAATAATATCCAAGTAAAATTAGTGTTTTCTAATTAAATTTTTTATGAGATTAGAAAAAGTAATTGAAGGCACCCATGGAATCATTACAAAATTGAGGACGACCCCAGTAAAAATTGCAATTGAAATATGACAATCAAAATATTTAATACCTCCGTAATGTCAAAATACGCCAAAATGCAAAAAAATTACATTTACAAAAGAATTTCAACGAAAATACTCTTAAAGAAGTGTTTATCTACATAAATGTTTTTCCTATTGATAATCACATAACAATATCATTTTAATACTTTCAATAAAACTTATTATTTTAAAATATTCCATAACAAACTATTACATTTAAAAGCAAAAAGTTAATAACATTATAAAACTATTATTATTAGTAATATGGCAACATTGAAAAAAGGAAAATTATATTACAAAATATTTTAAAACACACAATGAATATGATAATACTAATTTAAAATTAAATGTTAAAACTATTTTAATATAAATTGTACAAAAATCCATCAATAAAAGTACCAAATTATTTTTTAACAGTGTTGCCGCATTAAAAATTTTCATCTTTTTTGAAACCTCTTATTTTAATCGTAATTATTAATAAGTACAATTTTATAATAATGTCATTTTTGTCAATTGTATTACGCTATTTCATATAAATAGACACTAAAAAATAAGATTAATAACATTTTTACGTTTACAAATAAACATGTTAATCTAATTCGATGAGAAAGAATACATGACATTTATAATAAGAATATAGGCAACATATCTTACAGTTTTTTTAAAATGGAACCTCTAAGATATGTGTAATCTAAACAATTGGTTTTGATTGTACTAAATGTTAATATATTTTTACTATACAGTTTTGGTTGCCAAAGAACCTAATTAGTTGATTGAGCCAAAATACATTTGTAATAAGAATATAGGCAACATATCTTACATCTATAACCCAATAAAACAGAGATTTATTTAATATAAATAATTAGTGCTAATTTTAACAAATGGTGGTAAAATGTAGTGTACCCACGTATTTTGACCTCCGAAATTCGAATTTAGTATTTGTGTTTTCTTATATATTATAATTTTCCCCAATTTTCCCAAGAAGGAATTTTTTTTTAGATCAACGGACCGTTTCTTTGAATTTCTCGATTTCGAAATCCCCGGATTCAAAATTTCAGGAAAATCAAAAATTAAAAATTTTTCCAACGATTTCCCTTTCGAATGCGATTTTTCCTTCGAAATACAAATTTGAATCGTCCGCCATTTTGTTACTATTTAAGATATGATAATTTTCTTGCTACGTTTCGATAGAGAATTTATTTATCTTTTAAATGAGGGTGGTTTCGTTGTTTCGATTTCAATGGTGTAGACGTGGGGATTTTTTTAGTAAGCGAAAGTCAAAAAAAAAAAAATTTCCGAGTTTAAAATTTAATAACGTTACCGTATATTAAATCGAAGAAAGAAAATTGCAAAAAACTTACGCAATTTACGCGGGTGTTGCTTTAGAACGGCCTCCCTCATAGCTCGTTCGAATCCGTCCCTATGACGAATATAATTCCTCGATCTGCATGCGTCTTCAAAAGTGTTGACCGTCGAACCGTCTCTAATTTTTTCAGGACTTCGAACGATGTCGCTCCTTTAATTCGAGACAATAGCAAACAGAGGAAGAACAACTGTAGGCATGTAGGCATTTTTAAAAAGAAAAAAAATTGTAAAATAAAAAACTAAAATAAAAACTAAAAAACTTACAGAAATAGCAGAACAACAATCTGGAAAAAATAAAACAAATTAAAATTATACAATTTTAAATATTGTTTAAATAATAATTTTTTTTAAAATATCAAATTATTGTTATGTCATTTATTTAAGCAAATAGGATTTTTAAATTCTTGATCACATTGTGTCAAATTGTCAATAGTTGCGCAAATGCAAACATTTAAATTCAAAAAACGGTCATTTTCAGGTGATTGTAGATCTTTTATTTAATATAATAAACTTAATGTGTAAATTCAGCTCTACAATAGATTTATAAAAATATAAAATCATACTGGATGTTTCATTTAAGAAATATAATATTTGTGTGGCACTGTGTTCCTGAACACTTTGTATTTCAGTACTAACGAATTAATTCAGCTTTGTAATATTAATGCGTCACTTCATATATATAAATTTAAAATAGAAAATAAATTATTTTTTTATTCAATTATATAATAGAGAAAAACATGTAAAGAAAAACAATAACAAATATACCTAAAAAAGTATAAGAAAAGTAATTGTTCTAAATGTAAAAAATATCGACAATTTTTTTTCCAAATGTAATAATGTGAAGTAAAATACTATTATTAATTTTTAAAGTATAATAAATATTGATAATTTTTTATCATTTCAGCACCCTGTAACTCTATAATTATAAATATCTTTAAATATAATATTTTATTAGTTTTACTTATTAAAGGAAAATTCAAAAATTGTATAATATATAAAATATATAATAAAAAATATACTTACAAGAAAGTATATGAAGATTAGATGTCTCTGACCAAATATTTCATAAAATAGAACGCTAAAAAATAAAATATTGCTATTAATTTCAACGAAATATGACATTTGATGTATATTTAATAAAAAATCTACAACTACCTCATTTTTTTGAATTTAATTATCCGTAGCAATCAAAAATTTGAAATCCAATCTAATTTTTGATCAGTGTGTATGAAATATTTTTTAATAAGCTAGTTTTCAAAAATTGGAATAGAGATATGTAAGCTGTTTTTATTGATTTTTAATAATTTGACTGCTACAGATCTAAATTCAAAAAATTATCATTCTCATGATGCTACAGATTCTTTATTAACTGTATACAAGTAAGGTAAAAACTCTCTATAATTGAGATTAATTTTAAAATATGAATCTCAAAATTGCCAACACTTTTTGTAACTAATTTTCTTTAATGACTTCCATATTAAAGGACTAATTTAACTTTGCCCCACTAATATACGTTAAATAACACATAATAATAAAAAATATACTTACCAAAAGATATAGATATTCTCCTCGTTGAAATTGCCAAAAAATCTGTCTAAGCCAATTTTCTATCCAATTTTAACTAAAAAATAAAAAATACTATGATTAATTTTCAAAATGGAATAAATATTTCAAAATTATCATCATTATTTAATTATATTTACAAACATAATAATATTATCTAAGTAAAATTAGTATTTTATAAGGAAATTTTTTTTAGATTGGAAAAAATTATTGAAGGCTCCCTTGGCATCATTACAAAATGGAAGAGGACCTGAGTAAAAATTGCAATTGAAATTTAAACATGAAAATGAAAATATTTAATACCTCCGTAATGTTGAATATACGCCAAACTGCAAAATAATTACATTTACAAAAGAATTTCAACGAAAATACTCTTTAAAATGTGTCTATATAACTTTTTTTCCTATTGATAATCACATAACAATATCATTTTAACACGATAAAACTTATTATTTTAAAATATTCCATAAAATACTATCACATTTTAAAAATAATAAGTTAATAATATATTATAAAACTATTATAAAAGATATATTACAATTTTTAAATTTAAACTTACCGTGATACGCAGACGTAAAAAATTCTTCTTCTTTTCCAGCTTAAATGTTCTATCATTATTAGTAATATGGCAACATTTAAAAAAGAATATTATATTACAAAATAAAAAACACACCTTAAATATGATAATACTAATTTAAAATTAAATGCTAAAACTATTTTAGTATAAATTGTACAAAAATCCATCAATAAAAGTCCCAAATTATTTTTTAACAATGTTGCCATGTAATGTTGAATTTTCTTCTTTCAGAAACCTCTTATTTTAATCGTAATTATTAATGAGTACAATATTATAATAATTTCATTTTTGTCAATTGTATAATTCTATATCATATAAGTAAACACGAAAAAATAAGATTAATAACATTTTTACGTTAACAAATAAGCATGTAAATCTAATTTGATGAGAAAGAATACATGACATTTGTAATAAGAATATAGGCAACATTTCTTACAGTTTTATTGAAATGTAACATCTAAGATATATGTAATATACATAATTAGTTTTAATTGTACCAAATGTTAATATAACGTTTCTACTGTACAGTTCTGGTAACCAAAGAAGACTTATATTGAATAAATCGATAGCTAATTATTCCAAAAGTAAAGAAACAACATGTTTTGGTAAGGAAAAAGTTATCCAAATTTTATATTATATACTGTTATTAAAATAAATAAATGTTTTTCATTGAAATAAAATTTTCAACTATATTTACTTATTAACCATGTTTTTATATTTCAGTTGTAATAAATATAAAAGTTATGTATTTTCGAAGTTGATAAAATGGCATGTTTTGATTAATTTTATGACATTTTATAATGTTATTAAAGTATATTTATACTTTTTAAAAAGATAAAATTTTTTAGTTCCGATATATCAAATGGAAATCATAAAGCATGAAGCGATACCATCTTTATGAAGATTATTTCAAAGGATAGTACTTGACTTGTGTTGTCCATATTTTATATCAGTTTATATTATTCAAGTAAAATAATACTTTTTAAAGAAATAAAATGGTAACTAACCTTATTACAATTTATAAACTTTATATTGTTAGTTCAATTTCAATGGATAATTTTAAAAAGGGCATCAGGCATCCACTATCCGTTTCTTTGTATGTAGATATAATCTCCTCTGTAACAGTAATTCATTCCCATTGCAGTCTGTAATAATCTCCTCGTCTGTTATAGTGATTTCCATTTTAGTCTGTATTGTTTTAGAATATTTTTTATAAAATAACTGAGTTACATAGCATCGCTTTGTTTTATAATGTATATGATTCGTTATTACAAAAATTAAATCAAAATAGCCGTATTAAAATTTGTCTTCTTTTCCAACTTAAGTATTCTATCATTATTAGTAATATGGCAACATTGAATTGAAATAAGCAAATTATATTACAAAATATTTTAAAACACACGATGCGTATTATAATACTAATTTAAAATCAAATTTTAAAATTATTTTAGTATGAATTGTACAAAAATCCATCAATAAAAGTCCCAAATTATTTTTTAACAATGTTGCCGTATTAAAAATTTTCTTCTAGCTGAAATCACTTATTTTAATCGTAATTATTGATGAGTGTAATATTATAATAATGTCAATTGTATAATTCTATTTCATATAAATAAACATGAAAAAATAAGATTAATAACATTGTTACGTTAACGAACAAACATGTTAATCTAATTAGATGAGAAAGAATACATGACATTTATAATAAGAATATAGGCAACATTTCTAACAACTATAACCCAATAAAACATTAGAGATATATGTAATATAAATAATTAGTGTTAATTGTACCGAATTACCCCCGAAATTCGAATATTTCATAAATGATACAATTTTCTGGAAAATTGAACTTTTCCGAAAATTTCCTCATTTTTCCTATAAAGGAAATTTTCCTTTGATCAACGAACCATTTCTTTGAATTTCATTCAATTTTCATTCATGTCATTTCGAATGCGATATTTTTTTCCAAATCTAAATTTGGATCGTCCGAATTTTGTTACTATTTAATATATGGCCGTTTTCTTGGTACATGTGGATAGGGAATTTATTTGTCTTCAAAATGAAGGTGGTTTGGTTGTTTCGATTTCAATGGTGTAGACGTGGGGATTTTTGAAATGAGCGAAAGTCCAAAAAAGTTTTTTCCGAATTTAAAATTTAATAACTTTGCCGGATATTAATTCGAAGAAAGGAAATATCGGTTTCTAAATAGATTCATCTTTTGTCTTTCCGATGGTTTTTGTTTGAATTCGATATAGTGTAGTTTTTGAGTTATTAAATTTTAAAAGTAGACGATTTTTCAAATTTTCTAAAATTTCCAGATTTTTGCTCGAAAATGGGTAAAATATGAATAACGGTAAGTGCATTAAAAAATGCGGTTTTCCTACGAATTTTGACCTCCGGAATTCGAATTTTGCCATAGACCTCAAACTTTTGTATAAAATTATATGATTTTTAATTAATTTCTTTGTTTTTTTCAAAAATGTACCGAATTTTCAATAAATTTAAAAAAATAAGTCAAACTACAATTTTTAGGGAGGGGATAGGATGCTGTATCGAAAGCGTTATTTTTTGAGGTACTTCAGTAGTGATACAAAGCCGCTTCTACCCCGAAATTTAAATTTGGACAATACAAGAATACCGAAAGTATGTTCCCTTAAGGCGAATACAACCAACATCAGTTCCGGTGTCATGGATGTGCAATTAAATGGTGAAATTAACGTTGCCGCGGCCACCGCTGCCGCTGCCGACAACGATACCGCCATCGAATCAGTAAGTACATTTTTTTTAAATATTTTCATACTAAATTATTATTATTATTGTAGACACTTATGGATTTATCATATAAAAGCAGTGTGAAGAAATTTGTAAGTGGTTTTCCGTAAGTCAAGTTGGTTGAAATAGAAAATGGATTTATGATTAAAGATGATAATAATAATTTTCTTTTTGTATGCGTTTAATTATTTTTGTATTATATTCAATTTACATTTTCTAATACATAACTTAAATTACTTTTACTTGGTACATTTTATTAATAAAAAGATATAATTTTTGTCAATAGAGTTTTCAATTGTTCTTTTAACCCCACGTTTGGACAGGGTATGTTAAATAGATTCCAACTAAATTGTCCAGCTTCAACAACTTTTTTCGTATATTCACTATATTGGTAATATACGTTGTTTTTGTTGAAAAAGTAAATGAAACCATCTATATATCTAAACACTGATGTCTCAAGTCCATCGGTATACCTGGAAATTGATCGATTATACGTCCACGACTAATTATTTCTTTAGGATCATTAATGTATTCTACATAGGAAGCGTTGTTATAGAAAACAAAAGTTCTACCACTATTTGTTTGAAATAACGCATTAATATAAGCATCTGATGGTAATGGTAAATAATAATCATTTTGAATATTTAAATTTGGAAATGAGGCTACATAACATTTTCGATTGCCAAACGTTATTAAATCCCCCGCTGAATTTTGAATAATGTGAGAAATTGAGATTGAGGAAGTCTTAAGTTCATTGGGAAGTAATTACTTAACGGGTCGGGGCTTGAAGCTATGAGCATGTCATTTAAATCAAATTTCCACAAAGATGTATTAAATCCGACGTATAGTCGATAATTAGGAAACGATGGAGCTGTTGTAAGAAACATAAAATTATCGAGCGGTTTGATTTTTTGGAGGATAAATTGTAGTCGTCGTTGTCGTTGTTGTTGGCGTTCGTCGTGGTCCATACAAGAATTCTAATGTATTCTTATCATCTTCATCTAGAGGAGCTAACTTTTGCTGATATCATGGAAACATAATTGCAGACTCTACTCCACTATGTCCTAACCCAAGGGTGTGTCCGATTTCATGTACCAACACCATAAGAAAGCTTACTTGACCATCAGGAACATTATCATCATCCCCAAAATACCATTGTTTGCTACCATCCATATGAATTTCAATACATCCATCAGCACTAGGAAAATGTGCGTGAGCCAATATTTTCCCAGCCCCATCAAAGTTATTTGGACATTGACGGCGACCTGTGCAGCTTTCTCGAAAATCATGTTTTTTGGGTACGACGGTTATAGTAATATCGGGTTTCGGTATTGGTATCCAAACCGGCTTGAGGAAAATGCCATCGAAAACTCGTTTTATTTTTCCATCTTGATATCGCTGTAAATGAATTTTCACCAACAGTACATCTAGGTCTATTAATTAATTGAATAGTGGCAGCGTTCAGAGTTCCATCCACAGATAGCTTATATTTTTCTTGAAAATTTGTTAACTCCGTTTTAAAGCTATTACCTACGATTTCATTTTGATTAATGTACCCAAACCGTTCCAAAAATTATACAAAATATTCTCGACTAACGTTTGCAGAATTTGCGAGGGCTGTTAAGAGAAGCAGTAAAGTACTTTACCAACACATAAGTTCAATAAAAATGAAGATGTAAGAAATGTGTACGTATATATATTAATACCAATTTTGCATTTATTGCCTCCAAAGAAATTCTTATAACATTTTTAAAAATTTAAAACGTATACTTTTAATAATTTAAAAGAGACTTTTAACTACCATACCGGATGAAGCCTCCTTGATAAAAATTAGATAAGACTTATAGCGTAAAAAAACACTTTAATTTTTTTTAATTTTTCAATTCAAATATCCTTTGTCAAATTTCAAAATCTCCACTTCAAAGTGTTAAATAAATAATTTAATAATATTCGAAATTTTGTAAAATTTTTGATTCAAATTCAAAATTTTTTAAAATTTCTTTGTCAAACTCAAAATTTTTTAAATACCGTCCTTCAAATCTACATTTTCTAAAATCTTTACTCCAAAGTACTAAATAAAGAATTTAATTATAAACTCGAGATTTTATAAAATTTCCATTTCGTAAAATCTCCATTTCAAATTCGAGATTTTATAAAAGTTATATTTTAAACTCAACGTTATGTAAAATTTCTATTTCAAAGTGCTAAATAAAGAATTTATCTCTAATAAACCCGATATTTTTCCAAATTTTAGATTTTATACAATTTCCGATTCAAGATTTTGTAAATATCCACTTAAAATTCGTGGTTCTGTAAAACCTTTGCTTTAAACTCAAGATTTTTGTTACATTTTCACATCAAAAGTAAAGTTTTGTAAAACCTTAATTTGAAATTCGAGATTTTGTAAGATTTCTACTTTAAATCAAGATTTTGTAAAATATTCACTTTAAAGTACCACATAAAAATGTATTTATTTTAAACATTATTTACCCTTTTTTGATAATGGGTGAGAAAAGATGAATTTGGCGACAGCGAATGATAAAAAATCCCAAGCTTTTCATAAACAACACCACAAATCCTAGAAAATATATTTAAAAACAATTCATTTTCCTACATGCTGATTGACATAAAATTTACAACTTCATGGCATGGTGTAAAGAATGTTGGGATAAGAAAAATAGTGATAAAACTGTAAATTATTATTGACTTACAAACAAATATTAGACATGACCGGTGTGCATCGAGATACTAGAGGACGTTTGAAACATCAGGCCGAACCCTTTAAATTCAAAACAATTATAAAACCGTTATTTAAAAATACAAAGAAGACGAAGCCTAGACAAAAACAACAGGAGGACAAAATTGTTTCTTCCTATACTAACGATTCGTATAAAACACAAATCGAACCTATGTTATCTCTAATATTACCGTTTTTGGGATTGGCCCTCAAAATGATGAGGATCGTATATAATAAAATTTCTCCAATTGCAATTTCGGGTTACTCTTGGTGACGTTTTTGGGTGAGGGGTGAAGAGGAGTTTCGGTGTGCCTTCGAAAGTCCATGTGTCCACAATATGCTCGGATATATTTTTAATCCGTTTGCTTCGATTTAATTTTTTGGCGTGATACATTTTGGCCTCCCTCGTATAATCTAGGTCGGGAACATGTAGTTTTGGTATATCCCATATATTGATATGGGACCCCTCTTCCATATACAATTTTCAGATTTTTGATATCTCTAATAATAAAGGAGGTCATTTCCATGGTCCTCTACTCCTCCTAGGGGGAGGGAGGTGGAGGGGGGAGAGTAAGTTTTTCGGTAGCCGTTTATCCCAAGGGTGTGCACCCGTGGAAATTTGGAGATACGCGTCATGAATTTTTTTTATTAGCGTGTAGTTTTTCTATATGATGGTGTAGTTAGTTTGGTTTCGGTATATTTAGAAAGCCATGCTCACGTTGCCCGTTAGTGGGAGAGACAATACGACGCTTGGCGAATTCTGCTTCGCAATGATAGGAAGAGCCGACATCGAAAGTTCTGTTCTGGCCCCGTACAGTACATGCCCTACTTAGTTCAGACACGTAGTTGTACAAGACCATTACAATCACTCAGTTATTTCATGCAATGTTATTTAATGTTCATGCTCCATGCTGTTAAGTTATTTTATTAGATTTCTCCCGGTCATGCACTAATGTGTTAATCACCTAAACCTATGTTAGTTGCCTAAACTACCTATTCCTACTTCGGTAAAGGGGGGGGGATGGTTTATTGTTCTAATTTTAGTAGAGGATGCGTCCTTCTTTTCCTTCTGGCAGTCCGGTAAGCCTGGGGCCCTTATCCGGGACTTTTCCAGAAGGATTATTAGGAAGGACTTTCTTGAATATTTTCTTCGTTGATCTTGTTGTCGTTCTAAAGTGTCTTTATTGTCTATTCTCTTCTTCTTCTTCTATTTTCATTGAATTTTTATTGATGTCGTTTAGATACCTTCTGCGCCAGCTTATCGAGGATCTCGTATATGTTTTGCTTAGCTACGACTTCTCTTATGTTTTTGTTCCTTATCCTTTCTCGCTCTTGTTCCAGATCTGCATAGAGTTCGCATTCTAACACTATGTGTTCAGAAGTTCCAACTTTACCATATTCACATACATCACTTTCTATCAAGTTGTGTTCGTACAGATACGAGGGGTATGGGCCGTGTCCTGTGAGGAAGTGCACCAAACCCAGTGTAGGATCTTATTATTATTTTCAATCCTTTCTCCTATTATGTCTTCTATCTTACCATATTCTTCTTTCCACTGCAGTACTGTGCTGCCCTTCTCATTACCTCAAGATTCAACGGCAGTACACCAACAAGAGTTGTCAGTGCCTGCGTTGATGTTGTTCCGAAGGCTCCTGTCATTCTGACAAGGAACCCTCTTTGTGTTTGGTCCACTTTCTGTTTATTTTTGGTGTTTTTCAGTCTATGGGCCCACACACTCGCACTGTGTCCCACTATTGACGCTAATACCGCATTCAGGTAGGTACGCACCTGCCTGAAGGGTATTCTATATTCTTTAAGTGCCACACTTATTAGTTTGTGCATGGCATCTTTTGCTTTTTCGTATATTGTCGTGATGTGGTGTGTGAAGAGTCCTGTCTCATCAACAACTACACCCAGGTATCTTGTATGTGTCGTTCTTCTTATGAGCCTTCCGTCTACTTTTATGTGGGGCTCTCTTGCTAGTTTCCCCTTTGCCAAATTATACATTGTCTTTTCAGTAGACATGTTCAATTTGACACATTTGCACCAACTTGATACCAGGTTCATTGTTTCATTTGGCTTTTTCTCTATCTCTCTCCTGTTTTGCCCTTCTATCACAATCACATAAGATCGTCTGCGTATGCTACGCATCCCACTATATTTCGATCTAGACTTAGTTTTTGGAGTAGCTCCTCCAGCAACATATCCCAAAAGATTGGTCCACATATTGAACCCTGCGGACAGCCGTTTGTTAATTTCGTTGTTTTTGTTTCAGCAGGGCTGCTTAGACTCGCATACCTGTCCTGGCAATATCTTCTAAAACTTTTGTAAAGGTTTTTGGGATTCTTTTTAGTGCCTCGAAAAGCGCTGGCCACCTTCGGTTGTCAAACCTCCTTGAACTTTTCAGCCTCAATTTGGTTTCTGTATATGTCATTCATTCTCCGTCTCATGTTTGTTTGTTGTAAGGTCTCTTCCTGCGTTGCTTGAGATAGGAGTACCTTTAAAAATTATTCCGCTGTTTCTACCCAGTTTATCGTGTATGTTTCGTCGATCCTCTCTATAGACGAGAGCATCGTTGGACATTTTATTTTTTCTGTTACTATTTTGTATGGCACTCCCCACTCGTCCGTTTCAAGGTTGGTTTCCACAAATCTTTGGCCAGCTTTTCTCTTTTGTATCTTTGATTTCTTTGAGGTATTTCTCTTTTATTTCACGATATTCGTTTAGTAGCCGTTATCTCTGCTCAAATATACCACATCTTTGGTATATTCCTCCTGCGTTTCGCGTTTTCTTCCTCATGTTCGTTAATTTTTCGCTCCAGGCGGTGTTCTTTCTGCTGGTTTCGTGTCTAACTCTTGGTACCGCAATATTCATCTTCTTATCTCTCGACTAAGTTTTTTGGCATTTTCATTAATGTAATTTCCTTCCTCAATCTGATTTAGTGTTTGGAATGCTGTTTTCAAAAGATACCAGTTTGCCTTGTATAGATTATGTTTTATTTTCTCTTGTACGTTAGTTGATGCATTATTACTCTTTGTGTCTATTGATATCTCTATCAAATTGTGGTCACTCACTGTGGCATGTTCTATTACCCAACAGTGCGTTACCAATCTTGCAGCTTTTACATTTGATATTGTTACATCAATGTTACTTGCTGCATTGGCTCTACTCTGAAAGGTTGGTTGATTTCCTGGTTTGTTTAGGACCAGAAGCTCCAGTTCATCTATTAGGTTTTCTATTTTTCTTTCACGTTCGTTAGTGTGTGTTGAGTTTCACAATGTTGATTTTGCATTAGCATCAACCGTTGCTATAACTGGCATGTCCCTGTATCTTTGAAAAATGTCTTCCATTTTTGAAAGTTGCGTGTTCATAAATATCTTTATTGACTTATTGAACAATACAGTTATTGCCATTGGATCTTTTCCTTTGCTTGCCATCTGCGCTGTTATTGGCATTTCTATTATTTTGTCTCCTCTGATATATGGCTCTTGCAGACAAACCATATCCAGATCACATTCAGCAGCTGTTCTTTTTACCTCATGGTTAAGTGCAGCACTACGCATACAGTTAAGTTGCCCTATTTTCACCTTTATGGATGTCTGGTGTGAATATGACTTTCAGGCCACTTTTTTGTATGGTCATATGCTAGTCTTCCATGAGTTTTTACAAAGTCACTGTACAGTTCATTTATGACGAGTTTTTCTTGTCTCCGCTCGAAGACTTTCTCAAGTAGTTATTTCAGCCGCTCCGCGTCTGTCGGAATGTTTTGGCATTTTAATTGGATTCTGCACCGCATCAGGTTCTTGGAAGGTTATTTTATCTCCATTTGGGTGTAAGATTCTTACCACATGCCGCAAGGCCGATGTAAGTGTGGGTGGTTCTTCTAATCTTCTTAGTCGCATTGAGAGTTCGATTTTGTCATATAATTTTGTTTCTTTTACTTCTTTGATCTCATTTTGTCTGATTTCTTTATTGTCAGTTTTTTATTCTTTAAGAATGCAATTTTACGTAGTGATTTTGAAGGAGGTTTTGCCTTCTTCTCAACAACCTCTTGGGGTATTTCTATCTCGATATCTGTGGTATTAATCGTTGAAGCATCATTTTGTACGTCGGGCGTTCTTTTTGATCTTTTGCACATTTCTTCCCTCGTCTTTGACAGGGTATGCAAGTCTTAGGTTCTTTTACTGTTTCGGAGTCTTTCCTTTTGCGGTCTTCACCACAATGGTTACATGCTTGTTTTTCTTTAGGGCAGTGTTCACTCACGTGCCCCAAATCCTGGCACTTCATACACTTAGGAACTACCAGGTACTCCTTTGTACTTGTGCTCATGAAGTTTATATAGATTCTCTTTCCTAACATCTTTTTTCTCAGAGTCGGGCTCACTTCCACTACATAGTGGCAGATTGCCTTGTCTCTTGGGCCTGTCTTGAGTCTCACCTTGAATGAGTCCTCGAACAATTCCCTATTCATATCATCAAAGTTCTGGGAGTGTATACACTACTTAACTTCCTCTTCTTTCATTTTGGAAGGCACATCGTAAATTATCATGAGAGGCCTTCTCTTTCTGGGTGTTCGCACTTGAACCTCTTTTTTATCTCAGTATTGTTTATAATGTTGTATAAATCTTGCTCTGTCAGGGTCTCTAAAATAAGAGCCTTTCCAGTAGCTTTCATTTTTGTGATTTTTATTTTTCTCTTTTTTGGGTCCACTATTTTCGTGAACTCTTCTTGTACTTTCTTTCCGGTATCTACCTTATCGCACGTGATGAACAGGGTATTGTTCGATTTGCTCATGCTTCTGTTGCTTCTATTCGTTGTTTTATTTTTTGTTGGCATTGCTGCAACTGCCGAGTACGATGGGATCTGTCGTGTTTTGTTCCTTTTTTCTAAGTCGAGCTCTTTCCTAAGTCTTTCGTTTTCTACGTTTAGTGCTTTGATTTCCTCTTGGAGAGTACCCTGTTCTATTCCCCAAGTCATGATTCTATTTCGTAGTTCCTCTTTATACGCATTTGTCATGCGGTTTCCTGGATCTAACTGGCTGTCTAAGTAGTCCAGCGTTTCCAGACACCTTTTTCCTACCTTATCCTCTACCAATGAATTGTTGTCTTCTTCGTACGCGCATCGATTAACCCCGATGTTCCCGGTTGTGAGCCACGAGCCACTCGTTTTTTAGAGTTCAATGGATGTTCGAGCCGGAATTCCCGGCAACCAAAAGATGTCATCATCAATAGGAACGACGTTTTGAGTTGACGAAGGATTAGACAGTGTCGGCGGAGGCTGTATAGAAGATAATGACTGCGACAAATTTATATTCGCTAAGATGTTATTAGTTTCGAAGTCCATAAATTCATTAATCATTTCACAATCACTGTCATCATCTTCGTCTACATTAACGCTTCGATCCATAACGTTATTGATATTTCTGGCCTCGAATACGACGTTGTCCTCATCATTAGAAATAGCATCCAAATTAATTTAGAGACGATTTCAAAACTTGGCACTCGATAATATGATCACCCAAAGAAATAACACGTACTCTCGATCCGTTACACAAACCATTCTCAATATCAATATTGCAGACAAGCATGACATTAATGCGTGCGGTGGTAATGACGCGCAATTAATGGAATTTAACAGATCCGTAGTGATGTGCAAATAATCGTCGTCTTCTCTTTTGTACTCGTCTATGCTATAATAGACGCGAAGCTCTGTATCTACCATCTTATCAAGGAGGAAGGATCAGTTGGTTTATTTCATTGACCGATGCATTAGTAGGACAAAGAATGGCACGTGCACCATTCTCCATACTACTAAAATCGTCTCCATAAACGAATTGAAGCAATTGATCGATAGTAGATACTCGGAGCATCGAAGGGATTTCGACGAGATCTTTCGGCATTATTCCAGAGATTGTTGAATTCGAATGGAGAGTAACATACTCAATGCCCAGATCTGCGTAAGTTTGGGGGTATTGTCGTGCCCGCATATTGTAATTGAGACGGATTTGTATAAAGAAATCCCAAAGTATGCTCCGTTGGAGACACGTGTTCACGATGTCTCCACTATGACCGCCAATAATTATCGGTAGAGTCTGTCTAAAGTCCCCCCCTTATAAACAGCATTTGCCGCCCATCGGTTGGGGACTTTTAGTGATATCTTTTAGATATCTATCGACAGCCTCTATCGCTAATTTCAGAGTTATAGGAGATTCATCCCATACTATCAAGGTCATGTCATTAACAATAGCCTGGCTCTGTTCTGAATCGGCGGCCCATCCGGGCATGGTATTCTCGTTCAAATTTATAGGTAATTTAAAGGCTTTATGGACGGTACTACCGCCGATCAAAAGATTAGCGGCAATACCCGTTCACGCGGCCGCTATTGATTTTTTATTGGACTCTTTTTATACAACTCTCAATAAAGAGTTGTATAAACTAGTTTTGCCTGTTCCACCGGGACCATCTACGTAAAATAAACGACGATCCGGATCGAAAGGATCTTGGATATCGTCAATAGAGAAGACATCGTTTATTTTAAGTAGAAGGTTCGGTGGAATGGGTACGTTAACGGTTTGCGCTATTACCTTTACAATTTTGAGAAAGGCCCGCTTTTGATCTTGATTCAGGTCAATGGTGTCAAACACAAAATTGTTTGCATCAACTTGTGACGGTCGATGCCGCAAGGGAATAGGCATTTTCCTCTATTGTTGTTATCAAAAATAGGACTTACTCCTAACGCAGCTTAATTTAAGTGAGGTCGATTTCTTTTTAAAATAACGTCGATTTCTTCTATTGCTTCCGCCTCCGTTCTTTGTAATGATAGCCATCTTAATACAATAAAATCATCATCATTTCTCTATAGACTTGTCTCCATATATTAGCATATTCCGTAAAACCCACGTCGATGATAACACAACTTTTACTTTTTTTAACTTTAAAATGATTTTATTATATTATAGTTGACAAATATAATGCAAATGAGAAGCAGAACAGTAACAGCTGGTCCAATCCCAGCTGATAAAGTGCAGTGTCTGAGTAGCTCCGCGCCCTGGCGATGGAATGTCTCCCATGTTCCCATTTGAATTTTGATGTTCCTGCCCCTGACCTTACTCCTTGCCTCGAAGCATCATTAAGGTAATGTTGACCATAGCGGTATTGATCTTTTATTAATTTATTGGTTCCCTATATTATAATTTGCACACTAAATCCTGAAAAACCAAAACCAAAAAACAGTAAGGCCTCGAAGATGGTGGAGGCGACAATGCCTGCTCGGCAGACGTCACATCGCATTTGCCTCTGTGGTGCACTGCCGGATGAATTTGTGAATTTTCTGTTTCCCTCACCCGGCGTTCAGCGCTCAGTCCGACCCGCGAGCGTAGGTACCTGGTCTTCAAACCTGGTCTCTCCGCCCCCGAACGGACCAAACGCCCACTGCTCAGTCGTTCGTCCGGCCAGAAGTCCTTAGTACTAAGGGAAGAAAAGTGTTACTTTTCCAAAATTATTTTTCAAATATGACTATCAATTTGGATGAAAATAATATATCGACGGATTCAATAATATGTGTGTCCAGTGATAAGCCAATGCCAATGCCTATTGGTTACAGAAGATTCAAAGATTCTTTAGAGAAAACTAACACTTCCACACGCTTCACCATGCTGGTAGACATTCTATTAAAATATTAAGTCATTTACAAAGAGTAAAGGGAAGTGCTAATTTTGAAAGTGAACATGAGCCTCTTTTCGACCCGAAGTATGAGGATACATCAGATTCCGAGCAATTAGAAGATGCAGACAATCAAAGTGACCAAGAGAACGATATGGGCCAGGAATCTCAAAATGACAGTCAAAGTAACCAAGAGAATGTAATAGGCCAGAAATCAGAAAATTACAGTCAAATTGACCAAAAGAATGTAATGGGCCAGGAATCACAAAATGACTGTCAAAGTGGTCAGGAAACTAGTGATGAAGAAATATGTTTAAAATACAAAAAAGACGTTGAAACTTTCTTAATTTTGAATGAACAGTTTTATGCTGAAACTTTACGTAAAAATAATATGAAGAATAAATTGTTAAAATTAGAAAAAAAGTTATTAAACTAAAAAGGGGCCTTTCTAAAAATAATAAATTTTTACAAACTGCCAATAAAATTAAAAATAAATTTTAAACTGTCAAAATGTTTTTAAAACTATATGGTATTTTATTCTCTTTTAAGACAACGGCTTCTAAATTTTAGGGAATGGTTAATTTTATATAGTATTTATCTATTATTTTGTCTATTGCTTAATTTCACTAGTTTTGAGACAATCAAACAAATTTTGTTTTTTGTAAAACATTTATATCAATAACTTAAAAAGTTTTATTAAAAATGATATTATCCTATAATCCAAATTAGAACAAGTTAGTATAGTGCATAGAGAAAATTAAATAAAATTAAAATTAATTAGTGAAATCAAGATTGTACAAGTCTCTTAAACATGTTTCATTTAGAATTAAACTGATAGACTCCCAAATAGATGAATAAAATAATGTTATTTGTTTTATTTATAACTGTTATATAAAATACACAATCATAACGATATGATAAAAAAAGATTTATTAAAATTACAAATATTTATTTTTTATATAATTTTAGCTAGTTTCAAATAACACATTTACTAGCTAAATCAGTTTAATGAATACTTATCAGGTAAAATTTTAAATTAAACTAACCTGTTTAATAATTCTAATAATTCCACATATACTCATACACATTTAAAAAATATCTTTGAGAATCCACACACTTAAAATTGCAATTAACATAATAACCGCTTAACTTCTAACTAAATTAATAAAATAAATTCTAATTCATTTAATTGAATATAATATTGAAACGGTATATTATAATTAATCTAACTCTAATAAGTCACCAAAACGCGTTTATTTAAAAATGAATACAAAGCAGCGTTTGTTTCAGATACGCTATTAATAGCACAGTCTACATATTCGTATACTAAGTATGGACATATCATAACAGCACCTAATAGCTATGGAACATGTTTCGCCTTTAATTAATTATTACTGACTCAGGGCTAAGATATGCAAGTCACATTATTTGTTGCATTGTATTAAATGGATTATAGTTTTTGGGGAAATCAACAGATAATAATGGAATGCACTTCCATTTTATGAGCTTTGTTTTATATAATATTATTATAAACCCATAACATCATGGTCTATACACATTTTTAAACTTAAAGCAATATATTGTTAAATATAACTTTAAAAGAGGTAGTAATTAATTTTGTAGATCTTAAAATATTTTAAAAATATTTTTATATCTATTTATACATTTTTTTACTTTAGATATCATTTATTTTTTATTGAAAATTAGTAATTATATTATTGTTAACAAGTAACAAATAACAGTGTACTTCACGGAGATGTTTTATATAACTTTTTTATTAATAGTATTACAATTTTATATTATAATAAAATAATTTCCAATTTCCAATTTCCACCTGTTTCCGATCTAAAGGTTGATGACCACATGAGGCCATTTATAGAACATATGGTCATAGTTATTAACAGAATGGGTTCTCCCCACCAATTTTTATACACTGTAAAAATGACATCACATGTGTTTTGATTTAGTAAACGCAACGATGAAGTGTAATAATTGCAGTAGGTAATCACAGCAGGTTTCAGAACCAAAACCGGTTTTCCAAGGGGTTAACTACCCTTCCAAGGCCAAGGCCAAGGCTAAGGCTAAGGCTACGAATACGGCTAAGGCCACGGCCAAGGTCAGGGTCATGATGTGCTAAATTCGAGTATATTCTAAATACAAGGCCCTTCCAAGACCAAGATAAAAAGGTTAAAATCCGACAGTGCGGTTCAGTTCACAATGCTTTGTATGTACGAACAGAGATTAGATAGATTTTTAAAAAAGTATTTAAACTAAAACAAGACATAATGAAATACGAGCAAATGCAAAATCTTATAAAGTGTTTTGAAAAATTGAAAATAAGTGAAGTAGAGGGGGATTCATTATAAATATAGTTGACCAAAACATCATAGAGTATTGTACTCGACAACTTCAAAATGGATCTACAAAAAGTTAACGAACAGCTAATGTTAGATGTAGAGCATAAAGAAATTATAAAATTAAACCAGCTACAACCCAATATTCCACACAAATTAAAATCAATAAAAATGGTAACCACAAAATTTGGAGAAGCAGTGTTGGTGGAACTTGCCCAGCACAGAATATATTTACCGGGGAGATGAACTGCATTTTTGAAACCACACCACAAGTGAATTGGGGAATGGTGATTATTCCATAATCTATGCTGGAGAGAAAAGTTTGTCAATGGGGAACAACATCTCTATTCAAATTTGAAAAATGTTCATTTATTGAAAAATAAAAATATAAATTAATATGTATTTTCCTATAAAAACATCCGAACAAAATCTAGACAGTTAGTCTACAATGAGTTTTAGCGAGGTATTTCCAAATTCAGTTCCAGACAGTCCACCTGAGGTAGATCGCTGGATTGGTACATGTTGTATTTGTAAAGAGAAGCCAATACAAGTATTATTCCTTCCCTGTAGTCATAGGATTTGTTGTGTAGAATGTGGAACAAGAGTAAAGTATTGTAATTTTTGTCATGTCAAACTAGTAGCAATTGTTCGAGATGAGCAAAGAAGGTGTACCAGCCAAGTGTTATCATGCGGACATAATGTGTGTAAAGGATATGTAAGATTTTGTTCGATATGTGGTTTAGAAAATAAATAAATTTTACTTAAACACATTTTTTTTACACCTCTAAAGTTGTACAAATTTGGTGAAAATTATTCTAAATAGCTAAAGAAGGATGTACGTAAACAAATAATAAACATTTTATTATGTATTCTAAATAGCTAATGCAGATTTTACACGAAATACATTGTGTGTTTCCCAAGGCTATGTTGTAGAAGGTCAACCGATAAATATAAAGACATGTGAAATTGAAACGAGAACTCAAACCATGTCTTCGATTACTAAAGAACGCTGGGCAGTACAAAATTTTGAAAATTTAAAATTTGAAGATTTTGAAGATGGGATTCCGATTTTATTATATAGTGATAGTTAACGTCCGATTACACCAGATCGAGACATAACAACACTGATGGAAATATATAATAAACATCCTAAGGATCCCAGACAAGTACCACTACCCGTTTGGAGACCAATAGAATTGAAGGTTATTTCATCTTATCCCCACCATCCATAAAATGTATATAACCAAGTCTAAAGTTGATCAGTTCATCAAAATGTGGCGAGCCTACACAACCCAAGTTAAGGTAGTAGATTTAAAATCTGCAATTACCTATTTTGCAAAAATTTATGGAGAAGACAACTTTGAATGGGAACATGAAGCAATCTATGGTAGAAATAGATGGTACTCTGTAGAAGAATGTAGGGAAAAAGCTATACAACATGAAAAAGCCGCTTCAGCCTGTAATGACTATCTTGATGGTGAGCTTCATCTTTGCTGTTTACTAAATATTTTGGACAGTCTAAATTTAAATACACGACTATAAATTTCCAAATACCTACCAATTTATTTGAGGGATGCTAACTATATAGAAGAAAAAGATGATGATACAGACGAAGAAATGAAACCGTTGGATACTTTATCATATAAAGAAGCTGAAAAATTGGTAACACAGTCAAGTCCATTGTAAATATTTTAAAAATAAAACACATATTAATAAATAGTTTTTTTATTTCATTAAAAAATTGTTGTATAAAAAATACACATTTGCTAAAGCACAAATACATTTGGCCTTTGTGTGGTAAAGACATGCAGGTTCCTTTAGTTGAAGTTTGGGTAACTCGTCAAAAGCAAACACAGGAGTCTTGGAAAAAGTTTTTAAATAATTTGTTTTTTCTAATCCTTTAACATAAATAAAGTCTGCATCTTTGGTAGCATCTTGGTAAATTTTGGAAAACTGATGGAGTGGTGTAAAGCCGGAATACCATTCAATACAATGATGGTTATGAATTAACCAAGATGCCTGCTTATACAAATCAGGAGACAGCATTCTCAAAGAAAATGCGCTTTAAATACAAATTTGAGAACCATTATAAGCAGCAAACTCCTTTACGATAAATTTATTATTTTCAATTTTAAAACATTGTACATCTACCTAGGAGCATGCGTGTTAAACCTGCCGTACAATTTTTGTTAGAGGATTGTACATAAATTCCTTTTCATGTAAAATAAGACAATAAGCAGAGACATTTTTACCCACATTTTTACTGGTTTCAAATTCTATTCTTAGCACAACCGACCCCCCTTGAATAATTTCTCTTTGACGTGAACAATCGATATGAAATATTGGAGCATTATTTTTAAATTCTTCCAGTGAAAAAATTGGTTGATTTGTTGGTAAATGATAGTAGGATTCTTGAAAATTAGCAAACATTTCATAAGCAGTAGCAAAACGATTAGAATCAAAATCTAAATTTAAATCATGATACGGATATCGTTCCGAGTTGAGAAAGATACGAATATTTGTTAGATTACAGTGATTAAAGTGACTCATATTTTTTAACAATTTTCCTTTACAATCATCTTGAAAGGCGACTATAATATGTCTAGGACTTCCTAATTTTGTGGAAGTTTTAACATTCCAAGTATGACGTGTGGAATCGTTTAATGTGGGATATTCTATTAGTTCCCAACTTCTAAATTTAATTGGCAAGTCTACATTACGCTGATTTATTTTATTTAATCGAAGTTGTTGACTTATACTAGGAGTTATATGAGGAATATTCCAATATATCTTGTTAATTTCAATTTTTGGTTTTTCTGTCTCATCTGTTGCAATAATACAATCCACATCATCTTTTTCGCGAATGAGAATTAATTCCTGCTTCATATTTAAATCAATTTTACGAAAATCTTCAAAAAAGACAGAAAAAAGTTTTAATGGTATGTAAACATTAAAATTACCGTGATTATCAATTAAAAGTTTATTCATTGATGCAATTGTCTTTCCGGCAGAATCTTTTAAACCCTCTTTAGGGAACCAGGCCGCATTTTGAAGTAATTTACTCTCATTTTCATTGATTGAGAGATAGTTTTTCAGGGTAGACGCTAAGCCAACAACTCTAACCGAATCAATTATTACGCCATTCATTTCATATCTTATTTCCCTAAAGAGATGTGCTATACCATTGTTTATAAAATGAAATTTTGTTGGTGTCTTATTTTGTTCTGTTAAAAATTTGCCCTCTAAATAAAGGTAACTATTACATGGGAGAGTATAAGCATCAATATCTTGAACGGCAATTCTAATTTCATCATTATAGTTAATAGCGGTTAGGGTATGGGGTTGATAGGTGTGAAATTGATAATCCTCAATGGTCGTATCAGTAAACGGTTGTCCGGTTACGTTTAGGAGATCCATTACAAACTTTAAATCCAAGAGATTGTAAAAATTTACGGTTTTGCGATGTTAACGGCTTAGTGGTTCTCAACACACTGTTTTCCTTATTGCTATATGGTCTTTTATAATGGGGGTGACAACGTGGGAACAACCAAACCATTATTCAATTTTTCTAAGATGTAAGCGAATAGTAATTGTCTCGTTATTGAAATTTATAAGTTCACACGTTTGCTGAAACACCTTAACTGTTATGTTGTTTATTGTCTTGATGCGACAGGATAATACAACATAGTTTGTGGTTGTTCCACTATTTTATAGCCATTGGGAACCTGAGGGAAAAATTGGTGAATAATGTGAACCGGACGTCCATTAAGGAAAGAGCCGATCGCAATGTTACAATCAACGCAAATAGTATTTACACTCAAAATATTTACTTGTCGGAGGTATGAGCAACATTTGGAGAGAGTCTAGTGGAAAAACCTAAAAGTTTTCCAGTTGAATTTGGTACATTGAAATTAATCGGAGCAGTACTTTTGAGAGTGACTGTATTAGTTTTTGAATCTGCTGTTATATGAATTGTTATGCCAGTAAGAAAAATATCTTTTTCAATAATTTTTATCAAATCATTAATCTCATATGCACCGGTTGGTATAGCAATCGTAAATTCATCTGTGTCACCCCACACCAAGACGTTATTATGTTCATGAACATTTGGAATGTTATTGAAAGTGTCAAAATTAACCAAACCAATTTCATAATCAACATTTTCATTGAGATAAATGGGTGGATTAAAGTCAGCACTCAAAATGGATGAGTTATCAATTAGAGTGAACGTATACTGTGGTTAACAATCTAATGAATTTCATAAATGATTAAACTGATTAAATAGAAATCTTAAACTGTGCTGTCCACATTGATATGAATTGAATGATTGCAAAACATTATAATTATATCTTATTCTTACGTTCCCACTACTTTTGAAATATTTGGAAACCTCGAGTGGTGGGGGTATGTTGCCATAACTATCAAAATACTTAATATCATCATTATTTTTAAAGTATACGATCCAATGAGTACCAGGACCACTATTTACATCAAGATTAATGATACCAGTTTCAAATTTCTTAATGTTTTGCGGTAACGAATTTCGCATAAAAACCCCTCGAAAATATGGAATGTGTCTCGAAAATTTTTTCAACTCAACATTGGTTAACGCATGTTGAGGTAATTTTATTTTCTTCTTTTTATCCCATATCTCTTGTATGGTCGTAGGTAAAACCCCCGACCTCGTTTCATTCCAGCACCTTGTTTAGTTTCCATTGCTAAATTATGACCACCACCCCCAACAGCTCCTAAAGCTCCTAGCAAGGGTAACAGAAAAGGTAAAAACCACCCTTTTTCGGTGATCGAATGACACGTTTCCCCTTTTCCCGTTTTTTCTTCAAACCCATTCCCATCTTTCGTTTACCCTTCATAGCAGTAGTTACAAACCAAGCGGCAGTTTTTTCACCAAAATTTGCATCCTTTGACTTTACTCGCTCCCAAGCTTTATTTTCCAAAACTTTATCAGCTACGTGTCTTTGTTTTAAATCACTACTTTGAGAGTATGCAATATCGTGTTCTCTACACGCTTGGTCTAGGGGATTAATACCTTGATCCCCTCTTTCTAATCGATTCCTGAGCCTGGTACCGGGACCACAAAAAGAATAACCTGGAATGTTAAATTCCTCTGGGAGTTTATTGATTAAAGTATTTAGTAATCCACGACCTTTCACCTTTCGCATCATTCTAAACCTTTATATAGGCGTGTGCACCTTATATAGGCACTAGTAGCCATGGAGATTCAAAAATAAAGAGTCACTTTACCAGTTAAAAATTATGACATTGAAGAAGCTAAGAAAATAGGTAAACATGGTGTAGTTTTTGGAGGTGACTCGAAACGAGGTTTAATCATAGGTCCCAGTGGATCTGGTAAAACCAACGTTATGTTATCACTTATAGAACATTCGAACGATTTAAGATTTGAAAATGTATATGTATGCTCCAAAAGCTTACATCAATCAAAATATTCATACTTGCGAAATTTGCTTCAACCTATTAAAGAGATTGGTTATAAGGAATATGACAAAATTGAGGAAGTGATTGTACCTGAGTTAATCAAAAAGAATTCTATTATAATATTTGATGACATTACTACATGTGATCAAAGTATTATACAAAATTATTTTTGTTGTGGGCGACATAAATCTACAGACTGTTTTTATCTTTGTTAGACATACGCAGCTATTCCCAAACATTTAATTCGAGATAATTCAAACCTTCTAATTATATTTCAACAAGACATGACCAACCTCAAACATGTGTATGATGATCATGTTAATATTGACATGTCATTTCAAAATTTTAAGGATTTGTGTGCATATTGTTGGAAAGACAAATTCGGTTTTATGACAATAGATAAAGATTGTAATTTAGGGTCAGGTCGATACCGACAAGGATTTGATTCTTATATAAAGCCAAACAGTAAGATTTTGATTAGTAAAGATGGATGAACAGTTGGGAAAAGAACTACTCGAAACACGAAAGGATATTAAACGTAAATATAAAAGTTTAAAAAATGAACAAACTGCAACGGAAAATCGTTTCAAACAACAATGGAAGCCACTCGTTGAACCTATTCAACAACTTATTAACACTATTCGAATCTCAAGGCTAGCATTGCGAAACGGGTAATTAGAACTCTTAAGTTGGCTTTATGGAAACATTTTAGTTTACGGGGATCGTACAAGTGGATAGATGCTCTACCAACTATTGTTGCTAAATATAACAATACTAGACACTCGATTACTGGAGCCATACACAGCAAAGTTAACAATAGAAATGCAAAGTATATTATTGCATTTAGTCGAGCAAAAATTGTAGATCCTCGAAAACCTAAATTTAAAGTTGGTGATTATGTACGTATCAGCAAATATAGACATGTCTTTAAGAAAGGCTACACTCCCAACTGGACGACGGAGGTTTTTAAAGTGAAAAAATTTCAGTTGACCAATCCTTGAACCTACATTTTGGAGGATGAAAAAAATGAAGAGATTTAAGGTGGATTCTATGCGGAAGAGTTGCAAAAGGTGAAATATCCCGATGTTTTCTTAATTGAAAAAATCTTGAAACGAAAAGGAGATCAAATTTTAGTAAAGTGGTTGGGAATGAATGTACAATCTTGGATAAATAAAAATTCAATAGTATAATATTTACTTTTTTAATAAAATATTTTGCATACAATGTGTTTTATTTATACAATGATCTCAATAAACAAGGGTTTATAATTTTTGCGATTTCTTCTATGTGACGTTGAAATGTTACACGGTCACGAGCAGCTTCCTCCCAACATCCTCCTTTTCTGGCTTCCTTGTAAGCAAAACACCATTTGTATAGGGTATGAAATTTGTTCATCGATTCGTTAAAGATAACCTTCTTCATAGTAGTTCTGGATATTGCTTTAGAACGTCCAACGCTAAACCATAAGTAGTTGGATTGATGTCTTTTATAGGTTCGAAAACTTCGAGCGCGGTCTGCACCATATTGGAGCTACCTCTGACACTCATTCGTAAAATTGTTAGACAATATGCAAATTTTTGTTCTCGATATAGATCAATGAAATGTTGTATTAACGGTAGCTCGTGTAACGTTAAGCCCATTATGTTGATAATGATCGCCCACTCCTCTTCGTTGTATATTGTTTTATGTCCTTTGTTGTCGCATATTTTAATACACGGAGCCAAATTCAAATCACGTGATAGACTGACTGCTACATGCTTTAGGTTTGATTTTGTTGTAAATCGCATTTCACAAAAAAGTGCCTTGTATTATAATTTAGAAAACTAAAAATGTCAGGTTAAACTGTAATGACCCCAGGGCAATGTATCATAGGAATTTTTTATTAAATATCTTTTGTCGTCTGACGAATTTAGACCAATTTTGGTTTGTTTTATGCTGTAGACGTTGTGAGCATAGAACGAATTGTAGATTGAGAGATAATTTTGTCGTATTTTTATTTAAACAATCAACATAGTCGTCAAATGTAATTGTAATTTGTAGGACTCTATTTTTCACCCCTTTTGACTTTTTAACTAATTTTTGATTTCCAATTTTATAGCTATACATTTTTGATCTTAGACCTACAAATTGTGTAATAATGTTACCGTTCTCTTCATCTTTCATTAAACCCGGCACTTTTTTATCACAAAGTGGTATATTATATGGATTTGTAGGTGAGTAATCACTTGTATCAAAATGGTTAATGTTCTGTTTAATAATTTCATCGTATATATCATGACTATTAATTTGATAAATGAAAGAATCGGTGTCGGTATAAAAAATTTTACATCTGTTATTGATTTTAGGCAACATATAATCATAATGAAAATGGTACATACATGTTTTTGATATATCCAACACAGCCATTCCTATATACAATGGTTTGTTAAAATAAAGTTCCGCTTTCCGTAATTCAATAGCCATTAAATCATCATCAAAGATTTTTCGAGTTTGAAATCTAGGACTAGCTATTAAATTTTTAGCTCCATATCTCCCCTCCCAACGAGAGACTAATTTTACATTACGATGTTTTCTAACATTTTCCATACATTTACCGTATATTGAATTTACTTTAAGTTTAAAATGATCTTTCTCAAAATTATTTTAGCTTGAGCTCGAAAATGTGTATTAAGATCTATATAGGGCTTTAACCAAGCAGATTGCTCAAACTGGAGGACTCTATGGATTTTTTTAATTTTTAAACCGTGTGCTACTGCTTGTTTAAGAGCCCTATAGTGAATGATATATTTTGTTTTATTATACAATGTTGTTAATAGTTTAGGCAACTTTGATCCTGGAGGGACTAAATGTTGGGCGCAAAATGGATAATCTTTATGTAAATCATGTAGTTCAATAGGATATTCAAGGTCCACTTCCAAAATGTAACCTTGGAGATAATCATCTGGTATTCCAGTAATGTCAATATTTGAATCGACCCATTTAAATTTCCCTTTGGGCAGGGGTTGTGACATTGTCCCACCCATATAAATTGTTCACATCTACGTAAAATAAATAGTTGTCTGGTTTTGAAGAATCATAATTAAGCATATATTTATTATTTGCTTCTGAATACCTACATGAACATTGACTTATACCGCCGCGGATTCCGGATTCAACAAATAATATAATGTCAACGTCATTTAAAAGTTCCAATTCACATTTGGTATATTTTAACATACTATCCCAGGAGTAAGAAGGAATTGTAACATACCAAACTGGGTCTAACCCGCTAGTATTATATCCTATATTACGAAAATTTTCAAACACATCTGCAAGTAATAAAATATCTGTTTTCAAATACAAATCTGAATATTCTCCTAAATTTTGTATGGCAAACTTTTCCCAAATAGTTTGAGCGTATTGGTATCGATCTTCAGTAAAGTATTAATCATTTAATTTATTATAAAAATGAGAGGGGTCGGGTAATTTAGTTTCTTTTAGTCTCTCAAAACTATCAATATAATCATAATAAAATACACCTTTTCGAGTTAGCAAATCAAATTGTTCAACCGTGCAGAATCTAAATTGTTCTCTTAAATTGGTTAAATTTACTTTATCTAAAGTTGATGCCAATGTATCTAAAGATGTGGCCATGAACCTAATTGAATCAATGAATCGAAATTTAATGTCATTACTGAAGTGTTGAGTAAAAGATATATATATTTTTCCTTATTGATTGGAATGAGAGTAATTTTACCTAATTTAGCAAGATCTCGAATTATGAAATGACTGTCGTATCCACTTAAATTATGAAAAATAACGGGTACGACAAATTGTTTACGAAATTTTAAGTTGCATGATTCATGAGCAAATCCCCTGAAGTCCCCTGTAAAATGATTATGATCACGAACTATTATATCCTCATTTCTAAACACCTCCTCACAAATATGACATGAATGTGCATTGACTTTTGAAAGTCTTTCTTTCATGGGAACAATATGTTTAAATTTCGATTCAATCACTTCCGAACAATGTGACATTTGATTGGCAAACTATTGCATACAGTTTTCACCGCGGTAACTATTAAAATTGACAAATTATTATCATAATCACACTTAACGTAATACCCACAACTAAATGCTTTATGTTTTTGATATTTTATTGTACTTTTCTCTAAATTATCCTCAAACGGTTCCAATATTGACTCAAAATCTGCATATATAACAAATGGTGCTCGCTGTTTATTTACAAAATTTTTAAATTTAACTATAGGATATTTAGGAAGAGATATTTTATAATCATTGATTTTTTCACAAAGTTCTGCATGTGTAAGAAGTCGTCCTTCAGAACTAAAATAATTGAGACACCTATCACAAATAATTTTTTTTAATTTTTATTCAATTGAGAACCTATTAACCGCGATAAATTTTTAATATAACAATAGTGATATAGTATATCAACATCTTCCTCTTCAGGTAGAGGATCAAAGTCATTAATTTTTGGAAAATATTTATTTTGAATCAATAATAGATTTACATGTCTATTTTGTTTGCATTGAGTTAGATGTAAAGTAATTACGTTAAATCTCTTTTCAATCAATTCTAATCCGTATACATTCACTGATATTGAATTTAGTTTTTCAAATTTATTAATTTTATCAAACTGCATCGGAGTATCAAGTCCTTCTAAATTTAAAGCGTTTGCATAATGCGGATATGAAGAAATCCTTTGTGGTAAACCTGACGGTTGGTATAAGGCAGCAATAATACTCCAATAGAAACAAGATTTATCAAAATTTTTGATATTAATACAAGCTAGTTTTTTTTCTATAGCTAGAGGTAATTTAATGTAAGAACTCCCATTACCAATTTCTAGTTTATTAACATTAACCTCCAACGATATTATTTGATTTAAAGCCCAACCAGAGTCCTTTTCTTGGAACTCGGAGAGCTTATTTGTTAAAAAATCAAAAACATGATTTATAAACCATTCCTTGAAATCTGTTGTCCTATCAATAACATTATTTTTGGTTTGAAAATATTTCAATTCAACAATTTCCTTGTCACCCGATTTTTTAACAAATTCCGCACAAAAATTCGTATTTACTTTAACCATTGATAAGTATCCTAGGATACACACAATTTTGATTGAAAATATGGTAAAAGCATCACGTAAAAACGGTACGACATCTTTGTGCTTTCGATTCATTATTACACCTGTTGTAACCCTATTTTTAAAAATGGATAAGACTTCTTCCCAACAAATAGAATTACCGTCATCGTCTCCGGAAAGTTTATTATAAATTAACTTTAAATGACCTAATTTTGATGTCCAAGCTCTTTTTTTCCCAACATTTAAATTTTTCTTTGACATAACCTGTGTCAGTAAATTAATTGCAATTTTAATATGCTTAAGCCAATTAAGTCTCTCTTCCTGAGTAAAATTAGGATACTTTTCAAAAAATTTAGAAGTCAATTTTGTCACGTCTGAGCAAAGTTTGTCTGACATTTTTAACTAACTAGATAAATACCTTGTGCACTATTGATGAAACCATTAACAACAACTGAACCTGTGTAAAGTCGGCCCGGATATTTATATTTTAAGAATTATATCTATTCGCGAAATAACTATCGGGTGCAATCGAAATGTTTCCGATTCAAATCAACAAATATATTAAAATGAATTGAGACAAAAAATAATTATTGCGAAAAAATAATTTTTATAGATCAAAAATAGTATAATTAAGATAATGTTCAATAAATAAAATAGAATTTGTTAGACTATGACTTCAATTATTTATTATTGTTCGATTTCTGTGGAATTTGACTATACTATAAGTCGACTCTCACTTTCATTAACGTGGTGTTGTTTCTTCCGTACCGGGTGCAATCAAATTATTCCCGTTTCGTTAATTATTTATTATGTCTTCAATTTTTCTTGAATGTTTATTGTACTCTACTATATAATAAAACTATTTCCTAAAACCATGAATTTTAAAATCTTTTTTATTTTAAATATTTTAATATTTTATGCCTTTCGTTTTTTAACGTATTAATAATTACATATTTTAAAATTCCTAGGCTGAATTTTTTGTACTCTATATAAAACTATTTCCTACTATGAATTCTTATATTCTGTTTTTGTTTTAAATATTGCAAAATTTTTATATTTTCAACCTTTTGATAATTACTATCCTAAAAATTTTCTGAATTTTTTTTGTACTTTACAAAAAAATAACATAAAATTTCCTAATGAATTCTTATATTCTGTTTTATTTTAAATAATGTATCATATTTTCGAGGTTTTTTACCTGTTTGATAAATATTTGAAAATTTCCTAAGCATTTTTTTTACAGATATAATTTAATAATTTCAAATTGTATTAAAATAAATTCTCTTTCAGAAAAATAAAATTTCTAGATTATTAATTTCATTATACTAGAATATTTAAAAGGATATCTGAAAAACTTAGATTTTAACATATTCGTCTTCTGTAAATGCAAAACGACACTTTAAAAAAAAATAACATAAAATTTCCTAATGAATTCTTATATTCTGTTTTATTTTAAATAATGTATCATATTTTCGAGGTTTTTTACCTGTTTGATAAATATTTGAAAATTTTCTAAGCATTTTTTTTTTACAGATATAATTTAATAATTTCAAATTGTATTAAAATAAATTCTCTTTCAGAAAAATAAAATTTCTAGATTAATTTCATTATACTAGAATATTTAAAAGGATATCTGAAAAACTTAGATTTTAACATATTCATCTTCTATAAATGCAAAACGTCTCAGACGTTATGTCTTTTGCTAAAATCGTTTTTTATCTGATATTTGAAAATTTCCTAAGCATTTTTTTTTTACAGATTTTGAAATTTCAAATTATATTAAAATTCTCTTTCAGAAAATTTCTAAATTTTCTGTTAATTTGACTATACTATAAGATTTATCAGGATACCAGATATTTAACCTCGCATTCGACCTTCGGTAAATGTACAGGTGAATGCCTGCTGCTAAAATCTGGTTTTGTTATTTATTGTCTGTTTCCTTGTTGTCAAATTATAATTTAAATACTTAAGATTAGTACTCGAATTTTTATTGTGCTATAAAATATAGTAAAAATTTCCTAAAACCATGATTCTTATGTTTTATTTTAATTGTTAATTCCATAACTAAAAGTTCTTAATTACTTCTACTATTTTGTAGGAATAATTTTGAAATTTTTTATTAAAATAAATTCTGTTTTGACGTTAAAAAATAATTTAAAATAAAATTTCTAGCGTCATGTGGAATTTTGTAACGAAAATATTTTAAATTCTATGAAACTATATTTTTACAATATGTAAGTATCTCTGTTTTTATTTTAAATAATATATCATTTATTGAAAATCAAACAAACTTACCTGTAAGTGATGTTCGATTGTAATTATATGAGAGTCTCGTTCTTCGAGATTACATTGTAGTACCGCTACTTCTACTAGTTTCAGCCACAAATTTCAGAGTAAAAATTTCAAACTTGCCGTGGTTACTACTCCCGCGCCCCTTGTGTATACTTTCTTCATAACGTTTTTTGTGCTAGCTAAGCAACAGTCAGAGAAAAGTTACGTCAATAAATTAAGGAAAATTATTCTGAAAAAACTGATATTAATTTTTCCTACTTTTATCAAAAATGGGAAAAAGTAAGAAACGCAGTCGAGAACAGGATGAGGACGACGGAATGGAAAAACGAATTTGTAGGTTAGAACGTGTGCTGGTAGATTTTATAAAACAGACACGGGTGCACTTTGAGAAAACTGGTAGGTTTTATTTCCTATATTTCCTATATTTATATACAAGTATGTGCAATTGTTCAGTAGATAGTTATTAATTAATTATAATTAATATATATTATATATGAACAATTGCACTTGTGTACTTGAACACTTATGTTCTTCGGGCGTCAGTGTTCTCAATAAATATGAAACACTGACGTGCTTTTATTTTGGGCTAGTAACCTTTGCACGAAGGAGGCAAATAAATTCTAGTGCCAATGATATCCACCGAAAAATTTTTCAGGTGGAAATCAAACAACCTCAACCTCTAATGAAAACAGACGGTCAAATGAGCAACATGACGGCGTTCCTGCTGAATCGGAAAAAGAGGACAGTACAGAAACTGTCATTCCGAAGAGGCTATTGAGACTGAGACTCCACCAGATCTAATACCAGCGTCATCAGTCGAGACTGGTATCATCGAAGAAAAGACTCTTGATGAAGATGTCGAGAAGGTTTTGGGAGCCCACCCGACAGTGTCAGGCAAAAAAGATCTTGACTTCCATCCAAGTCTAGTAGCTAGATGGCCTACCTGGCTTTCAGAAGGTCTTACAAAAGAAAGTAAGGAGTCGATAGTGGATAAATATTCTCGTAAAGGGAACATTAATCTAGAAGCTCTAGAGCTAAATGAGGAAGTACTGGCCACTTTAAATGAATCTGGTATAAAAAGAGATAAACTTTTTATAGCCGAACAAAATTTAGCAGGCTCGGCAATGTCAGCAGTAGGAGATTCTATTTCAATGATCTTAAAAGATGATGAAGAGGCCGTAGATCGTCTTGTCCTTCTGGAAAGACTAGCGGACACAGGAAAATTGCTTGCTCAGTTACATTTTCAAATATCATCCGCAAGAAAATCGTTTATCTCGCCAGTTCTCTCAAAACCAATGAAGGACTTGCTTCAAAAAACGAAACCTTTACCTTTATGGAGAAAAATTGACCGAGAAAATTAAGGCGGTGAAGTCTATAGAAAAGATCAGAAAGGAAATGAAGAATGCTCCTACTTTTCCGGCTGCCTCATTCAATAAATCTACCAAACCATTCCAAAAGTCTTCAACGTCACGCTCTTTAAACTGGAAGAGCCCACATGCAAGCCAGGGGAACTCGTATGTGGGTCAAAAAGCTTCACACCAGAGATTCTCCAAACCGAACCATCAGAGCAACAAATCATCGTACAACAACAAGCCGAATCAGACAAGAACCAACTATCAAGAGAAGAGGAAATAGAGGTAAGAATAGCAGGTCGTCTTAGTAATTTTACTCATGAATGGGAGAAAATAACTACAGATTCATCTTAAGCTGTATCAAAGGTTATGTAATACCTTTGACTACTCAACCTCCTCAGGCATTGAATTGGACGAAAACAGTAAAGTTTTCTCTCCAAGAAGAACTATCAATTCAAATTGAAATTGATAAACTATTACTAATGGGTGCTATTGTCAGATGTGAGCCAGTGAAGAACCAGTTTTTATCTCCATTCTTTTTAGTTCCAAAACCTAATGGATCAAAAAGGTTTATTCTAAATTTAAAAGTCGAAGACTTAAGGTCTACTATAAAATTAATTTTTAACAACTACTTTTTATGCAATTTAGACCTTAAAGATGCATATTTTTTAATATCGGTATTACCCTCAAGCAGGAAATTCTTACGATTTAATTTTAAAGGGTGCCTTTATGAATTTACTTGCATGCCATTTGGACTTTGCACAGCCCCGTATGTATTCACGAATCTATTAAAACCAGCTCTTAGTTGGCTAAGACAGAGAGGTAGAATATCGACAGCTTACCTAGACGTCATCTTATGTATCGGAAAGTCCTTTCAAAGTTGCCTAGAAAATACTCAGGACACTAGAAGAATTTTACGCAGGTTAGGCTTCGTTATTAATGAACAAAAGAGCTCGAACAAGCCAGAGCAATCTTGTAAGTACTTAGGATTTATAATCAATTCAATCGATATGTCATTATCGTTAACCATAGAAAAGAAAATTAAAATAAAACAAACAGTTCGAGAGTTCTTAGGCAGAAATTACTGTAAAATTCGAGAAATGGCGGCCCTTATTGGTGCCTTAATCGCGGCGTGTCCAGGAGTACCATATTGTATGATGTATACAAAAATTATTGAAAGAGAAAAAATAAGGGCTTTAATTTTAAGTGATCAGAACTTTGATGAGTCAATGCCAATAAATGAGTCCATTAAAAAAGAATTAACCTGGTGGGAAAATAAATTACCAGAAGCCAAATGCCCCATTAGACTCTTTCGGTTTGCCAAAGAAATATTTTCAGATGCATCACTGATAGGTTGGGGGGCACACTCTGATGGAGAAGATACTCAAGGTTTTTGGTCAGAAGCAGAAAAATACTTGCACATTAACCACCTAGAATTAATTGCTGCCTTCTTAGCACTGAAAAGTTTTGCCCGGGATTTTACAAATTGTGAAATCTTATTAAGAATTGATAATACCACTGCAATCGCATATATCAATCGTATGGGAGGCGTACAATACCCTGAATTGAACAGACTCGCTAGAAATATATGGCAATGGTGCGAAAAAAGGGGACTCTGGGTCTTTGCATCTTATATTCCATCTCAAGAAAATACAGATGCAGACCGAGAGTCATGAAGAACAAATATTGACACTGAATGGGAGTTAAGCGAAAATTTTTTCTTAAAAATTGTTAATAAATGGCGCACGCCAGAGATTGATCTTTTTGCTACACGTATCAACGCGAAAGTAAGAAAATTCTGCTCCTGAAAACGAGATCCAGATGCTTGGAGCAAAGACGCTTTTACCCTAAACTGGAATGAACATTTCTTTTACGCCTTCCCACCCTTCTCAATTCTTACTAGAGTTGTCCAAAAAATTATTTTGGATAAAGCGGTAGGAATATTAATTGTTCCCTACTGGCGCACACAACCCTGGTTCCCCGTGTTCAAATCCTTGCTGATAGATGAACCATTAATTTTTTATCCATCGCCAAATCTACTTTTGTCTCCTTGCAGGTCGCTAAAACATCCATTGAGCAGTCACCTTTCCATGGTTGTCGGGAAGCTGTCCGGGAAGCTTATCAACGGAAACGACTTCCACAAGAAGTCTTTGAGTTTTTTCATCGCCTCGCTAACTAATTCTACAATTAAACAATATAACTCAGCTCTAAAAAACTGGTGGTTATATTGCAATAATAATAAAATAGATCCATTTTCAGCAAATGTCAACATAATATTAAAATACTTATCGTGCCGCTTTCATCAGGGCGCTTCTTATGGCACTATCAACTCGGAACGCTCTGCTATAAACCTAATAAACACAATAGATCTAAGCGGTGATGCAGTTATTGGTAGATTTTTTAAAGGAGTCTTCAAGAGAGTACAAACCCTATCACTTATCAAAATAAGTGACATCGTAAAATCTGAGAGAAGCATCACGATTAGAATTAAAGATCGTATCAAGACCTCACGCGTAGGAGCTACTCAACCATCCTTTATTCTTCCGTTTTTTAATAATAGAAAAACGGCATGTGTAGCAAGAGGACTTCTCCATTACATAGAAAGAACTAAAGAAGTCCGAGGAGAAATAAATAATCTCTTCATAACCTTTAAAAAACAAACTCGTAGCGCCAGCTCTCAATCTATTAGCAGATGGCTAAAGCAATGCTTACTCGCTGCCGGAATTGATAGTAGATTCACGGCCCACAGTACAAGGCATGCTGCAACTTCAGCAGCAGATCTGAAAGGGATTGATTTAGGCGTTATTAAAAGTACTGCAGGCTGGTCTACTCGCTCCAAAGTGTTTGCAAGCTTCTATAAAAGACCAGTGGACACGGATAGAAGCTCTTTTGTCATCGCGGTGTTGAGAGAAACCGAAGACTAAAAATAAAAAAATAAAAAATATATAATTTTTACTTGTTTCATACATATTTGAAAATTTCCTAAGCACTTTTTTACAAATATTTTACAGTTTTTAAAATTTCAAATTATTTGTATTAAAATTCTTCTTCAGAAAATTACTAAATATGACTATACTATAGATTTAAAAGGATACCTGTAATTTTGACCGACTTTAACCTCGCATTCGAAAGATGCCTTTCGCTAAAATCTCGTTTTCGTTGTGTATTTATGACATCCTTGTTGCCAAATTATACGTAAAATTAGTTCTTGAATTTTTATTGTGCTCTAAAATATAGTAAAAATTTCCTAAAACCATGATTCTTATGTTTTATTTTAATTGTTAATTTCATACCTAAAAGTTCTTAATTACTTCTACTATTTTGTACGAATAATTTTGTAATTTTTTATTAAAATAAATTCTATTTTGACGTTAAAAAATAAATTAAAATAAAATTTCTAGCTAAAATTAGAGGTTAAAAAATATAATAAAATTTGCATCATATGGAATTTTGTAACGAAAATATTTAGAATTACTAATTCTATGAAACTGTGTTGTATATTTTATAATACAAAAGTGTCTCTGTTTTTATTTTAAATGTGTTTATTTTTACGTGATACATATTTGAAAATTTCCTAAGCATTTTTTTACACATATAATTTTACCATTTCAAATTAATTATATTAAAATTCTCTTTCAGAAAAAATATTATTAATTTCATACTATAAAATTTAAAGGATATCTGAAAAACTTTTAACTTTGCATTCGAAACGTCTTGTCTGTAAATGTGAAGACATACCTTTCGCCAGGTTTTTTACCTGATTTCCTTTTAAGCATTTTTTAAATATTTTACAAATTTTGTAATTTCAAATTATATTAAAATTCTCATCCAGAAAATTTCTAGATTTCTTGTTAATTTGACTATACTATAAGATTTAAAAGGATACTTGTATATTGACCTGCTTTAACCTCGCATTCGATCTTCTGTCGGTAAATGTGAAAAAAAGAATAAAATTTGATTAGGCCTTTGTTAATTTTGAAAAATACATGTTTAAGACCTTGTACTTAGTCTTTGCAAACCACTCTTTGAAAAAAAAATATCTGGGTATATCAACTGAAGATCCAGGCTTGTTATTATCAGTACCTACAATGCCAAAAGCTAAAATTCTTAGCAATTTTATTATTAAGAATGGTAAGAAACCAAAAATTGAGCATCCTCCGGTAAGTTATTTTTGTTTTAATATTCATAATCCTATTTTCTATTATTTTTTAATTTTTTAATATTTTACTTATTACATTAATTTTTGTTTCAGTTGGACTTGACACAGGAAATTCCTGATGATGATGGCTTTGACTTAATGGTCAAAGATATCATCATCAATACCTGTGCCTCCAGTTCTGCAGTTCCAAACTCGAAGCTGCAGGATAACTTGTCGAAAGTAACGAATAGGGTCCAATTTTTATTGGATCAAGAACAAAAATTATTGCGGAGGAGGATGGAGGTCGAAAAGAGGAGGATAGAGGCCGAAAAAGCTGTTATTGATTGTGAAGCTAAGCTTAAATGTCATCCAGATGGATATTCAAAAATTGAATAGCCATCTGGGTGACATATGTAATATTTAGTTTAGTTTATTTTTGCTTTAATTTTAAGTTTTATATTTAATAAAATAAAAATTTAATATTATTTGTTTATTTTTATTTAAATGTCATCCTTACCAAGAAAAAAATTGTTGTGGAGAAGAATAGAGGTCGAAAAAGCTCTCATAGATATAGAAGTTAAATGTCATTCAGATAAGTATTAAAAATTGGTCATTGGATGACATATTAACGTAGTATTTATTTTAGTATATTTTTTAATTTTAAGGTTTATATTTTCTAGAATAAAAACTTAATATTATTTGTTTATTTTTATCTAAATGTCATTCAAATGGGTATTAAAAAAATTGGGGTCTGGATGACATGTAGTTTATTTTTAATTTTGAGGTTTATATTTTATAGAATAAAAATATTTGCTTATTTTTATATACTATCACGAAAATTCAACGGAATACCCTTAAAACAAAAGTTTAAGGATCACTAGTTGTTTAAGACTACTTTTCAACTATCTGTTCAATTTTTGGAACAATAAGGTAGAAATTTGATATAGAAAAATGGGCAAAAATTGGTATATGAAGTTTTATTTTTCAATTTAATTTTAAGGTTTATGTTTTATAGAAAAATGAAAATCTGTTTTTACGAAACGGAAATTCAATTCAATTTCGTAATACCTTTATTAAAACACTGTTTAAGGATAGATTTTAATAAAAATTTACATAATTACATCATCGTACCTTATTAAAACTTAAATTAGTTATAAAAAATAATAAGAGTAAATACATTTTCAAAGTAATGGGAAACTGGTTTACAATGTATGTCTTGTTCAAGTACTTTTTCATCTAATCTCTATTCGTACAGAGCATCGTGAACCGCGCTTTAACCTTTTTTTATCTTGGCCTTAGCCTTGGTCTTGGGAGGGTGTTGTATTTGAAATATTAGTAAATTTAGCATTTGTTTCACATTTTCATGACCTTGACCTTGGCCTTGGCCTTAGTCGTAGCCTTTGCCTTGGCCTTGGAAGTGTAGTTAACCCCTTGGAAAACCGGTTTTGGTTCTGAAACCTGCTGTGATTACCTACTAATTGTGGTAAAAATTTTGCAAAAGCGTTTTGTTTACGTTAAGAAAAGACTTCGAGTCATTGTTATTCATAATTTGGACGATGGTATTAGTAGGCTTACAACTGCATTTAAGAACCGTATGCCACCTATCGTTTTGATAGTGATAAAAACAATAAGAACAATTACACTGATTTCTTGAACCATATTAAACCAAAAGTTTTAAATCTTATAAGGCAGTACCTGGAGCTTCACCATGCAGTTAAAGTAAACACAGAACTTTTTGGAATTTACATTAAACCAGACAAAGAGCTCTCGGACATCAAGTCGATGAACACTGCCAATAAAATCATAATTCATTGAATCGTTTTATGAAATTCGGAAGCTAACTTTTGAAGTTTTGGGACCACTACATTTTACTTCTCAAAGGCGACCAACACATGTAAATTTACTCCTGATAACTGATACTGAATTAAATAGCCATTATTGCCTCATAACTGATTTGGGTAAATTAGTAAAAAGTCAGAAAACAAAAAATCATAGTAACATTTTGATATGTGATGGTTGTCTGCAATCTTTCCAAACAATTGAGAAGCTTAAAGCCCATGAAAATAATGACTGCACTCACATATATAGGATTTTTAATACAAATCCCGTTGCACGTCATATATCAATTATGAGATCACGACCCTGCAGTGTTGTCGGCTTGTCTAAATTGTCGAGGAATGTAGGAAGTTTCAAAAATGTAAGAGTTAGGTTATGTTGTTTAGCTTTACTATTATGAAAAATTAATTTATTGAAGCGTATATGAACAATATACAAAAAATAAAGACAATATTATAAAATTACCGAAAACGTGGTGAAAACACACAACTGGTTGACGGCCGGACGTTAGAAATCGTTGAAATATTTCAATCTAAATACTCGACAACGTCGCGTCAAGGCATGCCAATCGCTACAATGTCATTTCTTCATCATAAATACGAGTCTCATGGGCGTAGAAAATTTCAAAATTATTTAATGTAAATTATGATTTTTTGAGTACTAAACATATAATAATGATTTATAAACTTTATATTATAAAGAATAAGACGTATATAAGCCAATATAATTGAAATAATTCTAAAATTATCAAAATAATTACGATTACTTTTTCGGTTTTTTAGTACTGTGACTACGTTCATGAGTCCTCGTGAATTTTCGTGATGTTTCGTATGATTTATCTTAGTTAGGGAAATTTTAATTAGTTGGCAGTACTATGACGAAAGAGGTACGTCACTCCTGACGTGCAACGGTATTTGTACTAAAAATCCTATATATTAAATTACCAACACACAATTTAATAGTGAACAAATATGGTGATCTAATTTCCGAAAATATTCTAAAGTTTACAAATATTGAAAAGAAGTTAAAACTACCTTTTGTGATTTATGCAGGCTTTGAAAGTTTGTTGAAACCAATAGATCACAACGAGCCTTCTAATGAAAATTCCTTCACAGTAAAAGTTTGCGAGCACGAACCCTACTCTTTTGGATTATATGTCAAATGTTCGTATGACAACTTATCTAGATTGGAAGTTTACCATGGACCAGATGTAGCAAAAGTGTTTGTTAATAAATTGGATGAAACTGTTCTAAACATATACAATAAACACCTCAAGTATCCAAAGACAATGTGTCCTTTAACTATAGAAGAAAATACAATATATGAAAATGCTATCACCTGTCACATTTGTGAGAAACCTTTCGATCCATTTAACAGGAAAGTGCGAGATCACTGTCATATGACTGGTAAATTTAGAGGTGCCGCGCATGATTCTTGCAACTTAAATTACAAGATTCCAAAATTTATACCAGTATTTTTTCACAACCTAACAAATTACGACTGCTACTTATTTATTAAAGAGTTGTCATCGAAGGGTGAATCTCTCTCTGTAGTGGCTCAAAGAAAATAACAAGTTTCTTCCTAATTTTGATCCAACAAAACCTGAAACTTATATTATGTACCTGGATGCCACAAACATGTATGGTGCTGCAATCAGTAGATTTTTATCTACCGGAGGCTTTAGATGGCTAAGTAATGGAGAAATTCAATACTTTGATGTAAATTCTATCCCAGATAATTCTCCTAAAGGATATGTTTTAGAAGTGGATTTGGAATATCCAACAAACTTACACGATACTCACAACGATTTGCCCTTCTGTCCTGAAAATATGGCTCCTCCAGGCAGTAAATATTCCGAGCTTATTCCAAATCTCTACAACAAAACTAAATATATAATTCATTACCTGAACTTGAAACAATGTTTAAAATTTGGACTTAAATTGAAGAAAGTACATAAAATAATTGAATTTTCCTAATCGACATGGCTTAAAAAAGTATATAGATCTAAACACCAATTTTTGTAATCAAGCTAAAAATTATTTCGAGAAAGACCTCTTCAAGCTTCTTAACAACCCTATTTTCGGCAAAACAATGGAGAACGTTGAAAAAAGAAAAGATATTCGCCTTTGCAGTAGATGGTTCAACAAAATAAATTCTCTTGGAGCCAGAAGTCTGATAGCAAAACCCGAATTTAGAACCTGTTCTATGTTCAATGAAAATTTGGTTGCTGTTCATTTAAATACAGTAACCGTTGTATATAATAAGCCTTTATACATCGGGTCACATAATAGAACATTGGATGACTTACTTGCTGCCATTGAAGAAAATGATAATTTATTTAATCCAATAGATTTTGATTGCGACATATATTTGTAATATAAAGCTTTGTAATATGAATATTTATACTTATAATGGGTTTTATTTTTTAATTAAAGCATACAATAATTTTAAAGGTTTTATTGATTACAATTTAAATAAATCATGAATTACATAGTAGTTGAAGACTTCTTTTACATGTAGGACATTTTTCTTGCAAATTTCAGTTGTCCATTCCGGTCTGTTGAAATAATAAAAGCAAGTAATTTTATTCGAAGATGAAAATGTCGCTTGTATTCGACTGGAAGTTTGTGCCACGCATTCAGCAGTTCAATTGAGTTATTGATTTGAATTAAGACTCTAAAGAAAAGTACATTAGCTCTTCTTGGATAAAGTCACATAACTTTTTTTACCACTCATATGATCATCCATCATCTTCCTTATGAAACGTTTAGAGCAGTTATCAATTTTTTGATATCTTACACAATAGTAAGAGTATTAGAAATGTAGGACACAACGTCGTTGTAAAGAGTAACCAATATATGGTCGGATCAACTTATTTTATGGTATTTGTAATGGTGGAGTTTAGACTCAACCAATCAGTGCTCTCCGTGACATTATTTTCCATTAATAAACGTAATTTATATGAAGTGCTGTTTTTCGGTATAGGAGAAGTTAACGTTGGGATGTTATTGATCGTATAAGGGGTCATTTTTATCCAATTAGAAGGCCAACTATCATTTTTGATACCTTTTAAATCGAAACAAACCAAAACATATTTAGCTTCGTACGGATACTGAATATATAACAGACTATTAAGTATAGCCGATAAAATAATATAATGAGTTGGCAACATTTTGTAAAATAATAAAGAATTTGACGTTATTTCTATTTATACCTTTAAATAAAAACAAAGAAATTGAAGTAAACTTTTATTTTTTATTAATTTTACAAATGTTTCTTTATCCGTAAACTCTCCTATTTACTTTTCTTCTAAACGAAGTTTTCTTAAGATATCTTCTTCCATTTTCATTTTCTGAAACATCTGGCACTTCGGGTCGCATTAATTATTTATAGAATTGAACATCTGGATAACAAATGTGGGGTCGGAAACATCTGGCACTAGTTATTTATATGATTTATGAGAATGTTGTAACATTCTCACGATAACATCTTGCAACATATCCGGTTTCTTGTCAATATCTTTTCCAAAGTGTAATATCAAAAAAAATACGGGTCATCATAATTGGGGGTTAAAATGCCTATTTTCATTTTCTCCTCTAAGTTTCCCACGATAATATCTGGTGACCGTTGTATATGAGAAACATCCGGAACTTCCGGTCGCATTAATTATTTATAGAATTGAAATTTTTATTCAAGCATTATATAATTATCGTATAAAGAATACACATTGAATAAAACGCATATACAATTATCTTTTGTGTAATAAAAACATTTTGGAATTGACGGTTTTATTGTTGAACTTTCTGGAAATTCATAAACTGGTGTAGTAGAGTATTTCTGTCTCAATTTTTGAACGTGTTTTGACCGCCCACGTATGTCTGGTTGAGGTATTTATTGAAGGATATTCGATAATTTGCCACCATCGGAACTTAATTGGGAGATCTTTATTACTCTTTGCGATATTCGTCAGTCGTCAGGCTTAATTTAGGTTTTACATGAGGTATATTCCAGTAAAGTTTACTTATTTCAATTTTTGGTTTTTCTGTTTCATCCACACTTATAATAGCATCATTATCAGTATTTGATCGAATTAATACTAACTCCTGTTTCATATTCATAATAATTTTTGTAAAATCTTCAAAATATCCAGATAATAATCGTAAAGGAAGGCATACGTTGAAATTGCATTTTGCATCTACCAAAATCTTTTGGGTCTTTAAAGAAGCCTTTCCTGTAGCATCAATTTCAACTTTTTCTTGTGGTTTCAGGAACAAACAAGCGTTTTGATATAAAACACTTTTCATTTAAACTGAGATAATTTTTAATTGTTGAGACAACTCCAACATCCCTAACCGAGTCAATTACTACTCCATTCAATTCATAGCGCAGTTCACGAAACAAAAATGCTATTCCATTATTAATAAATTTTAGTTTGGTTGGTACTGCACCATTATCTGTGAGTAATTTGCCCTCAATATATAAGTAACTAATTGAAGTTAAGGTGTATGCATCAAGATCTTGAATAGAAATTCTCACTTCATCGTTATAATTAATATTTCCACTAATATTCGGTTGATAGAAATGAAACTGGAAATCCTTAATTGATTTATCATCAAATGGTTGTCCAGTTACATGAAGTATATCCATTATACTATCACTTTATATCCCAGGGAAATTAAAAAATTTTTATTTTCCGCTATGATTCCTTTAACTGCTTTGGAAGAACTATTTCGATTTTTAATAATAGAAGTTCTTTTATAGTTTTCTAGGGAATAGGGATGAAAAATTTTTAAAACCGTATCTATTATTGCACTTTTTTAATATGTAATGTAATTGTTATTTCCTCTTCTTGAAAATTTATAAGATTTCCTAATTGATCAATAATTTTAACTGTAATATTATTGATTGTCTTAACGCTTACGGGATTATACAAAATATTTTGTGCTGATTCCACTATTTTATACCCATTTGGGATTGTAGGAAAAATTGATGTATTATATGTACTGGTTTACCATTTAAATAGGATCCTGCCGAAATACTGCAATCAATGCCGATAGAATTAACTTTTAAAATTTTGATATGGCTTATTTGAAGAAATAACTGTATTAGGTAGAATCCTGAGTGTACTAGTAAATCCAAACAAATTGCCAATTGAGTTGGGTATGTTGAACGAAATGTTCCGATTGATACTAATGCTAATTTTTGAAGTGTTTATGTCTGGAGTTTATGTCAAATTGCGCGGAGCTCAATAAAAGTGGTGAAAATTACGTTGAATGTGCCGGAAAGTGTTCCGAGTCTGTGGATTAACGAGCCGTGTGTTTGGTTTGCTTAAAGCCGTGTCATTCCAACTGCTTAGTTAATCATGAGTGCACGGATTCTCGTGACATAACCTCTAAACCATTACTCGCTCGAATTCCAATGAAAAAGCTAAATCGAGAGGTGCAACACTTGAAATTGAATATCTGAAGACCATTATAGAGGATAGAAATGTGTTAATTAAGGAACTGCGTGAAAAAGAGAAGTTATTGTACGACAAAATACAACTTTTAGAAGAGAAGTTGATGATGAATACTGCAAATAATAATAGCCCTTCTGCGGTTCGCAATTTGCCTGCTATTGTGATTGATGTGCCTCCAGTAGGTGCAGCTCTGGTGGGTTCGCAAGCCACGGAACAAGTTAATGTCAGGCGGGGTGCTCCAAATGGGCCCCAAAACGTCCCTATAGAATCTGCAACTATCGCTACTCAGCCAGCCGGTACATTAGGCAACTCAACATGCACCATAACCTCACATTCTCAAATTATAAACAAAAACAATTCTGAGTTATGTGAAGATAATCTCGACGGGTTCCAGCAGCAACGGGGTCGTCGCCGTGGAAGACAGCCGATTGTTGTCGGAACGGGTCAGTCAACCACACTATGTGCGGCGCCAGCTTCGAGGTCGTTGCATGTTTGGAATTTGGCTCCGGATGTTACTATCGAGCTATTAAAGTCGCATTTGGACACTAATGGGATTGTTGATGTGGCGATTGAAAAACTTAACGCTAGAAGAACTGCTGAATATTCGTCTTTTCACATTACAGTTGATGAGCATCAATATGAGAGGTTTATTGACTCCAACCTTTGGCCATCAAATGTTATAATTGATAATTTTTTTCATACCAATGACCGAAACTCACTACGTTCAAGACGTGGAAACCGGATGTGGGCACACCCCTCTGAGGCACACCCTCACAGCAATAAGATAAGTTTGTTTATTTACTATCAGAATGTGCGTGGTCTGCGTACAAAACTTAACACTCTTTTTACATCTGTCTCTGATAATACTTATGACATAATCTGTTTAACTGAAACCTGGTTAACTCCAGAAATATTTACATCTGAACTGTTTCCTACAACATATATGTGTAGTAAACTGTATGCGATGGTTGTAGACTGTATTAACTTTATTTTAAAATCACTATAAACATAATTGCGTGAATACAATATAAAAAATGTCTTTGTCCTACGACGGTTGTAATGGTACTTGTTTATTTTCGCTTAAAGTCATGGAAACGCTATTCTCGCACAGGGGTACAGAGGCGGTGTTAGTTAGTTTCCCAACATAGTCCCCCGGTTGAAAGTAAGAATTTCTTTCAACTCTCAAGATGTACTGGTAGCAAACATATTTTGGTAATGCTGCGTCGTAACGTAGACGAAGTGGTTCTCACTGTGACCACTCTGACAAGTCCATCTGGACCAGGGTGAATCTCTTGGATGATTCCAATCTTCCAAATGTGGGAGGGTAGGTTATCATCTACTAATAGTACTATTTTGCCGATGAGTTTATAAGGTACATTTGAAAATTTCCATTTACTTCTGATCTGTAGAGATTGTAGATAGGTAGTTGACCATTTTTTCCAAAAAGTTTCTATTAGAGCTTGCAGTTTCTTATATCGAGAAATAATAGTATCTCGTTTATCAGGTGTTGATTCGGGTAGTGATTGAAGATGGCTTCCGACCAAAAAGTGACCAGGCGTTAGAACTTGTAGATCATCAATATCGTCAGTGAGTGGAGATAAAGGACGAGAGTTCATGATAGATTCAATTTGCGATAAAAATGTAAAGAATTCTTCCAAAGTTAAATGCTCATTATTAATAACAGTTTTTAATTTTGATTTAGCTATACGAACAGCTCTTTCCCATAGACCCCCAAAGGAAGGAGACCTAGGAGGAATATATGACCAGTTAATTCTATTTTTTAATAAAAAGTCATGAACATCTAGTTTTTTAAACATTTGTGTAAATTCCTTTAGGTAATTATTTGCGCCAACAAAATTTGTGGCATTATCAGAATATATTTTAGAACATAAACCTCTACGAGATATGAAACGTTTTAAAGCATTAAGAAACGCTTCTGTCGTCAAGTCGGTTACTGCTTCTAAGTAAACTGCTCGTGTAGAGAAGCATATGAATACACAGACATATACCTTAATAAATTTTTTATTTCTAAGTTTTGTTTCTTTCATTAAAAATGGACCGGTATAGTCAATACCGCAAGTTGAAAATGGTCTTGAAACAGTTACTCTAGATTTAGGTAATTGTCCCATGATTTGAGTTATAAATTTAGGTTTCATTTTGAAACAAACAATACAAGTTTTCAAAACATTCTTAACAGTTTGTCTGCCGTGAATAGGCCAACATTTTTGACGTAATTTGTTTAGTAAAAATTGACATCTTGCATGATAATTCTGACAATGTTCATAGCGAATAAGTAACGTCGTGAAATTTTGCTTGGAAGGAATAATAATAGGATGTTTTGCGTCATTTGGGAGGTGTGAGTTAAAAAGCCTACCTCCTACCCTAAGAATACCTTCGTGATCAAAAAATGGATTTAGATTACTTAAGTTGTGATTTTTGTTAATAGTTTTTTGAAGTGAGCGAATTTCAGCAGTAAATGCTTCTATTTGAACAAGTTTCACAATTTTCTTTAAGGCATTATCAATTTCTTCAACTGACAATGGACCTAATAATTTGCTTGAAGTATGACTCGTGTTATGAATGAAACGCAGTAAGTATGCAGTAATGTGCAATAGTTTTGTATAACTTGAATATTTTTGAAGAAGTTCGAAACTGTTCGTTTAGAACTATCAATACGTTTTTCTTTAATTCAGGTATTTCAGAGTCAAAGTTTAATTTTGTTGAAGGCCAAAAGTCATTAGATTGTTTCAAGAATGGAGGATCGTTCCACCAATTCGACAAATTTTTTAATTTCCCCGGATCTACCCCCCTAGAGATGTAATCAGCGGGATTTAGATCCGTAGGTACGTGATTCCATTCGCAATTTTGAGTTAATGTTTGAATTTGTGAGATACGATTTGACACGAAAACATGATATTTACTTGGTTCGCCCTTAAGCCAATGTAAAACTATCGTAGAATCTGTCCAAAAGTAAGTATGATTAAAGTACAAATTTAAGGATTCTGATACCCTTTTGTACAATTGAGATGCGAGAAGTGCTCCGCATAATTCAAGACGTGGTATAGTTTGTACCTTTAAAGGTGCAACTTTAGATTTGGCACAGATTAGTTTAGTTAACGTAAAATTATCATTTCTTGATACTAAATAAATACAACAACCGTATGCGCGTTCAGAGGCGTCACTAAAACAATGCAATTCCAATGAATTATATGTTTCTAAACAAATAGTTCGTGGAATCGTAATGTTATTAATTTCCTTTAATTGAGTATAAAATTCTTGCCAACAATTTAATAAGTCTCCTGTGATCGGTTCGTCCCATGACAATTTGGACGACCATAAACGTTGTAAGATTATTTTTGCCTTTACTATAATAGGTCCGAGTAATCCAAGGCAGTCAAAAATTTTAGCTGTTATCGAAAGTATAGATCTTTTAGTGTTTATATTTTGTTGTTTGTTATTAACGTTGAAGTAAAAATAATCAGAGTTTGGGTTCCAACCCAATCCTTTGAACTTTGAACTTTGAACCTTGTGTATCCTTTATTACGTAATTATTGTCAGTGGATAACAGTGATAGTTCGTCTAATATTTCTTTTTTATTTGATAGCCATTGTCTTAGATTAAAACCCGCATGACTCAAAATTTTACAAATGTCAGTTATTAAGTATTTTGCTGATTGTATGTCCTTTGCACCGCAAAGAAGATCGTCCATGTAAAAATTGTTTTCAATTGCATGCGCCGCTTCCCGAAATTCGTTTTTATTTTCAATAGCCACTTGCTTGAGACAACGTGTAGATAAGAAGGAAGCAGGGGCGGTTCCATAAGTAATGGTATTTAATACGTAATGATTTTATTCTTGTTCTGGAGAATCTCTCCATATAATACATTGAAAGTTACGATCGTTTTCGTGGATTAATATTTGTCGATACATCTTCTCGATATCGGCACAAAATGCTACGTTGTAAGTTCTAAAACGAATTAGCGTTGAGAAAATGTCATGTTGAATACATGGTCCGATTCTAAGTACATCGTTTAATGAAAGTCCCGTTTGCGATTTAGAACTAGCGTCGAAAACCGTGCGTAATTTAGTAATTAAAGAGGTTTCCTTTTTAACAGCGTGATGCGGCAAATAGTGTCGAAACGTTTTGTCTTTTATAACATTAGTCTTAATTTTCGTCATATGTCCTAAGTTAACGTATTCTCGTATAAAGTTTGAATATGTCAGTTTAAACTGTTCGTCCTTTGCAAATTTTCTTTCTATAGAATAAAACCTATTAATAGCTTGTTCTTTGTTATCACCTAATTTTCGAAAATTTTCTTTAAAAGGTAGTCGTACCTGAAATCTACCGTTTGGTAAACGTGCGTGTGATTTTTGAAAGTGTTCCTCACAATATTGCTCATCTTTTGTTAATGGGTGTTGAAATTGATCAACTTCGTCTAACGTCCAAAACTGTTCAAGTTGTTTGTGTAATAAAGTTCGTGAAAATTGGCAATATACCACATTTGTGTTTTCACACAATCTACCGGATATTACCCAACCTAGTTCGGTATTTTGAAAAACTGGCATATGATTATTTAACATAATCCTTTCAGGTAAAAGTAAATAGTAGTAAATGTCAGCACCTAATAAAATATCTATTTCCGTAGGTAAATTAAAACAGGGATCTGCTAGAGTAATTCCTTGGGGCATAGTAATACATTTAGTATTTAAATATTGCTTTGGAAGTTTACCAGTAATCTTGTTTAAAATTAAAAATTGTAATGAAGTTTCGAAATTTGAAATCATGGATTTTATTTTAGCGTTTATATAACCGTCAATTCTTACGTTAGTTGAGTTTATTCCTTGCACAGGAATATTTAGAGAATTTTTTGCTAATCCGAGTTTATTGGCTAGTGCTTTAGTTATAAATGAAGATTCACTACCGGCATCCAATAGTGCTCTAGTAATAATTGCGTTACCATACTTGTCATAAATTTTAATTTGTGCAGTAGCTAAGATTACCGACGTAATACCGTAAGTGCTTGAGTTATGTAGTACTGTTTTAGAGTGATTGGTGTTTATTGTGTCACCAGATAATGGTAATAGGGCACATTGATCTAAATGATTTGAAGTTGTAAATGGAGTCGTATCAATTTGAGTGTGTAAGTTGCTTGTTGCTGGATTTTGCGTAGAAGTATTTGGAATTTGCGTGATTGTATCGTAAGTACGTGTGTCGTCAAGTTTACGTGTGTTTGTATTTTTATCAGTGGTTCGTTTGTAATTTGATTGTTTAGTTTGAGTAGTGGGTTCGTTAATGTCATTTGACAATCGTGAGTAATAATCCATATGTAATAATGAGTGGTGCCTTTTATTGCAGGTTCTACAATTAATAGAAGAGCATGATTGTGAAAAATGACCTTTACGAAAACAATTCGTACATGCCTTCATATTTTTAATCTCTTGCCAACGTAGCGCCACTGGCAAAGCTTTAAACTTCTGACAAGAATATATATAATGATCGTTATTGCAAAATAAGCATTTTGTCGAAGAATTATTTGTGCTTAAATGAGCACGCATTTTATTTTCGTATACAGTTTTATTTACATTGATACCTTGTTTAGTATCCATAGTTTCCAAAAGTAAACATCTATCCGTCAAAAATTTTGTAAATTCACTAATTTTATGTGATGATAAATCTTTCGAATGGATTTCCCACTCTTTTTTTGAATTTAAATCTAATTTATTAGTTAAAAGATAGAGTAAAATAGTATCCCAATGTTCTACTGGTTCTTTTAAATTTTGTAGAGCGCGAAAGTTCTTTTGAAAGTTATCAGTGAAAGATCTTAGAGAAGTATGTGACTCTTTAATAACATTAGGTAGTTCAAAAATATTTTTAATGTGCGATTTTATAATTAATTTTTTGTTTTCGTAACGTTCAGTTAACATGTCTAGTGCTAACTGATAATTATCATCCGTTAATTGTACATTTTGTATTACTTGTAAAGCGTCTCCCTTTATACTAGTTTTTAAATAATAAAATTTTTGAATATTAGTTAAAGTTGAATTTTGTTCTATGATAGAGTTAAAAGTGTCGTAAAAATTAGTCCATTGATCGTAAGCTCCTTCAAAATTCGGCAACGAAATTTGAGGGAGTTTAATGTTATATTGTGAAATCTGATTATTCGTAACTGGTAACGCTGAAGCAGTGGTAACCGACAGATGTTGCCCATATGAGATCTTTTAGTTGTTTGCAATTTTGCGTGACCTTGGGCGATTGCTGCATAATAAGAGTTTTCAAAAGTTTCGTTATATTTTTGATGCTTTAAAAGATTCGTATCGTCTAATAATTCTAATTCACATTGAATTGTTTGAAAATCGTTGAGTGTTTTTTGTATTTCTGCAAGCCTAAATGGAACTTGTGTAACGTTAGTTTCGGTTACATTGTTTAAAAATGTAACAAATCTAGTAATGCTAGTTTTTACTTGGCTCCTTTGAGCAGTTAGCCTTTTAATTTTAATTTCTTCCTCACTAGGCATTTTAATGAGAAAGAGCAGTTCGTATTAACGTAAATATTTGACGTATGTAATAATGAAATGACAGTTTTTATCGTAAATTAAATAATAAACTCACTGGCACTGTAGTCTTCTAATCCGTCTCGAATGGACCAAACATGTGTAGTAAACTGTATGCGATTGTTGTGGACTGTATTAACTTTATTTTAAAATCACTATAAACATAATTGCGTGAATACAATATAAAAAAATGTCTTTGTACTACGACGGTTGTAATGGTACTTGTTTATTTTCGCTTAAAGTCATGGAAACGCTATTCTCGCACAGGGGTACAGAGGCGGTGTTAGTTAGTTTCCCAACAATATATGTGTTTTAGATCTGATCGAGACCTATTACTGGTCCTATTATATGTGTTGGAGATATGAATGCTACTAACTATGTGAATGTGGAAATAACTGATACGAAGTCATCTATTTTACACGATTTCCTAAACTTTAATGATTTTCGCCAGTACAATAGTGTACTCAATGTATATAATGGCAAGTTAGACTTAGTGCTTTGCAACACTCTATGTTTGGTAACTCGCGATTCAGTACCATTAATTATTGAGGATGATTATCATCCAGCTCTTAATATAGAATTGAGTCAGACTAGTGATATATCTAAATTTCCTGTTGGTAATGATTTAAAATCATACAATTTTAAAAGAGCTGACTTTGTGCAACTTTATGCAGAATTAATTCAGGTAGACTGGTCCTCTATAGAGGCCGGAGGTTCTGCTGATGGGATATGTGAGAGGTTTTATGAAATGCTAGATAGTGTATTGATGAAACATGTTCCATTGCACAGACATCCACCCTGGTTTACTCCAAATATTATAAAATCTCTTAAAATTAAAAATAAATACAGACGTAAAAATTATTTATCAAACTTTAGACTAGAATTCTAGTCTTGAGTCGCCTTCGGAAATAGTTGATAAATTTGCTCATTTCTTTTCTAGTGCATTTTTACCGTCCACCTCCGCATCCGATGTATCAAGCGGTCAGTCAGGTTGGGATTCATTTTCGATTTCACCTTTTACAGAAGAAGATGTATCAACTGCCTGTAAAGCACTCAAGAAGTCATTTACATCTGGACCCGATGGTTTGCCGTCATTCGTGGTTGCCGATTGTTCCACTGTTCTAGCAAATCCACTAGCTTATATATTTAATTTTTGCTTAAAATCGAAACAATATCCTGCGATTTGGAAAGAAGGCTATGTGTGTCCAATACTCAAGGGTGGCCAGAGGGATGATATATGCAACTATCGTCCAGTGACACTGCTCTGTAACTTTTCCAAAGTTTTTGAAATGTTGCTTTGCTCTCAAATTCAATATGTGCTATCGAGCAGATTATCAGAATACCAGCACGGATTTGTTAAGGGTCGTTCCACAGTGACAGGCTTGGTGGCGTTTACACAGTTCGTTAGTGGTGTGTTGGACGGTGCAGGACAGGTGGACTGCATATATATACAGACTTTACTAAAGCTTTTGATCGACTGGATCATAAAATTTTGCTAGATAAAATGAAAAAAATTGGATTTAGTAGCAATGTGGTTCAGTTTTTTCAGGCTTACCTCTCTGATAGATTTCTGAGTGTTCGATATAACCAGCACCTGTCTGTTCCATATCGTCAAATCTCAGGAATTCCGCAAGGATCTAACCTAGGTCCAATATTGTTCGCTATTTTTATAAATGATATTACTGAAATCTTGTCCTGTAAATACCAACTGTACGCAGATGATGTGAAAATTTATGCCAAAATCTCTTCACTGTATGATGCAGAGTCGTTACAAGCGAATTTGAACTGTATTTCTTTATGGTGTACTGTCAACCGCTTTAGCTTAAATGTTAATAAATGTTCAGTGCTCTCTTTTACTAGAAAGCGGAATGTTATTCAGTATGACTATAAATTGGAAAATGTTAACTTAATACGAAATGAATCTCATATGGACCTAGGAGTTCTATTTGATAGTAAGCTGTCTTTTACTCATCATTATAATCATATTGTGGCGCGTGCAAATAAAGCAAGGTTTTATTATTCGCAGCTCCCGTGAATTTCATAACATCTCCACAATTAAGTCGCTGTATAATTGCTATGTACGTTCTATTTTAGAATATGCGTCGCTAGTGTGGGGTCCAATTTATGTGACGCACTCGGGTGACATAGAGAAAATCCAAAGAAGATTCGTTAGGTTTTACGTTTATAGAAATAGTGGTGTTTATCCTACTTTTGAATTTAATTATAATTATACATTAAATGAATATAATTTATCAACTTTATCCCAACGCAGGATTGCACATTGTTTTGTATTTTTATTTAAAATTGTCAATAGCTGTGTGGTCAGTTCAAGTTTGTTACAGGAAATCCAGTTTAGAATTCCGACTCCGAGGTGGCACATTAATTTCATCTCCCGCTCCTATCAGTAGAATGTGCAGGCTGTACAATCGGTTTTTTTTTTTTGTAAAAATGTGTTTATAAGAAAATATGTATATTTTTGTAAATTGTCTTGTTATTAGAACTTATTACTGTTCTGTTAGACAATAAAGAATTATTATTATTATTATTATTATTATAAATAATTGTTTTTTTAATAATATCATCCAGTTCATATGCACCCACTGGAAGCTTAAACTCACGCAAAGAGGAAATATCTCCCCATATGAATACGTTATTGCTTTCGACCAATTTCATAATCCAAGTTTTCATTCAAATAAATCTGTGGATTAAAAGCATAACTTAAAATTGATGAATCTCCACTTAAAGTGAAAGAATAAGACATATTACTTTAACAAGATTATGTTTTTAAATGACTATTTTGTTTTTTTTTCAGCTCATTATATAAGAATTTGAGATAATAATGACCACATCGATATGAATTAAAAGATTAGACCCTATCATGATTGTAAATGATTTTAACTTTACCGTTACTATAAAAATACCGAATTAATTCTATAGGGGGTGTTAAATCGCCATAACTATCAAAATATTTAATATTATCACCGTTTTTTAAATATGCTGTCCAATGAGTTCCTTCTCCAGATGTAGAATCTAAATTTAAAATACCGCATTCATATTTTTTTACTTTTTTAGGTAAATTATCCCTCATGAATACTCCTCTAAAATATGGTATTTGTAAAATTTTGATAAAATGTTTTAAATCTACATCGGTATGCGCTCGATGAGGCAGCTTCAGTTTTTTGACTTTATTCCATATCCTTTATAAGGTCTTAACTATAAACCCTTCCCTTTGGTCTCCATAGCAAGATTATGTCTTTTTTGTTCTTCTATTGCAGCCTTCTCTGCTGTTGATTTGGTTATAGCAGAAGCAATTGCAGCTCCTCCCCCTCCAAGAGCGCTATTGTCTGGCTGCACTCCTCGCCTCAGTAGTTCGCCTTAGCACACGATCCGGAACATGATGGAATGTTCACGTGGATCTAAAAATCTGATCATACTATAGTAGCTTTCAACTGCTGCTGCGGCATGTGTTTCCACCCAACCGACATCTTCGTTTTTATTATAATTGGAAAAGAATTGTTCGCTTTCTCTAATTAATAGTGAGATTTTGGATTGGTCTCCGGTTGCTACAACTATAACCTCTGTCTGAGCTTCAGTCGTCTGCGCTTCGACAGTATCATGGAGGTGCATTTTAATGTCAGCTCACTTGTCGCGCAGTTGCTTCCTTTCCTCGGAAAGAAATGTTCCACTCTATCGTAACGGTCCTTATCCCGACTTAGAAAGATGGGTGCAACTTTCCTGATCTCAACTTCTTCCTCTGCCATCCATCCAAACTTTATCACCTCTACCTGTGGGTCTCCCCACAGATTTTGCAGGTGGTTTATTCACAAGAAGCTTAGACTTCTCCTTCCTTATGTCTGGACAACATTTGATTTCGTGAATTGATCTACCCGCCTGTGTGGCGAAGCTCATTTCACATTTCTTACACGGGAAGTTGAGTTGAGTTCATCACTCAACGGAGGGATGGCCAACGGTGTCGAAAGCCTTACGGACTTCTAACGCTACAAGAGAGTATTGTTTGTTGACCGCCCGTCTCTAGCGGATGTAAACGTCCAAGTAAGTGGCGTTGGTCATGGAGCTGGGACCGTCGAAGCTGATGGAATGTAGGTCTATGTTGCGTCGACCTATTGCTAATAGTGTTCTCTTGAGTATGACTCCGTCTGGCTCGTGTTATCATCTCCTTGGGCAACTCCACCACTGCCCCTAATCGCCTTAGACGTGCTTAGGATTTGCGAATAGTGGCACCCTGGGGAGCTTGTTATTAGTTGTCAATAGTTGTTTGTACGCTGGCTTGTCTCGTCTATGCCGGATCTGGTGTTTCGTAAGTCCGGTGTACGTCGCTAACTCTGTACAAATGACTTGGGGGGTAGCTGGGCCTCCTTCTCTGCCATCATCTGGAGGATATCCACTTCGGACAAGTCCAATTGGTTTTGGCTGGCGATGCCTTACTCAACCGCGTTGAGATGTTGCCTAATGGGTGATGTTGTCCACGGATACAAGTTGGTGGATGTGGAACTGTGTCGGGCTGTCGTTCTGGTGTGCCACTTAGTTTTAGGTTTGATTTGCCAACTGCGCAGGCGTAGCACTCGAGACGTCGAATTTGCAAAAATCCCAAATTTCGAGGATCGGCCACGCATCCGCCAAAATTTTAAATTTAGTGGAATTAGACGGAAAATCGGAGTTTCACGAGTTCCTTGATGTTTTGGAATCCTTTCCTGCAGGACTTCTTTGCCCGTACTGGAGCTCTGGTCGTTCCTATTTTTCGGGATTCCGTTTTATGGCAGATTTAAGGGAGTCATAGGTACTCCCGCCGTAACCTGTCTCATGACGGTCTAAACCCAGCTCACGTTTCCTGTTAACGCGTGAACCAGTTGAGTGTATGGCCACGATTTTTTGGATTGAGTTGAATGGGTTAAAGTCGGAGAAATTTAGTTTAGAACGTAACAAATATCTTTGGATTAGGGTGGTACGCAGTGTTGGATAGTGAATCATTTTTAAAATGTTGGTGATAATTTTTTTAAATGTTATAAAATTGAGTTGAATGATTTAGTGTATTTAGTTTAGTTGAAAAATTTTATTTCGAAAAGAAACTTCCAAACAGAATGTAACAAGTATCAATGGTTTAAGGTGGTTGCCAAAAGAAATATTACAATTTTTAAGTTTAAATTCAAATTTAAAGTTACTACGACACGCAGACGCAAAATTGACAGAACAAACTCATCAAAATCGCCATATGAAGATTCTTCTTCTTTTTCAACTTACTTCTTTAAGCAGCATTGGTAATATGGCAACATTGAAATAAAATAATTATATTACAAAATATTTCAAAAAATAAATTGTAAAAGAATCTACCAATAGAAGGCTTAAATTATTTTCGAACTATATTGCCATATTATAAATTTTCTTCTTTCTGAAATTTCTTATTTTAATAGTAATTATTATTATTTCATTTAAAGAAACACGAGAAAACAAGATAACATTTTTACGTTAACAAATAAAAATATTAACTTAATTGGCTGGGAAAGACTACGTGACATTTGTAATAAGAATATGTCTTACAATATTAATGAAATGAAACATCTAAGATATGTGTAATATAAATAATTAGTTTTGATTGTACTAAATGGTAATATAACATTTTTACTTTATAGTTGTAGTAACCAAAGAAGACTTATATTAAATAAATCGATAGGTAATCTTTCCAAAAATAAAGAAACAATATGTTTTGGTAACGAAAAGGTTATTACTCTAATGGCCAAATTTTATGATATTATATGTTATTAAATTAAATATATACTTTTCAATTAAGTAAAATCTTTAACCGTATTTACTTATTAACCATGTTTTTATTTTCCAGTTCTAGTAACTGTAAAAGTAACATATTTTCGAAGTTGATTAAATGGTATGTTTCAATTATATTTTATGGCATTTTGTAATGCAACTATTATGTATGCATTAATATTAAATACCCTGTATGTAAAATAAGTTGTTTTAATAGATGAAAATGATGCCACTTAGTCTGGTTAATATTTATTCAATTTACTGATTAGTTTATTTAGTTGTGTCGTCACGTTCAAAAACGACATTTAAGAAAAATTCCTTTAGTTTATTCTTTAAACCTTAATTGATAATCTTATGTTATAAATTCTCTTCTTTTCACATTAGAGAATCAGAATCCTAGTAACATTAAATCCTATTAGACTCACATCAAACCCACAAATCCAAGTCCTAAAATCCTACATCAAAATCAAAATCATAAAGTAAAAATCATAAGTAAAATCATTAGTAAAAAAATATATTGATAAGGAAAAGCTTAAATATTGGGCATCAGATAAAATCCCAGTAGAAAACGAATGGTTAGAAATATTTCATCATTTGGAAACAAACTATGTTCCATACAATAATGTATTAAAAATTGTGAAATATGCACTATCTTTACCTGGAACTAACGCTGCGACTGAACGCGTTTTTTCTACAGTAAATCAAGTGTGGACATCTGAAAAATCAAAATTAAGTGTTGAAACTTTGAAAGCCATTTTATGTGTCAAATATAATTTGACAAATTCTTGTGAAGATTTTTACAATATTTTAAAAAATGACAACAATCTACTAAAACAAAACAAGGAATAAAATATTATACATTTTTTTATATTTATATATGTATTTAATATTACGATATTATTTTTATTCTGTATGAAAATTTTTGTTGATACCCCCCCCCCCACTTCAGAGTTGTCCCGCTTTGCCCATCTAAAAATCTGGTCACCTTATACTAATAGATAGTACAATCCATTTTTTAGTACTTGTAACTAAAGAAAAGTCGTAAAAATTAAGTCTCTAAGACCTTTCACAGGTAAGAAAACGATATATTTTAGTATAGTAATGATTATTACTGTAGTTACTATATTTAAAAATATTCTGTACCATTATTAAAACAAGTAGATACTTGCTACCAAAGAAGATTCATATCAAATTGACTGATAAATATTTCGGCCAAAGTCAGGAAAATGACATGTTTTGATATGGAAAACATTATTCATTCTTTTTTGTGCTGTTGCAATTGTCCAATAATGTCACAGATGATTCGTTTTCTACTTATGTATGTAGATATAATCTTCTCAGATTAGTTACTACAGTGATTCCAATCTATATTCTATGTGTACTACCACCACTACTGTCTGGATTGTTTTAGTACAATTTTTATGAAATAACTGGGTTACATAGCAACGCTTTGTTTTATGTTTATTGTTTTTAAACAAAATTCATATCATTAATCCGTTCGAGTATTTGCGATAACCAAATGTCATCAATAAAATAAAAAAAATCATAAATTTATGAAGTTCTTCTTTATGCTGTCTTAGTTCAATTTCAATGGCTAATTTTAAAAAATTCAAATATTGTTTTTTATTTTATGTTTGTCTTCTTTGTGCTGTTGCAATTGTTCAATTATGTAACAGATGATTCGTTTTCTACATATGTATATGGATATATATATATACATATATATATATATATATATATATATATATATATATATGTATACAGATTTGGCTTAAGTTTTTTTGGGGATTGCCGATTAACAGGAGGAAATGCGACAGCATTATAAAAAAATAGCGAGCGTTAAAACCCGATTGTTAAGTGGGGAGTCGCGCCAGTCTGAATTTGATTTTAGTCATTTAGTTCAGTACAATATAGGTAGGGGTGTACACTTAATTGTCGCAGTTACCGGAATATGTTACGATAATTTATTTCAAACGAAAGATATTATTTTATCTTTTAAAATAATATCTATCTCCAAACTTATTTATTTGATTCCTTTTCTGCCATAGCAGACATGAAAATAAAACAATAATTCTGGTAAAAAACAAAATAAAAAATAACTATTAAAAATAAAAAACAACTACTAAAAATAATAAATAAATGAAAATTCTTATCAAAAAAAAAAAATAATGCAGGAGTGGTTCGAACAAACCACCAGCTTGTGCTAAACAAAAACCAAACCTATTATACAATGCTATTCTCATAGCATTGAGTTGTTGGGGTGTGATTTGTGCACTAAAATGTATAATTTTGTGACGTAACTCGTCCAAATTGGTAGCTCGTTCGAACTCAAACCTGTATAAATTGCTTTTAAGCATTCCCCAAAAATAAAAATCCAGAGGCGATAAGTCTGGCGACCGTGGGGGCCACTTTATAGTGCCTCTGGTACCTATAACTCGATCGGGAAATACTTCGGTTAGATAGGTGGTTACCCTCTATGCATTATGTGACGAACATCCGTCCTGTTGGAACCAAATGTCGTTGAAGTTGACTTGAAGGTTTCGGACGGTAGGAATAATGTTATTTTGCAGTAATTGTAAGTACTTATCGGCATTCAGGTTACCCTGAATGAAAAATGGACCGATGACATTATCTCCCGGAATTCCCGTCCACACATTAAGTTTCTGCGGATATTGTGCACGTACAGCTATACTTAAATGCTTATTTTCCCGAGACCAATAGCGCAAAAGGGATGGATTATGCTTTCTATTGAGAGAGAAAGATGACTCGTCGGCAAATAAAATATTTTTCAAAAAATTTATATTTTGATTTGCTCTTTCCATCATTATCTCGCAAAACTCCATTCGCCAGGACAAATTTCTTGAGTGGTCTGTACTTTATAACAAGAATATCCGTTTATATTTAAAATATTTAGGATTCGTCTGTCCTTCAAGCCAACTTCTTCGGCAATTTGTCTACTTGAAGACCGAGTAGCTTCAGCTAGAGCACATATTTGCATTTCCCTAATTTCCCGTTTTTCCGTTAATTGATTTCGACGTGGTTGTTTAGAAGGACAACACATTTTGCAATTATTAACACAGCCAAATTTATCAAATTTTGTTATAATTGTGCGAACTGTGTTTTCTGAGGGAATTGGCCTATTTTCAAAGGCAACAACAAATAAATTTATAATTTCTTGGACTGAATTACCCCCATAGTACCATTTAATTATTTGTATTTTTTCACAAGTAGTATAAACGGTCGGCATATTAATAGAGTTATGTTAAAACTAGAATCTATTGTTTTACCTAATGGGTTTTACCTATGAACTCAGTCTGATCTAATCCGAATTCATTACGTTTTGCGTGTTGGAGTCGGATGAGATCGATCAGGGTCGCCAAGAATCGTTTCATTGCCAACGCCTTCATTCTTGTGTAATCTACTTACTCTCGCTTCAAATGAATATTCTTCTTTCTGTTGCTCTTTATAGTTCTGCCCTATCCCCAAAAAAACTTAAGCCGAATCGGTATACCTACTTTGATACTTTTGAGACCAAAACCCCCTCCATTTCCAATAGGCGGAGCTATAAACGTATTTTAGTATGCAAGTTGCACATTGAGTACTTACGATGTAGCCGTTACAACAAAATTGTTGGAAGGTCTCGATCTGACCTATACATACAAAGAAGCCCACTTTAAAAAAAATTGATTATCGTGTGAACTTATGAATATAATTTAACTGTATTCGTCGAATCTTGTAACATGTTTCAGATCTATTCATAAGTCAATTTTAAGAATACGCCACAGTTAAAATTTTATTTCAAATATTTATATTTGTGTTGAACAAAGATTTGTATGGATGGCCCGAAATATTTATCTTTACTTTGGTGAAAAAGTCAAAAATGACAGTTATGTAAAAACTAGATTGAGCGTATGAAATATACATACGTACAAATCTATTTGATAAAAAAAATGACAAATTGTGCGAAAAACGTCAAAAATTTCAATTACCTCAAAACTAGATTAAGCGTATGGAATATACTCGTACTAACGTATAAGTCAATTTGATAATTTTTATGACAAAGTATGTGACTAACGGAAAAAATGAAAGTTACGTCATAAAAAATGATAAATTGTACGAAAATCGTCAAATATGACAGTCACGTCAAATTATATTAACCCTAGCAACACATTTGGTATCAGGAACAGATATTCGCTTTCTCATTTATGATAACGGATGCATACATGTCAGAGCATGACTTTAAAATTTCGTTTAAGAAACCTATATTAAAATTAAAAAATTAAGTGTTCTAACCTTTTGAGATGGAGATTTTTTTATTCTATCTGAAAATTAAGCCTTTACTTGAGCAGGGATCTCAAACGTAATGCATCGCATTTTTTTAACATGTTTTTGCAAATTTCAAAGCTGGGAGACTTTCCAGTTTCAATATTATTTTTAAATAGACTTTGAGCTGCAACTCTCTTCTGTAGACCAGGATCTTCTTGGTATATATTCCAGAGACATATCTAGTACAGTAAGTATTAAGGACAAATACTACTTAGAAATGGAGACTGTTTCATAAAAATTTATACAAAAATGAACTAAAGAAATATTGGTTTAAAATGTGAAAGTTTATGGAAATCGCTTAAATCAAACAGACCTGTTTACTGAGATTCGTTTTGTATATTAAATTATTAGGATTAGAAGGCTAACATTATTTCTTAAGCCCAGTATATTGCACAGCCTAGGCAAAACATATAATGATCATATCTAGCTTAATAAAAATAATTAAAGTAATTGTTTGTACTCTTACTTTATGGAAATTATTCATAGTTTTTTTTTCAATCAGAAAAATACAATTATTCTTTAAGCTATTTTGTTGGCACAGAGACAATACTTAAAAAGTTGCTTGAATTGACATGATGAGGTTTCTCCATTGAGAAAACCTCTTGCACCTTACTTCAGGTTAGCTGGCCATTTCCGTTTCAATCTTCTTTGAGGGTATTCTTGTCGGAGTTGTTGAAGGAGTGTGTTTTCATGTGATTCTAGTCTATGGTGGTGTTTGTTGCTTGTTTCTTTAATTATATCTTTAACTGTTAGCACATCCCCATAATTCAATGCCATATGTCCAAATGGGTTAGCATTACTAATCCCTTTTTTGATAGCTCTTTTAGTATTTTTGGGTTTATCTGATCAATGCCAGGAGCTTCTGCCTTTTCTTGGTTACTTTTAGCCCAAGTTCCAATGGTTGGTGATTCTAAGCGTATTGGTGAATTTGCTATTATGGGTTTTCTTCCTTTGGCTGGTACGTGTGGTGGACAATATTTTTTTTTCTATGAATTTTGCCAGTTTTCTTTATCCTTCTGGTGTATTGACGTTAATTTTAATGGTATTAACCGCCATTGTTTTGGTAGCGTACTACTCATCTTCTAAAACATCCCTTATGTTTTCTATCATGCTTGCATAGTTGGCTACTCCATAAACAAATATTGGGGGAGGAAACAAATATTGGGGGAGGAAACAAATATTGGGGGAGGCTTCGGAATTTTTTCGGTTGGTTTGGCACTATCTTCTGTAATTTCTACGTCATCATATTTGAGGGACCCGTATCTATTACTTACAGGGATTTCTTCTCTTGTGGTTTTATCGCTGGTCGTCTTTTTTCTTTTTACGCTCCTTACAACTTGCCATGGGTTTTCATTATTATCTTCCTGTATTTCTTTATCACTGGTTGAGATCATTCTTACAACTTGTGATCTGTTGTGTGGTTGAGAGTATGTCATTTCATTATGTTGTTGAGGGTTCATTTGTTGAAATTGTAGTTGATTGGGAGGAAACATATCTTGTGATTGGCTTGGTAACATTTGTGAGCTATTAGGGTACACTGGCATTTGCGAATTATTTGGATACACTGGCATTTCAGAAAATTGAGGTGACGGTATTTGCATTTTTGTATTTCAGTATTCATTGTTGGATGACCCTGTATAAAGTTCGGCAAATTCATTTGACAATTGTTCATGCAGTCGTTATTAAATGTCCCCGTAGGGAACATTTTTATCACTTTATCACTTTATTTATTACTTATCACTTTCATTTGTTTTTAATGCTGATAAGAAAATGCAAAAAAATTATCGTTTTGTTTGGGATTCCACAGCGCTTCAGATATGTTATCGGAACCTGTCTTTATGCTACGAATGTAAAACCGATACTCCATAGTAAATATGGATAGATAAGTATAATTTCCACCGTTTTTTAAATGCTGTTTTGCTCTTATTCGAATTTCGGCTAACGCCATTCTATTAGATCTTCTTGAATCCCTACAGGTTGCATTTGCTGAACAGTGTTTAAATACTGTGAAAGTTGTTGGGGTATTGGCTGCATAATTTGCGGTGTTATGTGTGGTTGGTACTGTCCTGGTTGTGAGAATTGAGCATTTTGGTCGATCATATTATTTATTTGACTACCCTGTGGCAATTGTAAGGCAGAAAAATTAGATCCGCTTGCCATAAAAATATTTAATTTTATGTGGGAACAAAAACGTTTATTTTAATTATCATGGCCATTTAAACTATAGTCGTATATTCTAACACACGCCACTAATTGTTTTTATCACTTAATTGATATCTCGTTATCATACGGAAGAACTGGTTTCGATAATCGAAGCGACGATGTTTACTCTCCGATAGTCAAACACTAACATAGTGATCGTAGAAACAATATATTTGTGCCTGAGAGAATAGAACTCCAATCAAATTATTTTTACCTTTACAATCAAATTATTTTTACCTTTACAAAATGTAGTCCAGTTTTTTTTTTCTAAAATCACATGAAAAGTTCCGATATCAACTACTGAATTTTTGTTTTTAGAAAGGCTGATGTATTTTTGAAAATAACTTTTCAAATAGAATCGAGAACTGAAGAAATATTCTTGTTGTGTAATTAAAAGTAAAAACAAAACCGTAAACCACACTCAAATTCTAGTGAAACTCCTTAGGTAAATATTTTGGTAACTAGCCAATATACTTATAAAAGAAAGCATTAAATTTCATTTATTTGTGTCTTACCAATAGGTCTTATAAGATATTGCTGGAATATGAAGGTTGGTGGTTGGAATTATTAAAATATAACACATCAGATAAGATACTAAATTGTAAATTTATGGCAATATACTTTTTTGTAAACATTAGTTTCCGACCTATCTGAGATTTTATATTGAGATAATATATATTTATTTGGTTCAACGAGGGAAAGTATAATAATATTTTATATTGGATTTTATTCTTTCTAAAAGCTTAACATAATTACCTTTCTCATATTGCTTTTTTTTCCTTATCAAAAGAGTTTTACTCGTAGATTCTTGCAAAATTTTTGCCAAATAATAAGTTCTATGGGTCTTCCAATAGACAGAAGCTTGACCACCATCCTTATTAATTACTTCTGTACTAGGAGCTACAGGTAAAATTCCATCGGTAAATTGAACTAAGGAATATATAATCTCTACAAAAAATTAAATATAATATTTATAAAGCTGGACCTGGCGTTTAATTATTTCGACAGACTGATTAACAGATTTATCATGATTAAAATTGGTAACTTACTTAACTATGGCGATTTTTCATAGACTATTCAATCTTTCCTCACTGGCTTTCAACTTAACACTAAGCTGTACCGAAATAATATATTTTTTTATAGAAAAGCATTGCAAAATCAGGGCTCCAATAATTCTAAAATGGAGCAAAACATATTTATACGTTTTTTATGTTTGCTGACGGTGCCTAATATGTTCTTGTGGTATAAAAATAAATATATATTTGAAAGAAGAAAAGAGTTATTAATGGTCGTATACTTAAGGATCAGTTTTCTATAAAGATATATTTTTTTACTGTTATATATGGTGGTTTCTTACATAAAAATGGATACATTACATATTAAATTATCTAAACGAAATCCAGTTAATGCAAATAACAATGATACAAAAAATATATGTACACAAAAGTTTTGTCGTCAATAGAGACGAAATCGTTTTTTTTTAAGTAGAAGGTTCGGTGGAATGGGTACGTTAACGGAATGCGCTATTACCTTTATAATTTTGAGAAAGGCCATCTTTTGATCTTCATTTTCAGGTCAATGGAGTTATAGGCAAATCGTTATCGTTCGCAATACCGTAATCATAATTAAGCTCGTGATCAATGTCGTCATTAACATCGGCGTTACCCCCCTCCCCAGCAACACCATCTCTGTTGTTATCGTAAATAGGACTTACTCCTAACAAAGTTAAATTTAATTTGTTTTTAAAATAACGTCGATTTCTTCTATTGCTTGTGCCTCCGTTCTTTGTAGCCATAGCTGTCTTAATACAATAAAATCGTCTATCATTTCTCTACAGAATTGTTTCCATATATTAGCATATTCCGTAAAACCTTCGTCGCTGATAACACAACAAGAGAGTGCAAAAAACTTACGCAATTTACGCGAGTGTTGCTTTAGAACGGCCTCACTCATAGCTTCGAATTCGTCCACATGACGAATATAATTTCTTATCATGCATGCGTCTTCGAAAGTGATGACCGTCGTACCGTCCTCTAATTTTTTAAAGTCTTCAAACGATGTCGCTCCTACAATTCGATAGAACAGCAAACGGGGGAAGAACAACTCCATGTGCTCAGGTGTTGGCGTGATGTCGATCATAGGCCCTATTTGTTTACTTACTTGTCGCCTCGGTTGTCATCTACAATTTTTATTATCACAGGTATAGTGGTCAGGGATTTCGTTATACAAGTAAGTTCTAGCTATAACGTAGTGCGTATTTAAATTGAAAAATTCCTCTAATTTTGAGCGAGATTGTAGGCGCACTTCAATAATTCCGCATTTTCCAATTCTTCGAACATAATCGTTCTTTCACCCGGTAAATGTACAGGTAACGCTAATACCGAATGTGAGCGGGCTTACATTTTAAACTACAAAAGTCTCCAAGCCGCTTCCATCGCACTTACATATTTGAAATCTTGATATTATTTTATTTCATCGATAACTAATTCTTCGAGAGGATTAGTCTTCGCCCCCTGCTGCAATGGTGAGTTGTTTGCTGCCGGCTGAGAACCTCTCCGATTATTAACGGGAGCGTTCTCGCCTTTACCATCTATTCTGAAAGTTATTGAGTCAAAGCCCTTTTGGATATATTTATGTAAATATTTCATTATATAAAGGGAACCTACCACTTCGATATTTAAATGGCAATGGTATTTGCTTAACAAATACGCATTGTAAGTACAATCCTGCGACTAGTTACACTACATCCATATTATTCTAAATAAATATACCTACCGTCCGCAGACACATTTTTAAACCAAATCTGGGCTGTTTTCCCATTTTTGATGTTCTGCTAGATTGTTAACAATTTCGTGGCATTTGGGGTTACACGTCATCGTAATGAACAAATCTGGTTTATTGCATCCAGATATTGTCGTTGACGATTCCTTTCATCTCCTTGAAACGACGACCGTAATATAATAATCGATCTACCGGTTTGTCTCAGATCCTTGTAGTCGATTTGCGAGACACTCGGTTCTGTAATAAATCGTTACGATTTTGGAGGGCCTCCTCGTTATCTAGAAAGTAGTAGTGATTCAAAGTGGGATTCCTGAGTACCTGAGCCCCAGGAATCCCACCGACTATGTAATTGCTGCAGACCATTGCCCTAAATGGAGCAATAATATGCCCCGTTTCAGCAACTCAAATGTATACCGTCTCTGTTTTTTTTTCGTTGGTGAAAAATAAAGCACCACACTGAGCACAACAAATATGGGCTCTCACCGAGGCACTCTAATTCTTCGTTAGTTCTATTCATTGCCATTTTATGACTGATTTGTCTCGGGATAACAGCATGTCTGCGACGATGGTCTTGCTCGTCCTAGGTTGCTCGACGTGGTGGCACAACCGTAGATGGTGGCATTAGTTCGTCGTCGGCCAATTCGGGAGACATTCTAACAGCTGGAGATCTATTAGAAGAAGCACGACTACTAATTGGTGTTGAGTTGGTGGACGAAGATTTCGACGAACACCGTAAAGAAGACGACTGTCCGACAGACAACAATCTATTATTCTCTAAATCGGTTAACATGCGTTGTAAAGACACAGTTAACCGACGTTGAGGAATCATAGTATTGTTGACCACATCGGTATACAATCGTCTTAAAGTAACCCTCAAAAAACCTGAATTCAGATCACGGATACCTCTCCTTTGTGGCCTTCTTCTATAAGAAAAACTTTGAGAGATATCCTGAGATCTTCCTCTAGGCATATTGAAAGTAGGTAAAAGAAAATATAAACAAACAATCTGAAAAAAATAAAATAAATTAAAATTATACAATTATACATGCTTTACCTTGGGAATTGTGAGTTTCATCATTCTTTTTATATCATTGGTCAATTCTTTAGCCTTAGTGTTTACATCATCTCCTTCCTTTACCGGAGTGAGTGCCTTGAAATAGGTTTTTAGAAGGTACCAGTCAGTCTTGTGAAGGTTGTATTTGGTTTTGCGCTTGTCGCTTATCTGTGGGCCTTTTGTTGGGTCGAGCGTTAGTTCAATCATATTGTGGTCACTCACTGTGGCGTGTTGCACCACTCTCCAGTGCGTTACCAATCTTGGCGCTTTCACATTCGATAACGTTATATCAATGTTACTTGTATCATTGGTTCAGCTCTGGAAAGTCGATGGGTTGCCCGGTTCGTTGAGAACCTGCAGTTTCAGCTCATTCATGAGTTCTTCTAGAATCCTGTCACGCTCGTCTGTGTGTGGCGAGTTCCACAATATTAATTTCGCATTTGCATCAGCCATAATTATGACTGGGACGTTGCTATATTTTTGAACTACATCCTTCATCATACTTTTTTAAGTAATTTATTTTATTTTTTAAGTTATTCATTTTTCCTCGGATGTCCATCATGTCGTCGGACAAATCCTCGAGGCTATAGTTAATCACCTCCAATCCAAATACATTCTGGAATGGGGTTGTTTCGGTAGAACCTCAGTCTATATTCTGCCGGCGTTTGCGGCTCACTCAAATTAACCACTGTGTCCCTAAGGTTTTTGAAAGCAACCTCTTCGGATTGAGGTATAAATAACCTATCTACTGTCGTTTCATTCGTTCTGCCAATCTTTGGGACGTACAGCTTATCTCCTACTTTTACTTTTCCAATTTGGTTGATGACCATACTTATTTGGTCTACTGCTATTACGTTTTTGATTGTTGTTACGAAATTTTCATTTGCTTCGAAGCTCTCGAAGTCTTCTTCATTATAGAGTATTGCTGTAATGCCTTTTTGGGCAATCATGACTTTGCATTGGATTAATGCTACTCTAATCCTGTAAAATCGATATATGTTGACGCAGTGCGTACCTGATAGTCTCAGTTGGATCTTACCTACGCTTGCAATTTGTGCCGTTCTTGCAAGCAGACCATATCTAAATTACACTCTTCTGTTGCCCTCTTTACTTCTTGGTTAACTGCAGCGCTACGCATGCAGTTAAGTTGACCTATTTTATCCTCATGGATGTCTTCTATGTATGTGGCTTTGAGGCCATTTTTGTGTATGGTCATATGCCAGTCTTTCATGAGTTTTGACGAAATCACTGTACAATTCATTTAATTCCAGCTTTTCCTGTTTTCTTGTGAAAATTAGACCGCATCCGGTATCGGGAAGGTCATTTTGCTTCCACTTGGGTGCAAGATTCTTACAATGTGCCTTAAAGCTGCCGTCAGCGTTGCAGCTTCTTCAAGTCTGCTAAGCCTCATTGCAAGCTCTATGTTGTCGTAGGGGTTTGGAGGTGTTTCTTCCCTCTCTATCTCATTTTGCTCTTTTTGATAATTTTGTTATTCTTTATTTTTGGCTGTTTTTTGTTTTTTATTTTTAATGAACGATAGTTTTCTTAATCTGGGCAGTCTTTCTGGTCCTTCGTACATATCTTTCCCCTTTTTTTACAGGATACGCAAGTCTTTGACTCACTGGTCTTTTTAGTCTTTTCTATAGTGGTCTTCACCACAGTGGCTGCATGTGTTTTTGTCTTTTGGGCAGTGTTTGCTTACATGTTAGGTCTTGGCACTTCATGCATTTCGGAACTACTTGGTAGTCCTTAGTACTAGTGCTCATGAAATCTAGGTACAATCTTTGTCCTAACAGTTTGTTCCTTAGAGCAAGGGTTCCTTTCCCCACGTAGTGAAAGGTTGCCCTGTCTCTTGGTCCTGTCTTAAATATGATTTTGAGAGAATCATCAAACAATTCCTTCTCCATATCCTCAAAGTTCTGCGAGTATATACACTCTATAACTAGTTCCTCACTCATTTTACTTGGGATGTCATAAATGATCATCAGCGGTCTTCGTTTTTTGGGCAGTTCACACTTGAAACGCTTTTTAATATCTGTGTTATTTACTATCTTGCTTAAATCTTGCCCCGTCAGGGTTTCGATTAATAACACTTTGCCTGTTGTTTTCATTCTCGTTATTATTACCTTACTTTTTCGAGGATTGAGGATTTTAGTGAATTCTTCCTTTTCGCCTGTGTCTATTTTGTCACAAGATTGTGTTTTTTCCTTTTTAACCTGTTGGTTAATTTTATTAGTGAATTTGTTTGTACTTCGTTTGGCCGTTACAGCTGAGTACGTTGGGTTCTGTTGCTTGCCAATTTCTATTTCTCTATCTAGTTCTTGCCTTAGCCTTTGATTTTCGCTTTTTAATGCTTTTATCTCTACTTGGAGAGTAACTTGTTCAATGCCCCATGTCATAATTTTGTTTCTTAGTTCTTGCTTGGATGCCTTGGTCATCCTGTTTCCTGAGTCTAACTGAAGGGTATTCTGTACTCTCTATGTACCAAACTTACATGTTTGTGGATTACTTGCCGATATTACGTGCCTTGTTCACTTCTTTAGGTTTGTTAGTTCCTCGGTCCAGGCTGCGATTGATATGCGTCTATCACGCTTTACTTTGGGAATTGCGAGTTCCATCGTTCTTTTTATTTTATTGGTCAATTCTTTAGCCTTAGTGTTTACAGGTTTTTAGAAGGTACCAGTCAGTCTTGTGAAGGTTGTATTTGGTTTTGCCCTTGTCGCTTATCTGTGGGCCTTTTGTTGGGTCCAGCGTTAGTACAATCATATTGGGCTCACTCACTGTTGCGTGCTGCACCACTCACCAGTGCGTTACTAATCTTGACGCTTTCACATTCGATAACGTCAATGTTACTTGCAGCATTGCATAGCAGCAGAGGATAGGGACAGTAGGAATCTCGTTAATCCATTCATGCGCATCACTAATTAGATGACGAGGCATTTGGCTACATATAATATTTTTTTAGTTATAATTACGTTTACGCATTATTGACGGTTGAGTCATCAGCTCGCAGGCCGGAGTAACAATAATAATATATAAATAAAATAACTGACTGTTACAATGCAATCAAGTACAACAAAAAAACGTAAAATGTAAACATAAAAGGTGTAAAATTTTGGGGATGACGGTGTCCATCAGAGCTGCCAACTTTTGGTGCGGTTTGAGCGGCGTTCTTCGCAGGTGTGCTAGCCACAGTATTCTAAAGCTTTTTAGCCTATATTTTTTGGATTTTCATTTTTTAAACTTTTTTTATTTTTTCTAAATTTTATAATTTTTTGGTGGTAAAATTATTTATTAAAAAACAATATATTTGATAATATAAAACAATTTTCAATTACAAAATGACAATTTGAATTGTCATCATTTTAAATTTCTGTACAACGCTATCGTACGTTGAATTTTTAAGGTTTTTTTGTTTAAACTATAAATAAGTTTTTAAATTACTAAATTTTAAAAAATAGTTTAAATGACTCTACATTTAGTTTCGGATTTTTATGTAACGTTATTATGGGATATTGATAATGACTACGGCAAGTTTATATTCTATAAGACGTTGTTAGTTTCGAAATCCATAAATTCATTAATCATTTCATCTTGTCAGGTTGAGTATAGGTAAGTCGAATAATTAAAAATAAAGACTTTGCTGCTGGATCCAACGAAATTATATTCACAATACAAGGATGTATGTAAGAGTTACTTTATCACAAACAAATTACAGCTATTACTTGACAATTTCAAAATTAGCAAACCTACTTGCTCCAAAATATGTAGATATACTTTTTCAGTTTTGCCATCTTAAAAATACTTGCGCCTTAATTTAAATTGAAAATTATCATTAACCATAGCCAGATTCTGTTCCGAATCGGTGGCCCATCCGGGCGTGGTGTTCTCGTTCAAATTTATCGGCAATTTAAAGGCTTTGTGGACGGTACTATGGTCGCAATACCCGTCCACCCGACCGCTATCGTTCTTTTATTAAACTCATTTTGTACAACTAATAAAGAGTTTTATACAAAAGTTTTGCCGGTTCCACCGGAACCATCTACATAAAATAAACGACGATAGGGATCGAACTGATCTTGTATGTTGTCAATAGAGACGACATCGTTTTTTTTTAAGTAGAAGGTTCGGTGGAATTGGTACATTAACGGAATGTGCTATTACCTTTACAATTTTGAGAAAGGCCTGCTTTTGATCTTCATTCAGATCACTGGGGTCAAACTCAACATTGTTGGCATCAACTTGTGACGGTCGATGCCGCAAGGCAATAGGCAAATCGTTATCGTACGGAACACCGTTATCATAATTAGCAAAACCACCTCAATTGTTATCGTAAATAGGACTTACTCCTAATGCAGTTAAATTTAAAGAGGTCGATTTCTTTTTAAAACAACGTCGATTTCTTCTATTGCTTCCGCCTCCGCTCTTTGTAGCGATAGCCGTCTTAATACAATAAAATCGTCTATCATTTCTCTATAGAATTGTGTCCATATATTAGCATATTCAGTAAAACCCTCGTCGCTGATAACACAACAATAGAGTGCAAAAAACTTACGCAATTTACGCGGGTGCAGCTTTAGAACGGCCTCCCTCTTAGCTCGTTTGAATTCGTCCGCATGACGAATATAATTTCTTGTTATGTATGCGTCTTCGAAAGTGTTGACCGTCGTACTGTCTTCTAATTTTTTCAAGTCTTCAAAAGATGTCGCTCCTTTAATTCGAGACAACAGCAAACGGAGGAGGAACAACTCTCTAGTTATTCTAGCGATAACGTCGTGCCTATTTAAATGAAAAATTCCTCTAATTTTGAGCGCGATGGCAGGCGCACTTCAATATTTTCTGCATTTTCCAATTCTTCGAACATAATCGTTCTTTCACCCGGTAAATGTACAGGTAACGCGAATACCGAATGTGAGCGGTCATGCATTTTAAACTCCAAAAGTCTCCATGCCCCTTCCATCGCACTTACATTTCTATAATCTTGGTACTGTTGAATTTCATCGATGACTAATTCTTCGATAGGATTAGCCATCGTCCCCTGCTGCAATGGTGAGTTGTTTGCTGCCGGCTGAAAACCTCTCCGATTATTAACGAGAGCGTTCCCGTCATTATCGTCTATTCTTAAAGTTATAGAGTCGGAGCCCTCTTGTATGTATTTATGAAAATACTTCATCGTATAGAGGGAACCTACCACTTCGATATTTATATGGCAATGGTATTTGCTGAGCAAATACGCATTGTAAGGTACAATCCTGCGATTAGTTACCCTACAGCCATATTGTTGTAAATAAATATACCTGCCGTCCGCAGGTCGTTTATACGCCGGTCTCTTATTATCATCTTGATACAATAATGTATTTTCCACATATTGTTTTGGGTAAAATTTTTTACATCGGCCATCTTTCATGCATATCGCTGTTGGATTTACAACTCCGCAAGGAGTATACACGTGAAAATCTTTCACTAAACGTTACAATACCAGTTGGGTTTGTTCGTCAGGAATGTATGCATGTACTATTAAATCGACGGTTTCGACGTCCAACACTTTGTCATCGGCAATCATAGTTAAAACTATATGCGCATGGGGTAGACCTCGTTTCTGAAATTCTATGACATAGTGGTAGTTTTTTACAACCCCGAATATTTGTTTCTGCGTTAGATCGTCCATTAATTCCAGCAGTTTTCCGTGGAAAACTCTACAAACAAAATCTGGTCTGTTTTCCCATTTTTGATGTTCTTCTAAATTATTAATAATTTCGGGCCGTTTAGGATATTATATATATATATATATAGAACAGCACTACAGGCCTACTGGCCCAGGGCTTCGAGATCACTAGTGACTTCTTCTAGCCATTTTTTCCGGGGTCGTCCTTTCCGTCTTCTTCCACCTTCTCCACTTTTTAAAGCACGTTTAACCCACAGTAGTGTAGCAAAGTCAGTTCTGGAAAAGTTCCCGTTTTTGCCACCAGGGGCGTTTGTGGCGCTAGTGTCGCCCACGTAGTGCGCATGCGCGCGTCATCTGTCATCTGTCACCTGGAAAAGTTCCAGAAACTGCCGCTAGGTGGCGTTGGGGGTGCCAAAGTTGTCAAAACTGCCGCTAGAGGGCGCTAGTGGTGCCCAAGTTCCAGAAACTACCATTAGAGGGCGTCAGTGGTGCCAAAGTTCCAGAAACTGTCACTAGATGGCGTTGGTGGCGTCAAAGTTCCACAAAGTGTTAGTAGATGGCGTTGGAGAGCGGCGGCGGCGGCGGCCATGTTTAGTCCAATTATGTTAAAGTTCCACAAAGTGTTAGTAGATGGCGTTGGAGAGCGGCGGCGCCCATTTTTAGTCCAAGAATACTGGTCTTGAACGTGTTGGCAGTTCAGCCAAAAAAGAAGAAGTCATCTGTCACCTGTCACTAGAAATACTGGTCTTGAACGTGTTGACAGTTCAGCCAAAAAAGAAGAAGTCACATGTCACCTGTCATCTGTCACCTCTCATCTGTGACCTGTCACTAGAAATACTGGTCTTGAACGTGTTGACAGTTCAGCCAAAAAAGAAGAAGTCACCTGTCATCTGTCATCTGTCACATGTTGCCATAAGGGCACAAAGCGCTTAACTTCGCTGTTATTGGTCCAATTGAATCGCGGAAAAAACAGACATTATCTACCAGCGACGTAGATGTCAAATTTAAAGAAAAAACATGCGCAATGAACGTTGCCATAAGGGCACAAAGCGCTTAACTTCGTTGTTATTGGTCCAATTGAATCGCGGAAAAAACAGGCATTATCTATGAGTGACGTAGATGTCAAATTTAAAGAAAAAACATGCGCAATGAGCGTGGCCATAAGGGCACAAAGCGCTTAACTTCGTTGTTATTGGTCCAATTGAATCGCGGAAAAAACAGGCATTATCTATGAGTGACGTAGATGTCAAATTTAAAGAAAAAACATGCGCAGTGAACGTTGCCATAAAGGCATTAGCGCTTAACTTCGTAATTATTGGACCAATTGAATCGAGGAAAAAACAGGCATTATCTACAAGCGACGTAGCTGTTAAATTTAAAGAAAAAACATGCGCAGTGAACGTTGCCATAAGGGCACAAAGCGCTTAACTTCACTGTTATTGGTCCAATTGAATCGCGGAAAAAACAGGTATTATCTATAAGTGGCGTAGATGCCAAATTTAAAGAAAAAACATGCGCAATGAGCGTGGCCATAAGGGCACAAAGCGCTTAACTTCGTTGTTATTGGTCCAATTGAATTGAGGAAAAAAACAGACATTATCTATAAGTAACGTAGATGTCAAATTTAAAGAAAAACATGCGCAATGATGGTTGCCATAAGGGCACAAAGCGCTTAACTTCGTTGTTATTGGTCCAATTGAATGGTGAAAAAGACAGGTATTATCTATATGTGACGTAGATGTCCAATGTAAAGAAAAGCATGCGCAATGATGGTTGCCATAAGGGCACAAAGCGCTTAACTTCGTTGTTATTGGTCCAATTGAATGGTGAAAAAGACAGGTATTATCTATAAGTGACGTAGATGTCCAATGTAAAGAAAAGCATGCGCAATGAACGTTGCCATAAGGGCACAAAGCGCTTAACTTTGTTGTTATTGGTCCAATTGAATCGCGGAAAAAACAGACATTATCTATAAGTAACGTAGATGTCAAATTTAAAGAAAAACATGCGCAATGATGGTTGCCATAAGGGCACAAAGCGCTTAACTTCGTTGTTAACTTCGTTGTTATTGGTCCAATTGAATGGTGAAAAAGACAGGTATTATCTATATGTGACGTAGATGTCCAATGTAAAGAAAAGCATGCGCAATGATGGTTGCCATAAGGGCGCAAGGCGTTTATCTTCGTTGTTATTGGTCCAATTGAATCGCGGAAAAAACAAACATTATCTATAAGTAACGTAGATGTCAAATTTAAAGAAAAAACATGCGCAGTGAACGTTGCCATAAGGGCATTAGCGCTTAACTTCGCTGTTATTGGTCCAATTGAATAGCGAAAAAGACAGGTATTATCTATAAGTAGCGTGGATGTCAAATTTAAAGAAAAAACATGCGCAATGAGCGTGGCCATAAGGGCACAAAGCGCTTAACTTCCTTGTTATTGGTCCAATTGAATTGAGGAAAAAAACAGGCATTATCTATGAGTGACGTGGATGTCAAATTTAAAGAAAAAATATGCGCAGTGAACGTTGCCATAAGGGCACAAAGCGCTTAACTTCGCTGTTATTGGTCCAATTGAATAGCGAAAAAGACTAGTATGATCTACAAGTAGCGTAGATGTCAAATTTAAAGAAAAAACATGTGCAATGAACGTGGCCAAAAGGGCACAAAGCGCTTAACTTCGCTGTTATTGGTCCAATTGAATCGCGGAAAAAACAGGTATCAGGTAAAAGTGACGTAGATGTCAAATTTAAAGAAAAAACATGCGCAATGAACGTTGCCATAAGGGCACAAAGCGCTTAACTTCATTATTATTGGTCCAATTGAATGACGAAAAAGACAGATATCATGTAAAGGGGACATAGACGCTAAATTTAAAGAAAAGCATGCGCAATGAACGTTGTCATAAAGGCATTAGCGTTTAACTTCGTTATTATTGAAAAAGGTAGGTGCCGTAGATGTCAAATTTAAAGAAAAACATGCTCAATGAACGTGGTCATAAGGACACAAAGCGTTTATCTTCGTTGTTATTAATCCAATTGAATTGAGGAAAAAAACAGGCATTATCCACAAGCAACGTAGATGCTAATTTTACGAAAAAATTGCTTGATCATGATTGGATAATTATGTCACGTGATCTATATCTAGAGGGGGTTATTATATAATATTTATTAATAACGCTTGGAGGGATTATTGCTTTAAGACATGCGTCGTCAAGACAAACATATTTGGGAAAAAGTCCTTAAATTTGAAGAAAGACTCAAGCAACTTCGTAAAGATATTAAACTGTACGAAGACAAAGAAAACGTTATAAAGCAGTTGGGCGATTTAAATTTGGACAATACAAGAATACCGAAAAAAGTACTATGTTGCTGTTACCCCTTAAGACGAATTCAACCAACACCAGTTCTTCAGGTGCCGGTGACGCCATGGATGGACAATTAAATGGTGAAATTAACAAGACATTTACAATATCGTGCCTCACGTTATAAATATATTCAAAGAAGGTTTCGATCCTCATGTAATGTTGCAATAAACAACTAAAAATATGCAAAAGGTGTTTCATTAAAACTCAAAAATTTTTCATATCATTTATTAAAAATCAAAAAAAATTTCATTTCACCATGTGTAATATTTTTCGAAGAAAAACAAAAAAATTGTGCTGAAAGAGTATATAATAAAGAACGAACCGTTTAATTATTTTTTTATTATATTCAATTTACTTGGTAGGTACATTTTATTCATAAAAAGATATAATTTTTGTCAATAAGGTTTTCAATTGTTCTTTTAACCCTACGCTGGGACAGGGTATGTTAAATAGATTCCAACTAAATTGTCCAGCTTCAACAACTTTTTTCGTATATTCACTATATTTGTAATATACGTTTAAGTTTTTGTTGAAAAAGTAAATGAAACCATCTATATATCTAAACGCTGATGTCAAGTCCATCGGTATACCGGGAAATTGATCGGTTATACGTCCACGACTAATTATTTCTCCAGGATCATTATTGTATTCTACATAGGAAACGTTGTTATAGAAAACAAAAGTTCTACCACTATTTGATTGAAATAACGCATTAATATAAGCATCTGAGGGCACAGGTAAATAATAATCATTTTGAATATTTAAATTTGGAAATGAGGCTACATAACATTTTCGATTACCAAACGTTATTAAATTGTGGAACTTTAACATAATTGGACTAAATATGGCCGCCGCCGCCGCCGCTCTCCAACGCCATCTACTAACACTTTGTGGAACTTTGACGCCACCAACGCCATCTAGTGACAGTTTCTGGAACTTTGGCACCACTGACGCCCTCTAGCGGCAGTTTTGACAACTTTGGCACCCCCAACGCCACCTAGCGGCAGTTTCTGGAACTTTTCCAGGTGACAGATGACAGATGACAGATGACAGATGACGCGCGCATGCCCACCACGTGGGCGACACTAGCGCCACAAACGCCCCTGGTGGCAAAAACGGGAACTTTTCCAGAACCGACTTTGCTACACTACTACCCACCTGTCTTCGTCCATCCTGCCGATATGTCTTAACCATCTTGCTCGTTGTGCAGGTACTATTCTTGTAATGCTTGGCTTTTTATATAGTTCGGTTAATTCTCTATTTGTTCTTCGTCTGTACTCATTTTCCACTTTAATTCCCCCATAAATTTTCCTTAAAATTTTTCTCTCCCATACTTCTAATTTGCTCTGTTCTTTTTTGTTCATCGTCCAAGTTTCGCAGGCATATGTAACCGTCGGCCTTATTGCCGTTTGATACACTCTTATTTTTGATGACCTAGATAGACTTTTAGATTTCAAAATTTTTGATAGAGTCCCTGCAGGTTTACTTCCTTTGGCTATTCTCTTATCTATTTCTCTTCCTTCTTCTCCTTTATTCGTTATTGTAACTCCCAGATATTCTATTTGCTCAACCTTTTCAATTTTATATTGTCTGCCTCCGTTGCAATTTATTATCATATCGGATGTATCTTGATCTTTCACCTCCATGTATTTTGTTTTTTGTTCGTTTATTGCTAGGCCGTAATCTTTTGCTTTCTCCTCTAATAGTTTAAATATTCTCTTTAACTCTTTTTGCGATCTTGTTATTAGCATTATATCATCGGCATATGCCAGGCGCTGATGTTTATTACCAAAAATTAGGCCTTTTGTTTTTATTCCACTCTCCCTTAGTATGACTTCTTGAACTAAATTGAAAAGGGTTGTAGATAAGGGATCTCCTTGTCGCAGTCCATTAAGTACCTTGAATTCTCTCGATATGTGTCCCTCTAATGTTATCTTATTGTCTGTTTTTTGGATCGTCATTTCTACTAATTTTCTTAGCTTACCTGGGATACTTAATTTTTTCATCACTTCATACAATTTCTTTCTGTTAATAGAGTCATAAGCTTGCTTGTAATCAATAAACATCATATGTAGGCTTAGATTTTGTTCGTAGGCATTTTGTTGGAGTTGCTTCATGATAAAAATTTGGTCTATTGTAGATCTCCCAGATTTAAAGCCTCCTTGGTATTCCCCCACGTTTTCATTATGGTATTTATCTAGCCGACATTTGATCAATTTTGCTAAAATTTTGTAGGTTACATCCAAAAGTGCAATTCCTTGATAATTATTACAATCTTCTTTGTGGCCTTTTTTATAAATAGGTGTAATCAGGGCTTTATTCCAGTTCCCAGGTAACTTCTCTTCCTCCCAAATTTGAGTTATCAAGTTCCATATTCTTTCTGTCATTTTATCACCCCCTTGCTTCAGTAATTCTGCTGGTATGTTGTTCTCTCCCGCACTCTTATTATTCTTCAGTTGTTGTATGCAATCTCTTACTTCCTCTTTCGTTGGTATTTATAGTTGCGTCTATTTCTTTTTCGATGTTTTGTTCTTCCTGATCGTGTTCATTCCTGCTAGCTTCTTCGTTATTTGTATTTAACAATTCTTCAAAATATTCGGCAAACCTTTCTAGTTTCCCTTCTTTATCTCCTATTAACTGACCCTATTTGTTTTTTAAGAAATATGATTTTTGATACGGTGCTTTGCTTCTCTTTATTTCCTGGTAAAAATTTCTTACTTCGTTATTTCTATAAGATTCTTCTATACGTTCCAGTTCTTTTTCTAGGTGGCTTCTTTTCTTCTTCCTGCATAATTGTTTTGCTGACTTCCTGGCTTGTTGATAGTCCTTCTTGTTTTGTTCATTGCATGATTCCATCAGTTTAAGTCTGGCTTTATTTCTCTGTTCTAGGACTTTTTTGCAGTGTTCATCGAACCATGAGCTTTTTTCGTTCCCTTTGTGACTGCCTAATACTTTTTTCGCGACCTCTTCCATAACAGTTTCAATTTGCCCCCATTCTGTTTCGATTTGATCTGAATTTGGTCTTACTTCTAATTCTTTTTGAATTTCCTGTTGAAAGTAACTTACTGTTGTCAGATCTTTTAACCTCTCTAGATTGAACTTTTTTCGTTTCCTATTGACTTGTTTGATGTAAGGCTTCTTTTGTTTTATTCTAGTAATTACCAGGATGTGGTCACTATCTGCATCGGCCCCTCTAAAACTTCGCACGTCGTTTGCAATTGACTCATGTTTCTTTTCTATGAATACGATTTGATTCCTAGTTGTTCCATTGGGTGCTATCCATGTTTCTTTGTGAATATTTTTGTGATCAAATGATGTGCTTATAATTTTCATGTTATTTTCTAAAGCAAATTCGATGAATCTTTTGCCATTATCATCACTTATTTTATGCCGGCTTTTACCGCCTGTTATGTTTCTGAATTCCTCTTCTTGGCCGATTTTCGCATTCATATCCCCTATTACACATTTTATATCAAAATTAGGACTTTTATTTAAAATTTGTTCCAATTCTTCGTAAAATCTTATTTTTGTGTCATCGTCTTTGTCTTCTGATGGTGCGTGTGCATTTATTAAAATTAGTTTTCTATATTCCCCTCTTATTCGTATTTTGCACAATCTCTCTGATATTCCCTCGAATTCGATTATGTTATTCTTGTATTGTTTATTTACTACGAAACCTACACCCAACATACGGTTTTCCACTCCACTGTTCAAAAATATATAATCCTCAATCTCTAATATACTCTTGCCTTTCTGTTTAGTTTCTTGTAAAGCTAGTATATCTAAATTATATTTCTTCATTTCTTTGACTATATGTTTTAAGGCCCCCCTTCAAGTATACCTCTAACGTTCCATGTTCCAATTCTCATTTCATCTATTTTCTTTTTTAAGCCTTTTTTTTAATTTTCAAATTTTTGGCTTTATTTCCTTGTCCATTGCCTTTTTCGTTTCCATAATTTCCATCCTTCCTTTTATTTGCGATAACTTCTATTGGTTTTTTGGAATCGCTATCTTAATTACTTTTTTCAGTTTCCCATCTTCCTTATCCCATTTCCACTCTTCTGTTCCTATATTCCTATATATAACTTTCTGTAATCTACTTTTGTTATTTTTCCGTTTCTTTTTTCTTCTGTTGCTATAATCCTCTATATATTATTTTTTTTTTGTCTTTATCTTTATCACTGACTATCGCTGCCAATTACACTTGCGAAAAGATCCAACAGCCGGTCGAACCTTATCAGCGTGTCTTCGTTTGTATTAATAGTTTATGATGTTTTTGATTTAATCAAATTATATGGCTAATCTTACTTTGTTTTCGATGAAATTAATGTATCACCCACTTTACACTTTTATTTCCTCACTGCACTTTTAATATTGAATTAATTACTCGTAAATTCCCAGTTTTTGAGTTATATTTACGGAGCAATAAACATTCAACTTTTTTACAAAATGTCAATAATTTAGGGTTATACGTCATCGTAATAAACAAATCTGGTTTACCATGACGGGCGATAACCGTCATTACATCCAGATATTGTCGTTGACGATTCCTTTCACCTCCTTGAAACGACGACGGTAATATAATAATCGATCTACCGATTTGTCTCAGATCTCCTTGTAGTCGATTTGCGTTTATACGTCGTAACGCCGTTTCGGTGGCTATCCGAAAGTTTTATTGGTTTTGTTTCAAAAACCATAATCTATCGGCCTCTACTTTACACGATGAACCAACAACGTATTGTTGAAACAATTTTCCTCCGTTATGCAACGTGGAATATCCATCACGTATTTGCAAACGGTACCTGTAATATTCCCAATTGAATAGGGCAGTTTTTGGGGTTTTCTCTTTTAAAGAACCTAGTCGCCCGCCATATCTAATGGTCTTGCGCTTTCAGACTCGAACCTATTCCAGTTGCCGTTATTTAGCTCTCTAATTTTTGTGTTAATTAGTTTGCCAACGGCAACCATCCGGCTCCTGTCTTCGTCAAGCCTGTATGTTTGCAACTGTCTTCTAACGGAGTTTTTTAGGCTGATCATGTCCAGTACGTCTTGGGGTAGCATCAGTGAATTTACCCTCTATTGCCACCTCAAGTACGTCGACTCTCTCGCTCTCACGATGTTTTTTGTGAGCTTATTCATCTCAATGTCTAGTTCTTGAGGGGAACGTATAATAGGTGTTAACTCCACCATTCCGCTCACCTTACGCCTAAAGTCTGCCCACTTACCTGAACGGTAATCAAGGGCATACCTTTTGGCAGCTGAACAGGGTTGTTTCGTTAAGATATCCAGACGTACCGGATCATGATCGGAGTTCATGATCTTCAGAGTTTTCATATTCACTATGCCCGTCACTCCGTTAGAGACGGCGACGTCGATTGTACTGGGCGATCTGCCGCTGCTGAACGGGAAATATGTAGGTTCAGCCGAGTGTAGTGGGTAGTGGACTTGGGCTGATTTTTAGATTGTATGAATTCCAGCTTCTTTGGGTATACCACGCACTCCGTGGAGTTGGCCGGACGTGGGCCGTCGCAGTTCGCACATCTGGCCGGCGTCTCCCTGGTCTTGGTGCAGAGATAGGTCTTATGGTCCCCCGCGCATTTCAAGCACCTTGTCTCCCTGTTGCAGTTGGACGTTGCGTGTCCTCAGACCTGGCAGTTGTGGCATTGAATAATGGGTCGAGTGGCTTTCCTTAATTCCCATGTCACTCTGGTGTATAATATGACCCTGACGTTTTTATTCAGGAAGTCTAGGGTGCTGTCTTGGTCTGTCGTGACCAAAAACAGGGGTCTTTCTGCAGTTTTCATTTTGTATGTGTCCTTGGCCTCGATGTCATAGTTCTGAATCATATCCTCTTTAATGTCTTCTATTGTAGTGTTATCGGCTAACCCCCTTAGAACGAAGACGTGGTTTCTTTCGCTCTTGGTCGTATAAGTATGATATGGGATCTGATCTTCTTTTAGTTTAGATAGTGAGGTGGTCCTATCTTTCTCATCGTCCATATAGATGATGAGGGAGTTACGGGCGATCTTGAAGGTGAATTTATCTTTGACCACTTTCTGCAGCTCAGCCCTTAGCCTTGCTGGTCGTTGACCGTCCCGTCCAGCAATATCGAGGGGCATATTTGCTTTTTGGCTTGAGTAGCAGCCGGGTTTTTCTTTGCGGGTGCGGCTTTTATGACCGCTGGCAGCTTACGCTCCGCCTTGTTGTTCTCGGGACTGCTGATGGCTGTTGCATTGACCGAATCGGGGTGATAGGTCAACGCCTGGTACCTGTTGTTAGTGCTGAGAGTGCTTTTGGCCTTTTGTTGTATTAGGCTCCTAAGGTTTGCACTCATTTTTGGGGTCTTGTATTCGGTGTCGGGTTGATCGCCGCCAGCGACCATTACTTCTCTCTGAGAGTCTCTAATTTTCTTTCTATGACACAACCTCCCAAAGTCGCTGTTTGGTGACAGCCTTTCCTTAGGGAGGTCATGTATTAGGGCTCTATCGGACGTGGCTTCGCCCCGGTGCTCTGTCTCCATCTCTTCTTCGGATTCGGAGGAGTTAGAATAAGTGTGGGCGATTATTTTCTCGAGGGTGCGAGTAGGAATTTCTCTCTGACTCGGCCGCCTCACGACGATGCTCTCACTGGATCCTCGACCGTGAATTACGAGAGCGCGCGTGCCGCTATCGCCCTGCAACGACCTTCGTCAGCTTCGAGCGCGTGCAACCGCTATAGCGGTCGCCACAGAGATTTTTACACAATATCTTTGTCGAGAAATTTTTCATAATATTTTTTTCTACTCATTTATTAAAGACATATACATCACCACCACCTTTTATAAATCGTATGTATGAGCTATTATCTAATAATAATAGGGGATAGTAAGTTTAAATAAAAAAGAAAACAGTTTTAATAATATATATATTTTTTTAAATGTAAATTATATTATAATAGATATAATGATAATAGTAAGTTTTAAATGTCCAAGGATATTGATATCACTGATCCGAATGATGATGATGATGGAAACCCCAGGGGAGGGTGTCATGTGAATCATATAATAATTTTCGTTTATCATCTAATGAATTTAAACCAATTTTTGTTTGATTTATGCTGTAAACTTTATGTTTAAACGATTGAATTGTACACTGTGAAATAATTTTATCTTTCTTTTCAATTAAACAATCTACATAATCTTGAAAACTTATATCATTTTTTACTACGGAACTTTTAATACCTTTTGATTTTTTAACTATAGATTTATCCTCAACTTTATACGTATACATTTTAGATCTTAAGCCTATGAAATGAGTTATAATTTTACCGTTTGTCTCATCTTTCATTAGACCTGGAACCTTCTTATTACACAGTGGAATTTGATATGGGTTATTTGATGCATAATCACTAGTGTCAAATCTGTCAATATGGGCATTAATCACCTCCTTATACACATCATTACATTTAATCTCATAGATAAAAGAATCTGTATCAGTATATAAGATCTTACAAGCGTCATTTCCTAATTTAGATAACATAAAGTCATAATGAAATTCATACATACATGTTTGTGAAATATCTAAAATAGACATTCCAATGTATATGGGTTTGTTGAATAAAATTTCTGATTTACGTAATTCAATAGCCATTAAATCATCCGAAAAAATGGTTCTACTATGGAACCTTGGACTTGCTATTAAATTTTTTGCCCCATATCTTCCCTCCCACTGCGAAACTAATTTAACTACACGATGTTTTCGAATATTTTCCATTGTTTTACCGTATACTGAATTTACTTTTAATTTATAATAATCTTTTTCAAATTTGTTTGTTGTTTGTGCTCGAAACTGTGTATTTAAAGTTACGTATGGTTTTAACCATGCTGATTGTTTAAATTTTAAAACTCTATGTATTTTACGAATGACTAACCCATGATTTATTGCTTGTTTTAAAGCTCGATAATGAATAATGTATTTAGTTTTGTTATAAAGCGTTGTTAAAAGTTTGCAAAATTTTGATCCTTCAGGTTTTCTATGCTCACAGCAAAAAGGAAAATCCTTATGCATACTATGAAGGTGATGAGGATAATCTAAGTCAACCTCTAGTATATACCCGATGTCTGCGTCATCGGGAATACTCAATACATCTATATTTGTATCAACCCATTCAAATCCGCCATATGGAAGTGGTTGTGACATTGCCCAACCGTACAAATTATTGACGTCTACGTATAATAAGTACTTGTCAGGTTTAGATCTGTCATAATTATGCATAACGACAACAACATTGGCTAATCCCACCGCGTATCGCGTTCTCAATAAATAATATCATATCAATGTCATGAAGAAGCTGTAATTTACATCCGGTATACCGTAGCATACAATCCAACTATATCCGGGTATGGTAAAATACCAACTTGGATCAAGACCACTTGTACTATATCCGATTTTTCGAAATCTCTCAAAGACGTCGGCCAACAAAATAATGTCAGTTTTCAAATACAAATCTGAATATTCACCTAAATTTTTTATATTAAAATACCTCCATACCTTTTGAGCATGCTCATACTGTTCATTAGTAATATCTTTATTGTTAAGTTTATTAAAAAAAACAGATTGTGGAGGTAATTGAGTTTCCTTAAGCTTATCAATATTGTCAATGTAGTCGTATGGAAATACACCTTTACGTGTAAGTAAGTAAAATTGCTCTCGAGTACAACATTCAAATGCATACTTTAAATTGTTAAAGTCTTGCATATCCAAAAGGGATACTAATTCATCTAAAGACGTTCCTAAAAATCGCAGCGAATCTATAAAACGAAATTTAATACCGTTAGCCATGTGTTGAGTGAATGATATATACTTTTCATTATTTATTGGTAGTAAAGAAATTTTACCTAATTTAGCCAAATCTCTTATGATAAAGTGACTATCGTAACCGCTTAAATTATGGAAAACAATTGGAACTACAAATTGCTTTCTAAAATTCAAATTACATGAGTTATGAGCAAATCCCCGAAAATCTCCAGTAAAATGATCATGATCTCGCACGATAATGTCCGTTTCAACAAGTCTTTGTTCACAAATATGACAAATATGAGCTTTAAAATTTGAAAAATTTTCTCTCATGGGAACTATATTCTTAAATTTAGATTCAATCATTTGTGCGCATACTACCATTTCATTGGCGAACCATTTCATACAGTCAGGACCTCGATAACTGTTAAAATATGACAGACTATTATTATAGTCACATTTAACATAGTAGCCACAACTGAATGCAATGTGTCGCTGATATTTAATCATGTTAATATTAACATTATCAAGAATCGGTTCTAATAATGATTCGAAATCAGCGTATATCACAAATGGTGTTTTTTGTTTGTAAATAAAATTCTTAAACTTTATAAAAGTTTCCTTCGGAATTGTAATTTTACATTCATTATTTTTTTCACATAATTCTATATGTAAATTCAAACGTTCTTCACTTGAAAAATAATTTAAACATCTATCGCAGAAAATTTTTTTATTTTTTTTTCTATTGAGTTGATTACTTAATAATCGTGATAAGTTTTTTATCCAACAATAATGATATTTGATATCAATATGCTGGGTATCGTTAGGGTCTGGCGCATCATAATCATTTAACTTGGGAAAATATTGATTTTGAATTAATAATAAATTTATATGTTTTTCCAATTTATTTTTAGTTAAACGTATAGGAACTACTATATACTTATTATTGATTAACTCCAATCCATATACATTTATGGATAAATTATTATTCTTTTCAAAAACATGTATTTTATTTAATTTCATTGGAATCTCAACATTATCTAAATTCAACACATTGTCATAATAAGGATACGATGTAACTCGATTAGAATTCTTTTCTGATGGATACAGAGCACTTACAATGCTCCAATAAAAACAGGCCAAGTCAAAATTAAAAATATTTACACAACTTAGTTTATTAGCAATTTGTTTTGGTAATTTAATAAACGATGAACTACCCCCGCCGCAACCATTTCCTACTGCAAACTTATTAATATTAACTTCAAGCGATATCACGGATTTTAATGCCCAATTTGACGAACGTTCCTGAAATTCCGATAGTTTAAATAAAATATAGTTGATTATATGATTAGTAAACCATTCAAATAATATTGTTGAAGAATCAATCGGTGCATATTTACTGTGAAAATATTTAAAATCTACTATGTCATTATCATCTACTAATTTTCTAATAAACTGTCCACAAAAAATAGTGTTTACTTTTATTAATGACATTTTTGATAAAACTTTTTCTACTTTTTCGCAAAAAATTTTAAAAGCATCCATTAAAAATGGTAGAACATCTTTATGTCTTAAATTTATAATAATCCCAGTAATAACGTTATTTTTGAAAATTGAAATTAAATCATTCCATTCTACTGAAGTCGTCGGTATATTATGTAATTTATTATATATAACTTTTAAATGACTAATTTTTGTTTGCCACGATCGAACTTGACCTGATAATATATTAACATTCTTAAGTTTATCACAGCATAAATCAATCGCAATTTTTACATGTTTTAACCATGCTTCACAGTCAATATGAGGAAATTTTTCATAAAATTTTAAAATAAGTTTATCAATATCCTTTATTAATTGGTCGGACATTTTTTAAATTAAAACTTACTATTCACAAACTTAAAGAGTGCTTTAGGGTTTCCCTTTTCAGCGTTCTTCTCATCGACGACGCTGACGTCATCACCTTGATACACCACAGAATATTTTCCGTTTCCCAATTCATCAACGTGATTCTTCAAAATAGATAATGATCGACGTGGTAAGAATATAACTCGATTCTCCAGTTCAAGCAAAATCGTTTCACCATATTTTGAATTAACCAATGTAGATTTTCTGAGGCTCATTAATTGGCAGGCTTTTCAATGCAACCACCGGTTTATTTTCACCTTCTAGGAGAGACGAATTTATTTCATTTAAATTCATTTTTTCTCTAAAATAATATGTACTTTTATTTTTATGCAAAAAATGAAAAATATTTACTTACATTTTTTAAACACTTTAACACAAAAGAAACTGATTTACTAGTAATATGTTGCTGCTGCTGCTGCTGATGATGCTGCTTTCACAATGAAATTATTAATCAAACTGATTTATTAGCGACACGTGTGCTGTCTTTATAATAATAAAACCTAACCTTATATCCTAGATCTTAGCCTTAACCTTTATTTCAAGGCTGCAAATTTATACTCTACTGATGTTACTCTAACTATAGTTCGATAACGTTTTGAATCATTCACGGTTATAATTTGTACTCCACTGACGTTACTCTAACTATAGTTCGATAACGTTTTAGTACATACACTTCCTAATCGGAAATTTTTTCAAGTATTTTGTGGTCCTGAAAAGGACCGTTTGGGGAATTTCCCCTCTACAAGGTATTTTGTGGTCCTGAAAAGGACCGTTTCTGGGAATTTTAATTTCCCGACAAGATATTATCGTCCTCATTAACATTTTTCATGCAGATTATACAGTTTTTAGTGAGATAAAATATAAATAAGACCTGTTCGCACCTAGCGCAAAGGCACATTTCAGGCTCTAAATTACTCATTCTCCCACTAAAATGCTGAAATGCATTCTCATCATCATAATAAAAGGGGTTGACCGTCTGTGCTTCAAGATAAAAGCATCCTAAACAGAGCTTTCTACCATGACACACATAAAAAGTTTGAATCATGCACAACGATTCTGTTTGTACATTTGATAAAAACTCTTGACGATTAACCTCTTTTACTATGTAATCTTTTGGATCCCATGTTCTACAATCAGTTTCAATTCCATCATCTGAAATTGGTTCCTCGATATTGGCGGCGGCGGCGGCGGCCATTTCAATGGGATCGTGTGTGTGTGTGTGTGTGTGTGTTGAGAGCAAAGACATGACTGAATTTTTTTTTTTAGATTATAATAAAACTCTGATTTATATGTTTAATTTGAATTCTAATACTAATTAGTATAATCTATCGCATATGATAAAATTATATCACCTCATATGGTTTTCCGTTTTGCATAATCATTCTTACCGCCCTCGCTCGCTCCCGTCGTCTTCATTTAAGAATAATTTAGTTCATTTTACGATCAGTTTGCTTTCGACAGGCATGAGTGATAATAAAATTAAAATATTTTTTTTTTCACTTACTAAATTATTATTGTTTAGGAATTTATGGATTTGACGTTCGATGCTGACGATCCCTTCATCAAAAACATATTTTCGGATGTGTTTTTGAAGGAAGAGGAGAACCCTCCGACGCTGTCGATGGCTACACCGCCTCCGCCGCCGACGATAGCATCTTTAAAGAAGAAACGAAAACTAACGGAGGAGACGACGCGGAAATTATTAGACAGAGTTACTGAAAGATACAACTTTTTTTTAGTGTCGAAACCGAGAATATTAAAATTATTAGAAGATAAAAAAAAAATTAAAAATGATATGTGTGAATTACGCAAAAAAATAAATCAATACGCAGTTAGATTAGATCAAATTGATAGTGAAATTTTTGCAATATCAGATTCGGAATTTTTAAAATAATTTTTTGCTGCATAATTCACACATATCATTTTTAATTTATTTTTTATCAGATATTTTAATATAATAAATTACTTAGATCAAAATCATTGCAATTTCGGATTCAAAATTTTAAAATCATTTTGTAACTCTTGTTGTTCGCTATAGAGTCCCATCTCTAACATTAAATATGAACGGGTCTCGTTTGACTCGATGACTACGACTACGGCGACGACGTTGAGATAGGTTATTAAACCCATTGTTGTTGTTGTTGGCAAATCTATTATCACGCCTCGCTTAAAATCTCAGCGGTTGAAGGCGATAGCGGTTTTAAAAATATATATATATTATTATTAAAACTATGTTTTTTTTTAAACTTACTATTCTCTACTATTAGATAATAGCCTGATCACCCCCACACACACACGCACACACACACACACACACACACACACACATACAACTTATAAAAGGTGATGTATATGTCTTTAATAAATCAGTTGAAAGTAGAGAATGTCATTAGTAGTTGAGTACAGAACTAAGCTAAAAAAATATTGTGAAAAAATTTCTCGACTAAACAAAGATATTGTGTTTTACGAAGAAAACAGGCAAGTTTTAAAAGATTTATCAAATTTGTGTTTAAATGATGATGATGGTCCTACTAAACGCAAATTATGTGATATTAACAGCGATATTCAACGGTTTGTTGTATACAAATATACCTAATGGAGTGTCTAATATAGCGGTATGTTTTAATGAAAACCAAAAAGAATGTAACCGCTCTGAATGGCAAATGATGGGTAGAACCTATTTAAATGATGGAAAGTTACAAGTTTTTTACGTAAGATTGCCCTCAACACCATATGAATTATATTACAAGTTGAAATTATTATTTCCGAATAGAAGTGAAGGTGATCAAGAAAAATGGTATAAAATTGGTGAAACTATCACCAATTGTACTTATCCTCTAGGAATAGGGACTGGAATTGGAGGATTAGTAGGAGGAGGAGGAGGAGGAGGAGGAGGAGGAGGAGGAGGAGGAGGAGAAGTCGATCAACGACAATTTTCAATAACATGTGCTACATTTGGTTTAATGTTATTTATAGCGTTAAAAATGATTGTTAAATATTTAAGGAAAATATTAAATAAATAATATATATGAGATATGTTTTATTTAGTGTTTTTAATATTTAAGGAAAATAAAAACATAAAAACAGTTTTATACACATTTATTTATAAACCATTTTATACATGTTTATGGAAAAAAATTTAATTAGGTAAAATAGTATTAGTAAACCAAGAAAGTAAATGATCCACGTTTCTTTGTGTACACATAAATTTTCCTTTTGAATGATGGCAACACTGCTGTGGAATTGTCAATTGAAAATTTTCCGTATCCCATATAGTTTTATCATACTTGGCTACATCATGAATGATAGGAAATACTTGCAGCTCCTCACACTTACTTTGTAAAAATGAATGTTTTTGTTCATCTCTAACGTAAATTATGTCTGCCGAATGAAGTAGGTAATTTTTTAAAATGTCATTAATTTCACTATATTCAATATAACCGGAGTTAAATCGAATTCCGTGCAGATTTTGCTCTAAATAATTCACTGTCTTTTTATCACTAACACTAAGATTTTTAAATGGTGTTGGCGATTTAAATAGAAAATTTAATCGCTGTTGTCCAATATGAATGGAGAGCTCTTTTGGATGAAACACTTTTTCAATAATAAAACCTTGAATATCTACTAGTGCCACTCGCATGATGATTGCAAATCAACTAATTTTAATTATATTAGGGGAGGCTTTTTTATATCTTCTGTGAATCGTGTGTGACCTATGATACACCTTAATATTATCGAAGTATGTGAAACCAAGGTCGCAATAGAAACCTTGATGTTACCGGAGAGATAGAGCGAAGTATGTGAAACCAAGGTCGCAATAGAAACCTTGATGTTACCGGAGAGAGAGATATAGAGAGAGAGAAAGAGAGAGAGAGAGAGAGAGAGAGAGATCTGGAGTCAACACCTATTATTACGAGAGGCTTTTTATTACTTCCGTGAGTGGGTGATATTCCATGAGACAGTCGTGAACTATGATGCAATAAACCTTGGTGTTATCAGGGAATCCTACGTCCGATTCAATTTCCAACTTTACATCGACGGTTGATGACTTTATAGATTCTTCCTGCTTACTACAATCTATGATAAACAATGTACGTAATTTAAAATCCGAAACGGTTAGAAGGGTACGTTTTCGATTAGAGTTTGTGTAGCTAGGATAAAATTCTGTATAGTTGAAATATGCATCGTTGAAGCGGTCACTAGCAAAATCAAATTGCGAACGATCATTAGGATAATAATCGCCATTTAACATTAGTCTAATATTACGAATATTCAAGTGATCAAATGTTGTAGGATCAGCTGTGGCTATATCACGTTTTTCGGTTTGGAAAAATATCATGACGTAGCGAGGTCTTTCAATAGCCGTACTAGTCTTCACAGGCCAGATATCTTTTTTGGCATTTGGCGTGATGGCTGGCAATTCATTAAGCTCCCATTTTCGGAAGGGTATTAAAATAGGCCGGTCCGATTGAATTGCCTTCAACAGTTTTTCATTTACTTCATAATTGGGGTAGATATGTTTAACTCTTACTTCAATGCTTTCAATATTTATTTGCACGTTGTCAACAAAGAATCTTCTTATACTAAAAATTAATTGTGTTTTCACCGCTTATAACCATTTAGGTTGAGGTCTAAGTTCCAATACTAGTGTACTTGTTTCACCACGGAAATTTACTGGTTCACCGTTTTGATCGACTGCCAGTACGGTAATATTAAGAATTTCGCGTTGAGGAATGACTGGTAAATACAAGAGATTTGAAGGCGTTTCGTCAATTATATATCCAGGATCTGATTTAACGGAGAATTCGTAGATTGTATGAGCAGGTGTGTTTCCGTCAAACGCCCCCGTCGTAATGTTACAGTCAAAACGTACGGTTGACACTTTTATAATGTTGACGGGTAAATCTGACGAATGTATCTGAGCCGGAACGAGATTTTTTTCGGAAAATCCCAACGTACGTCCAATATTGTTAGGTTCCTTAAACGATATGGTATAGAATTTGCTGAAAATTTCACATTTAAGCGTATTATTATTAGGCCTCAATGAAAAATCTCGATCTGGATCAACGGAATTCTCCAAACCCATTCGATGCCGAATAAATCTCTCAATATCTGAAATTTCATAACTACCTGCTGGAAAGGCAATTTCGTTTAATTTGTTGTGTGCATCATAGTAGTAAAATTTTTGACCCTCTTCAATGTTCGGTATGGAATTATATGAATGAAACGATCTCAACGCTAGCTCATATTCTTTTTCAGGATTCAAAACGATGGGTGTTTGAGGTTTAAATTCAATAATATGATTGGTGCTATTGACTCGCAACAACTGAGACATAACGAAGACTAACGAATTTTTAATAAATACAATAACTTAAATATATTCTTTATTTAAACTCTTTAAAACAATATATACATTTTGATTGCATTTGTGTACCACATACATCAGACCATACATGTCGACTGGAATTCGTTTGACATGGTAAAAACCGTTTTAACTCCATTCTGTACTCAACGGGAAGGCTATACCAGACTGTCTGTAAATCACTCACATTCAATAAAATCATTTGAATTGCATCCTCGAGGTAACGACGACGACGATTCATCACGTAAAAATTTCAAGCACAAATGTCCACAATTTATTTGATTATAAGTTTGATATTGTTCGTTGTTATAGTAAATTTTGACAGGACGATTACGACTACTTAAATAACGAACAAGTTCTATAGGCGGCTTCAAATTACCAAATGAATCAAAATATTCAACTTTGTCGTTCTTTTTTCTATATGCGACCCAGTGTGTTCCGGGATTTTTCCAACTATCTAAATTTACGATACCACATTCACGTTGGGCGCGTACTCTCCTAGGTAGAGTATCGCGCATGAAAACACCTCGAAAAGAGGTATTTTATAAAGTTTAGCATATTTGAGTAATTCTTTATCGTATAATGCTCTATTAGGTAGCCTTAATGATGATGATGACGTCGACGTTTTTTTTGAGGTTTTTTTTTTTTATTTTCAAGATACAGACCGAAACCTCCTTTGCTATTCTTTCGTAAATACAATCCATGACCGATAGCTTCCATCGCTTTATTGTGACGTGTCTCTTCTTCCAGCTTATTTTTCTTATTTTGAGCGTTTACGACGGAAGAAGCTATACTGGCTGCGCCTCCACTTAACGCCCCAAGGGCACTAAGTCCGGCAAACAAGGGAATGAGAGGAAGAAATCCTCCAGATTTAGAGTCAAATGGAATAATTCTAGGTATTCTAATGTTATTTTTACCGCCGGCACGTTTAACTGCCACTTTGGCTGCTTTTAAAGCCAACGATACGGCCTTCTTTAATGTCTTGGCAGGTTTCATGGATTTTCCAATTTTTTTTACAACGTGAGTGTTAAAGGAACAACCCATACCAAGTTTACGTTTGGTTTTCATTACTCCGGTTACAAGTAGAGCGTTACCACGTTCACCAAGACTAGCGTCCTTTGATTTAACGCGCTGCCACGCTTGTTCCTCTAATATTTTATCGGCTTTATGACGTTCGTTCAATGAATCGTTCTGCGAATAGGCGATGTCGTGTTGTTTGCACGCGGCGTCTAGCGGATTAATACCCGGATCACCACGTGCCAATCGTTTTTGTAGTTTTGTTCCGGGACCGCAAAATTGGTACCCCCCACTTAAATGGATTTCAAAGGGTAATTTATTAATCAATGTATTTAACACACCCTCTCCTTCGTGCAGAAACATTGAAACTAATAAATGAGCGTAACAGCTTCGATATTTATAAGACGATGAAGGTGATTCAACAAGTGCAGTCGTTACCGATCGAAAATTTAGACGATTTTCAAGACAAAAAGTTAAATGGTATTAGTAAACATGGTCCGTTGTTGCCCGACTCGTTTCGCGCCATAATCTGCGGCCCGAGTGGCTGTGGAAAGACAAATGTAATGTTAGCCCTGTTGTTTAATCCCAATGGTGCTAAATTTGAAAATGTTTACGTATACTCAAAATCTTTATACCAACCAAAGTATCAGTTATTACAAACAGTAATGACTCAAGCAAAGGGTATAGGTTATTTTCCGTTTAAAGACAACGATGAAGTCATCAGTCCCACTAAAGCCAAAAAAAACTCCATTTTTATTTTCGATGATGTAGCATGTGATAAACAACAAAAAATTCGCGAATATTATTCCATGTGTAGACATAAAGATATTGATGCTGCCTACTTATGTCAAACATATTCAAAAATCCCGAAACAATTGATAAGAGATAATTGTAATCTGATTGTGTTATTTAAACAAGATGAAATTAATCTAAAGCATATATTTGAGGAGCACGTCTCACCAGACATAACCTTTAATGAATTTAAAACCTTATGTTCAAAGTGTTGGATTAATAGGTACGGAACGGTAGTTATCGTAAAAGATTTTCCCATTAACAATGGTCGCTATCGAATGGGTTTCGATAAGTATATAAAAATTTGTTAATTTGTGTTAAACGTCACTGTATGGAATGATGTCAGACGATCGAGTTGCTGTGGCTACACATAAACGAAAAGTTGCTGAACTAACGCGTGCTATACGAAAAAAATATTTAGCATTGAAATTAAATCGAACGAATGTGGACGATTCAATCAATAAACTTTTTAAACCAATAACCGATCCGTTAAAAGAAATTGCTTTAAAAAAAACTACTGGTACTGCTGCTGCTGCCCCCATAAAAGTAAAGAATGAATCATTTATTAAAAAAGAATATAAGACGCATCCTACTAGTACTAAATTTCTCGATTTAGAAGATGTTGCCGAGTTTAATGAGCCCAGTATAATAGAGGAACCTAATTTATCACCGAAACGTTCCACTGAACCGTCCATCGAATATTCACAGGATGTAATAGATGAATATCTGGATCAGTATCCATCAATAAGTCATACTTACGTTAAAGATTACTGGACAAATAGCGATAAAATTGATAGAAAATATGGTCCTACATATGATAGTGAACAAGATAATTGGACACTTGGTAATAGAAGAATTTCCTTTGATGTTAAAACCGGTGCTATCATGTTGTTATCGGAGAAAGACTTTTCGGGAGGATATGTGAAAGGAACGCCAGGACTTTATCAATTAATATTTTATTCTGATCCATCGTACGCTCCCGATGATCTCGTAAACTATAAAACCATATTAGAACATACGGGTGCGCACTTGAATAGTAGAGGACATTTAAAAGGAGATAACAGTATAAAATGGTATAACATTATAAAACCTTTGATTAAAACCGTAGAAAAAAGTAAAAAATCTAGTCTCTCAAGTTTAGTTCAACATTTCGCCTCTTCATCACCGAAAGAAGGTAAAGGAATGCATTTAGAATATAATAACGCACCTATAGAATATATTTATTGGGACGATCCCCGAGAGCTTATTACTAGATTGAGACTGCTTATCGCATCTAAAGAGGCAGGAAATACTTCACATAACAATGAGATTGTTGCCATAATGAATGAATTGAGGGAGGCTAATATGATAAAATAAGTTTACACATCCACACGAATGTCATTTCAATGATGAGTGTTGATAAATTCGGACGTCATTCACGTTCGCGTGCATTTGCATTCAAACCATCTATTGTACGATTACCGCACACCTCTGATGGCAATTTAGATATTGAACATTTAAAGTTATGCAACGTTAAGGGGCCAACAATTGATGAAGATGCCGCAAACAAAAAGTATGTCGATTCTATGATAACAAACCTTTCAAAATCAATAGATCGAATATTGGAGAACGTTAAAAATATGTCTGATGCTATGGTAGATATGCAAAATAATATTAATGAAAATATGCAGTTTATTTCGAAACAAGAACAACAAACTACAGATTGGGTGACAAAAAAGTACGTTGACGATTCTTTGCAAAAAAGTATTGAAAACGCAAATAATAAATTATCAATAGAGCTTAAGTTATTTCTTAGAAATAACCTTGTTGATAATTATTCAGAGATTAGAAAAAATATTAAAAACCTTGAACAAAATGTAAAGAAGAATCAAGAGCAAATTATCAAATTAATGGCATCAAGGACTACTTTTACGCCTACACCATAAATAGTAAAATTATAAATCAGTCTATTTATTATCATGCCAATCGCGTCGGCGGTTACGTCACCGGAAAAGATTCAACTTGTTAATGAACTTCATAAATATGCACGAAAAAATTATCCGAGACGACGTACCGTCATCAAAGGACTAGATGATTTATGGCAAATGGATTTAGCTGAAATGAGTCGCTATGCACATCAAAACAAAGGTTTTAAAATGATTATGGTTGTCATTGATTGTTTTTCAAAATTTCTATGGACTAGACCGCTAAAAACGAAAACCGGTGAAGAAATTACCAAAGCATTCGAAGACATTTTATCGCATACGAAACATCGCCAGCGTCGTCCAAAAAATTTACAAACCGATCAAGGTACGGAATTTTTTAACGCAAAATTTAAAAATTTAATAAAAAAGTATTCCATTAATCATTATAATACGTTTAGTGTTAAAAAGGCCTCTATAGCAGAACGGGTAATACGTACTTTAAAAGAAAAATTATACAAGTATTTCAGTTTAAACGGAACCTATAAATGGATTGATTATTTACCCAAGTTAACTCAAGAATATAATAATACGAAACATAGCAAAACGAAACTTAAACCAAAGGATGTGAACAAGACTAATGAAAAGATTCTTTTAACGAAAAGATATTCATATCTGAAAATTGCCGGACCGCGAAAATTACAAGTCGGTGATGTTGTACGCATAAGCAAAGCAAAGCATGTGTTTGAGAAAGGTTACACACCAAATTGGTCTACTGAACATTTTAAAATCATTAAAGTTAAAATAACCAATCCCGTTACATATTTGTTGGAAGATATGCGTGGTCAACCAATCATCGGAGCTTTTTACGAAGAAGAATTACAAAAGGTTAAAAATCCTGACATTTATCTCGTTGAAAAAGTGTTGAAGCGAAAAGGTAGAAAACTTTATGTCAAGTGGTTGGGGTTCGACATTACGCATAACAGTTGGATAGATAAGGATTCGCTTAAATAACAAGATTAACAATACATCTCAGTCAGTTGTATAAAATGTGTTCAACGTATAGTTCATCATCATCCTCCGGATGTACTTCAGAAAGTTCTTATAGCGATAAACAAATGGATAGTGATTATTATAAACAAATTGATCAAGTCTCCAAAAAAATGTGTGAAAACGCAATCGATTTTGAGCATACTTTACTGTTGTATAAAGAGTATTCGACTGGAACAGCGACAGTAGGAAGCGGTCTTAGTCCTGCGAGAAAATTTGAACCTGCAATTGTTTTAAGTCAACCCTTTCGACCTCATCAGCAAATGTCTTTTGATACATTCGAATGGTTAGATCTTATGTCAATGTTGAAAGTTTTGCTTAAAAATTTTTTCGATGACTCACTTCCTCAATTTCCTGATGAATATGATTCTGTTGAAAATCTATGTGGAAGAAATTGTAAAGTAACTCAATATATAATGGATGATACAAAATTTCTAAGTATAAATAAAAAAAACGTTTGTATTGAATTGACAAAAGACCAAGTTTATTATTTGATTGATATAGATGAAAATTTGTTGTGCTATTACATTGAAGAATTGAATAATGTTAATTTTAACAATTACTACTTTCAAGTATTAAACATAATCAAACCGTATTTTGAAGACTATGAAGAAGAAGAAGAAGAAGAAGTTTGGAAGAATATATTAAAAAATATATTAAACTTGACTGATCCATTATTGGCTAATGCTCTCAGAGAATTTATTTATTTTTATAAACATAAATTTATAAATGCCTTACAAGGATTTACTGTAGAATAAATTTTATATAAATAAATCGTCTTTTCTTTTATACCTCTCATTCTCATTCGATATGTCGATAAAGATAGTTGTGTCGTTGTTGCTCTCAATATTATTGGTAATTCATTGTGAACATATAAATCAAGAAGATGCTATTTCTTTTCTAAAACAATATGGTTACATAACCTCTGTTAGTAATAATAATAGTTTAGAAAATTTCGAATCGTATTTAATCGAGTTTCAAGAAAAATTTAATTTACCTGTTGATGGTACCTTAAATGATGAAACTGTTCGATTAATGAAGCGACCAAGATGTTCTAATTATGATGAAAATATTGGATATGTTGATGCATATACGGTACACGGAAAATGGAATAAAACTAATTTAAAATGGCATTTTCCATCAGTATCAAGAAAGTACATTACAGTAGCCGCAAAAGCTTTCGAAATTTGGGCTAAAGATTCAAAGTTTACATTTACCAATGTTAAAATAGCTATGCCAAAACCGGATATTACCATAACCCTCGGAAATAAACGTCATAGTTTTCGAACAAGTTGTTCGGGTAAAGCTGAATGTCCACAGAATTTTGATGGACCTGGAAAAGTTTTGGGTCATGCCTATTATCCAAGGGACTACAGCAATTGCATTGAGGTTCATCTTGATTCTGATGAAAATTGGAATTATAGCTTGAATATCACGAATGTTCCGGATAACGAAAACAGTTTATTGGCAGTTTTAGTTCATGAGATAGGTCATACATTAGGTTTGGGTCATAGTGGCATTGAAAATGCTATAATGTATCCATGGTATCAAAGCGATATATCCTCATTACATGAAGACGATAAAAAGGCTCTTGAAGCACTTTATGGCCCTATACCAACACGTCGTTATCTGCCAATTAACCCTACTACTACTACCAGTACTACAACACCCCCACCTCTACCTACTTCAGTTAATTTATGTAGCCTTAAATCACCTGATTTTATCTTTCTCGCTAGCACCGCATCGTTTCCCAATTATCGTTTATATATTGGAAGCGGTCGTAAATTATGGAAAATTGAACTTAATGATATGCGAATACCACAACATTTTGATTTAATTGAATCATATCTTCCTAAAGAAATAAAAACATCTACTATAACTCACATTTTTCAAAATGCTGTAGGAGATCTGATTACCTATGCTAATGGAAGATGTTATGCAGCCTCATTCCCAGAATTACATATTCAACATGATTTTATTTTACCATTATCTAAAGACGTTCTAATAAATGCTATATTTCAAACAAATAGTGGAAGCATTTTTATATTTTACGATAACACTTCATACATTGAGTTTCTGGAAACACCTCAAGAAATACGTAATCGTGGACGAATAACAGATAAATTTCCTGGGCTTCCACCCGGTATTACGTCAGCGTTTAGATTTACAGATGGTTACATTTACTTTTTTCAACAAGATACTTACTATAAATTTAGTGAATATACACGAAAAGTTGTTGCAGCAGGTCCCTTTAATTGTAATCTCTTTGGTATTCCATGTCCTGAAGACAGCTTAAAAGAACAATTAAAAACTTTACTGTCAAAAATAATATCTTTTTATGAATAAAAAAAAATGCTTATTAAGAATTACGTTTTTTATTAAAACAATATTTTATAAAGTAGTATATTTCATATCTTCTTCTTCTTCTTCTTCTTCTTCTTCGTCTACTAGAATGTCATCATCATCATCATCATCATCATCATCATCGATAAGATATGAGGGCAAATATTTCTTCATTCTGCGTAGATACCCTTCAAACTCTAACTTTTTAAGTATATTTACCAAGCAGTATATACAAATAATTCCATCTACGTAATCGTTCATGACTTGAGATCCTTTACGATGTCGAGCAGTTAATATTTGACATTCCTCTTCTGTATACATTCGACCCATACCATATACACTTTCACGTTCGTAAATTCTTTCTTGCTTAAACAAATGCCATGATAAGTCTCGCAAGAGATTTTTAAGATTATTCACTTTTGTAATTGTTTCACTACTAGTTGTCATTTTTTTATTTTTCAACTGACTTTGCATATCTATAAAACTTCTATATATGCATGAAGATAAAGGAGAGGGGATTTAAAATAACCTCGATTTAAAAAATATCCTTAACCAATATTTGAGCTTTAGTAGCTGCTGCTGCTCAATATCTCGCTATTTTTTTTTTAATAATCTAATATTGAGGTATAACAACCTTGTTCTTGTTGTTGAGTCCCATCTCTAACATTATAAATATGAATGGGTTATCTCTGCGGCGACCGCGATAGCGGTTGCAGGCGCTCTCGGATCCATGAAGGTCGTCGTCGCAGCCTCGAAGGCGGGCGACACGCGCGCTCGCGGACCACACCCCCTCCCAGCTGAGAGTGGACGCAGCCGAGGCGGCCGGCGGCGCGCGCGCGCGCGGATCCCGGTTTCAACAACTGGCGGCTGAGTCGGTCGCGAGCATCCGTCGTCAGCACACCTAGTTCAAAAAACATGAGCGATTCCACAGTGCTCCCGACGACGACGACGCCACCGCCGCCGCTGGAAACCGTCTCCGGCGGCGACGATCTCAATGACGACGCTGCCTCAGCCGCCGCCGTTAAATCAGTAAGTTTTTTTTTTTTACTTTTTTATTTTAATTTTAATTTTTTTTTTTTTTTTTAATTATTGCAGTCATTTAAAAGCAGTGTGAAGAAAATGATGGGCGATTTTCCTCAAGCCGAATTGATTGAACTAGAAGAAGAAGAAGGTGGATTTGTGATTAAAAATGGCAATACGTTTCTATTTGTATTATATTGAATAAAAATAAATCTCTTATTTATTATTGGTTTGTTTAATTATGGATGCATGCATGCATAGGCAACCAACATTACGCTACAACGTAAAACGGGTTGCCGTCGGAATCCAGTGCCGGCGTCGGCGGCCCTGGATTCCGGGGGCGAAGGGCCATTTTCAAAGGACACACACACACACTAGGCGGCTCTTCCAAGGATACTTTCAAGGCCCTCGGGGGCCCCCCCATTTTCCAAAAACCATCAACGACACTTTTAAGGCCATTTTCAAGGCCGGGGGCGGCGGCGGAGGACAAATTTGAGCCAATATCCGCCTAGTTATACTACTCACTGCCTTGCCTACTTTTAATTTGGTAGGCGACATAATTATCGGTCCAGTATCCATTTCTTCTAATGTACCGATTTTATTTGTCACTGGGGCGGGAGCGTCTTGTGGCTTCGCGGTCTTGGGACTAACAGAGTAGTGGTACAAAGCGGGTTCTGCGTTATTTCCAGAAACTGCCACTGGCGTTGGTGGCGCTGCTGTAGCGCTCGCGGACCCGCCGTTATTATTGGTCCAATTGAATTGCGGAAAAGACAGGTATTACCTATAAGTGACGTAGATGTTAAATTTAAAGAAAAGCATGCGCAAAGAACTTTGCCGTAAGGGCATTACCACTTATCTTCGTTATTATTGGTCCAATTGAATTGCGAAAAAGACAGGTATTATCTATAAGTGATGTAGATGTTAAATTTAAAGAAAAACATGCGCAAAGAACGTTGCCGTAAGGGCATTAGCACTTATCTTCGTTATTATTGGTCCAATTGAATTGCGAAAAAGACAGGTCTCATGTAAAAGTGACGTAGATGTTAAATTTAAAGAACAGCATGCGCAATGAACGTTGCAGTAAGGGCATTAGCGTTTAACTTCGTTAAAAAACTTGCTTGCTTATGATTGGATAATTATGTCACGTGATCTATATCTAGAGATATTTTTTATGTGGAAAAGCATGCGCTCTAGAAAAATTTAAACTTTGCGGTAGGTGGGAGGGTTATTGTACAATATTTATTAATAACGCTTGGGGTGATAAGTATTTGAAGAAAGACTTAAGGAACTTCGTAAGGATATTAAACTGTACGAAGACAAAGAAAACGTTATAAAACAGTTGGGAAATTTAAATTTGGACAATACAAGAATACCGAAAAAAGTATGTTACCCCTTAAGACGAATACAATCAATATCAGCTCCGGCGACAAGGATGGACAATTAAATGGCCAAATTACCAAGACATTTACAATATCGTGCATCTCATTATCTGCTATATGTATTTTATTACTAAAATTTATTTATAAATGTATTCAAAGAAGATTTCGATTCTCGTGTAATGTTGTAATAAACAACTAAAAATATACAAAAGGTGTTTTATTAAAATTTTTCATTTCATATATTAACATAAAAAAAATAAAGAAATCATATTTTTAATTTAAACTTTTAACCACTTCACTTAGAGGACGGTACTCCATTAGAGAGTCGTGAATATTGATGCAGTAGGCTTTGCTGTCTGCTGGAAATCCAATATCCGTTTCGAGCTCGAGTCTCACATCCACAGTGGAGGACTTCATAGTTTCTTCCTGTTTCGAGCAATCAATGATAAATAGGGCTCTGTTCTTGAACTCCTTGTAGTTCAGTATAGGATGTTTTTCGGCTGAGCCGTGCATATAGCTGGGGTAAAATTCAGCATAGTTATGGTAAGCCATGGCGTAGTCGTTTTTGACAAAGTCCAACATGTTTCTTTCGTTAGGCCAATACTCTCCGTTCAGTGACAGTCTAATGGTGGTTACATTAACATTGTCGAAAGCCATTGGATCTTGTGCAGTATTGTTTCGTTTATTGGTTTGGAAGCATACAATAACAAATCTTGGGCGTTCAACGGCCATACTAGTTTTAACAGCCCAAATTTCTCTTCGCGAACCGCTCGTAACTGCATGCAACTCATTAAGTTCCCATTTTCGGAACGGTATCAGTATAGGTGTATCGCTTCTAATGGCCTCCATCAATTTTATTTTAATTTCATCACTGGGATATATATGTTTGATTTTCAAATCAATGGTTTCGATCTTAATTGTTGCAAAAGTGTTTGTTGTATCAGTAGAAGTAGTTTTTTCTTTAATCATAAGACAATCACTATAATCGCGAGCGCGAACCAATCGAATTGTTTGCCTTCCACAAGTGATCATTGGTTAATCGTTGAATATGTTGAAAATATGCTTGAGCGGCATCAAAAAACTAAACGATTTTGTGGAAGCGTCCATAGGAGGGTTGGAAGTACCATTCCAACAAGCGATAGCCATGTGATTTGTATCTAATGCACTGTAGTTGAGAAGAGCTCGTACAGCGCTCACTACTCCAGGATCACGAACCGTTTCAATCTCTATTGCGCTCTCGCTGTACGTGCATGAGTCAAAGAGAAAGGCACAAAAGTTGGGTACTAGGGAAACGTCTCCTCCTCCTGTTACCTCCAATTTACCCTTGATTTCGAGCAATGACTCGTTCATGGCAAAAAATGAATCCACTTGATTGACAACAAATTCCACCCCATCATTGTTGTTGAAGGATTTGATGAACGGTGAGCATGTTCGATATTCCATCCTTCTAATAGACTCATCATAACGAGGTTGTTGGTAGAGGTTAAAACTCGTATCAATGCTTTCAGTACGTGGACGTTTGCCGTAGTCCCCCACTTGTACGTATTGACGATGACGATTTACCATATTTTTTATGGTTAATCCAAGCGATTGAAGAAACAATTTATTTGCAGGCGTTAACTCTCGTTTGCTATGAGGTCTATCAGGGAATGGTGTTGTTGAACTGGCCGTGTTGTTCTAATAATCTATAACCAAACCCATTTATTATCGTCTTTCTAACTCCAGATGAAGGACACTTTGTTCTCCTCGAAAATTTATGGGCTTAAAGTTTTGGTCTACAGCCAGCACTGTGATGTTGCTAATTTCCCCGGTATTCGTAACAGGTAGATATATTGGGTTATTAGGTCTTTCCACAATTGCGTAGCCGGCGTCAACTGTAATCGGAAATTCAAAGATGGTGTGGACAGGCCTGTTTCCGTAGAAGGCACCTTCGGTAATGTTGGACTCAAAGCGAATGCTTGATACTTTTATAATGTTGACGGGGAGATCTGAAGAGTGTACAACGCCGGGGGCCAGTACCTTGTTTGAAAATCTCAAAATTTGTCCAAGACTATTGTGGTGATTCTCAAAAGTAATTGCGTGACGCTTGCTGAGTATTTCACACTTGAGGGTGTTGTTGTTTGGCTTCAACTAAAATAGTGTATCACCCGTATTTGGAGCAATAGAATTTTGAATTAGCTTCTCAATGTCAGTTATTTCGTAGCAACCGGTAGGTATCACGACTTCTCTCGACTTTCCTCTATCGTTGTTTTCGTAGTAGAAAAATTTCTCACCATCAATATTGGGTATCGAGTTGTATGAGTGAAAGCCAAGTACTGCTAGGAAATATCTCTTTTCAGAATCGAGCACAATTGGGGTCTGAGGCGGGAACGAAAAACGAAAAACGAAAACACGTGAGTATGACTCGTTGGCGTCAAAAGCAAAGACATGACCAATGCATATCAATGGGAGGTAGCTTAAATAAAAAACTGCTTCAAAAAACTAAATTTATTTATAAGTAATTCTACAAAATAAACATGTTGGTTTCTCATTACCGCAAATATCACTCCATCGATGAAAATCATAATTTTGACATGGTAAAAATTGTGTCAGTTCTTTTTGGTATTTCTGGGGATTTTCTCGCCAAACCTCGTAGGTAATGTTCTTCATCAGGAGTTTAATGACGTCTCTCATTTCATTAAACTCCTGATGTTGCTCCATCATATAGGAATTGTAGACAGAGGTGTCCGCAGTTGATTTGTTGATAGTTTTGATATTGGTCGTTGTTGTAATTCTTCCCCACATAGTTCACGAGTTCCTTCGGCGGCTTCAAGTCACCAAATGAATCAAAATATTCAACAACATTGTTTATCTTTCTATATGCTACCTAATGAGTCCCCGGATTATTAGAGTCATCCAAATTTATGATGGCGCATTCGCGTTGCCAGGGCTGCTGATGTGGTAGAGAGTCGCGCATGAAAACCCCTCTAAAATGAGGAATTTTTAAACGTTTCACATATCGCAAAAGCTCCACATCATATAACGGTCTATTGGGTAGCTTTATTGGTAGTTTTTTTTTGTTTCTTCATGTACAATCCAAAGCCTCCTCGAGCGTTCTTTTTCATATACAGACCGGATCCATTTGCCCCAATAACTTCCATAGCTTTATTGTGACTTTGATCTTCTTCCAATTTCTTTTGCGCATTCTTAGCATCGATTACGGTTTTAGCTATTCCTGCTGCCCCGCCACTTAGGGCTCCAAGTGCCGAAAGACCCGCAAACAGAGGAATCAATGGTAGAAATCCTCCAGATTTTCCTTCAAAAGGTATCGTCCTGGGTAGTCGAATTCGCAACTCTTGGATATCTCGTGCAGGCCAATAAAAATCAAATTGAAGCCTCCTTTGTTCAGATCGTCAATGTGATTCTTGTAGATTGTAGTAGACCGTTTGGGCAGAAAGGTGACGTTCTCCTTCAATTCTACGAGGATGGATTCTCCAAATTTGGAATTGGCAAACCTAACACTACAAATTTTATTTGGAACGTCGGGTTGCAGGTCCTTTAGCTTAATTATCGGTTTGTTTTCAGTATCTGTAGATGAGGTAAATTGGTTTAAGTTTTCGAGAAAAATCATCTAAAATTTTGAAAAAAAAGGCGACATAATTATCGGTCCAGTATCCATTTCTTCTATTGTACCGATTTCATTTGTCACTGGGGCGGGAACGTCTTGTGGCTTCGCGGTCTTGGGACTTGGGACAGTGTTGTCCGTACCTTTCTGGCCGGCAGAGACTGAGGGATTTCTCCGCACTTTCCCACCCTATTTTATCCAATAGCGAAGGCGCTAACAGCTTTCGCCACACTTTCGCCTGGGTGTTCACTGTGCCAATTCTTCGCACTGTGTTCTTCTTTATGCTTCTTCGCCATCTGAGTGGGACTGTTGGAGCTGTTCCATGCACTTTCCGAGGTGGTGTCGGAATTTATTGTTGTTGAGGATCTCGGACTGGGGATGTCTTTCTTTACTCTAGGGATGATTACTTGTTCTAGAATTTTAATTCTAGAGCTTCGGTTTTTGCGGATTAGTATTCTCCGTACTTTCTCTATCCAGATCATTCGGGCCTGGGTCTGTGGTGAGATATGTTGAGTCTTCCTCCACCACTTTTGGATTGATTACAGAGATGATTACCTTGCCGTTATCCGGAAATTTCTCTGGCTTTTTTCTAAGTTTTGACTTAAATTTTTGCGATTGGCTTCCTGCTGGGTTCTTCGTGGTGACTTTTTGACTCGATGCTGTTTCCTTCCAGAGGATTCTGCACATGGCCCTTAGGCGTTCTTTCAGCCTTCGTGAGTACACTGTTGTGTAGGCTTCCTCCCTCAGCGGGGTAGGAGGTCTGGTTGGGTTCACCGTTTCCTTTACGTTGGAAATGGTTCCACTAACTATCACTAATATCAGTCTCTATCTGCACTATAACAATTTGAATTGTCATATCATTTTAAATATCTGTACAATATTATGGTACATTGATTTCTTAAGGTTTTTTTTTGTTTAAACTATAAGAAACTTTTTAAAGAGTATTAAATTATAAAAGTAGTTTTAATGATTTTACATTTACCATCGTATATTGTTTTTTAATAAATAATTTTACCTTTTTTAATGGAACAACAAAATCAATTTAGTCGCTGTCCGAGGAGTAGTTACGGTCGTCGAAATCAAAGGAAACGTACGCATCATTTAACCGCGATGTTCCCGGTTGTGAGCCACGAGCCACTCGTTTCCAGAGTTCAATGGATGTGCGATCCGGAACTCCCGGCAATCATAAGATGTCATCATCAATAGGAACGATGTTTTGAGTTGACGAAGGATTCGACAGTGTCGGCGGAGGCTTTATAGACGATAATGACTGCAACAAATTTATATTTGCTAAGATGTTATTAGTTTCGAAATCCATAAATTAATTAATCATTTCACAATCACTGTCATCATCTTCATCAACATTAACGCTTCGATCCATAACGTTATTGATATTTCTAGCCTCGGATACGACGTTGTCCTCATCATCAGAAATAGCATCTAGATTAATTTGGAGACGATTTCTGTTGATGCCGACATAGCCGCCGCGAGTAACTGCAGATGAGGCACGAGCGTCATTATGATTATTCACCGAATTCAGAACATCGAAGTAAACGACATTTCTGGTGATACAGCCTACACCGAAACTTAAATAAGAATAAATAAGAAATAATACAAGACGCGAACGTTATCGGCGGAGCCGACACGTGATAACGCCACGTATAGTTGGCCGTGGGTAAAACAGGGGCTAGATGAGTAGACCCCGGCTCTTGTTAATGATTGGCCTTGAGACTTGTTTATGGTAATACCATAAGCAAGCCGTACGGGAAACAGCGTGCGAATTATTTCTTTAGGTAGCATATCGCGTGCTATCATTTTGATCCGGGGTAGCAGAATTGTTCTGCCGATGTTAACCCCGGTCAAATCTTGGCACTAATATGATCACCCGAAGCATTTGCATTTGCCGCCCATCGGTAGGGGACTTTTAGTGATATCTTTTAGATATCTATCGACAGCCTCTTTTGCTAATTTAGGAGTTATAGGAGATTCATCCCATACTATCAAGGCCACGTCATTAACAATAGTCTGACTCTGTTCCGAATCGGCGGCCCTTCCGGGCATGGTGTTCTCGTTCAAATTTATCGGCAGTTTGAAGGCTTTGTGGACGGTACTACCGCCGATCAAAAGATTAGCGGCAATACCCGTCCACGCGACCGCTATTGTTCTTTTATGAAACTCTTTTTGTACAACTCTCAATAAAGAGTTCCACCGGGATCTACGTAAAATAAACGACGATCCGGATCGAAAGGATCTTGGATATGGTCAATAGAGACGACATCGTTTATTTTAAGTAGAAGGTTCGGTGGAATGGGTACGTTAATGGTTTGCGCTATTACCTTTACAATTTTGAGAAAGGACCGCTTTTGATCTTAATTCAGGTCAATGGGGTCAAACTCAAAACTGTTGGCATCAACTTGTGACGATCGATGCCGCAAGGGAATAGGCAAATCGTTTTCATACGGAACACCGTAATCATAATTAAGATCGTTATCATTACGTTATGAAAGTCGGCATTACCCCCCTCACCAGCAACATCACCTCTATTGTTGTTATCATAAATAGGACTTACTCCTAACACAGCTAAATTTAAGTAAGGTTGATTTCTTTTTAAAATAACGTCGATTTCTTCTATTGCTTCTGCCTCCTTTTAATGATAGGCGTCTTAATACAATAAAATCGTCTATCATTTCTCTACAGAATTGTGTCCATATATTAGCATATTCCGTAAAACCCTCGTCGCTGGTAACACAACAATAGAGTGCAAAAAACTTACGCAATTTACGCGAGTGTTGCTTTAGAACGGCCTCACTCATAGCTTCGAATTCGTCCGCACGACGAATATAATTTCTTATCATGCATGCGTCTTCGAAAGTGATGACCGTCGTATCGTCCTCTAATTTTTTAAAGTCTTCAAACGATGTCGCTCCTATAATTCGAGACAACAGCAAACGGGGGAAGAACAACTTCATGTGCTCAGATGTTGGCGTGATGTCGATCATACACCCTATTTGTTTACTTACTTGTCGCCTCGGTCGCCATCTACAATTTTTATTATCCCAGGTATAGTGATCAGGGATTTCGTTATACAAGTAAGTTCTAGCTATAACGTAGTGCGTATTTAAATTGAAAAATTCCTCTAATTTTGAGCGCGATTGTAGGCGCACTTCAATAATTCCGCATTTTCCAATTCTTCGAACATAATCGTTCTTTCACCCGGTAAATGTACAGGTAACGCTAATACCGAATGTGAGCGGGCTTACATTTTAAACTACAAAAGTCTCCAAGCCGCTTCCATCGCACTTACATATTTGAAATCTTGATATTATTTTATTTCATCGATAACTAATTCTTCGAGAGGATTAGTCTTCGCCCCCTGCTGCAATGGGGAGTTGTTTGCTGCCGGCTGAGAACCTCTCCGATTATTAACGGACAATGGTATATATAACAATATATAACAAATACGAATTGTAAGGTACTATCTTGCGATTAGTTACCCTTCAGCCATATTGTTGTAAATAAATATACCTGCCGTCCGGTCTCTTATTATCACCTTGATATAACGATGTAATTTCAACATATGTTAGGGTAAAATTTTTTGCATCGGCTATCTTTCATGCATATCGCTGTTAGATTTACAACTCCGCAAGGAGTATGCACGTGAAAATCTTTCACTAAACGATACAATACCGGTTGGGTTTGTTCGTCCAGAATGTATGCATGTACTATTAAATCGACTGTTTCGACGTCCAACACTTTGTTATCGGCAATCATAGTTAAAACTATATGCGCATGGGGTAGACCTCGTTTTTGAAACTGGATGACGGGCGATAACCGTCATTGCATCCAGATATTGTCGTTGACAATTCCTTTCACCTCCTTGAAACGACGACGGTAATATAATAATCGATCTACCGATTTATCTCAGATCTCCTCGTAGTCGATTTGCGTTTATACGTCGTAACGCCGTTTCGCTGGCTATCCGAAAGTTTTGTTGGTTTTGTTTCAAAAACCATAATCTATCGGCCTCTACTTTACACCATGAACCAACAACGTATTGTTGAAACAATTTTCCTCTGTTATGCAACGTGGAATGTCCATCACGTATTTGCAAACGGTACCTGTAATATTCTGCCATCGTAATTGCTTTCGGTCTGTTGTTTCTGTTCATTCTTCGATCGGTGTAACGTAATTCTTGTGAATAACCATCCCCTAATGGGAATAAATAAATTCTTTAATTCGTGATGCCTTCTATGGCCTTCCATTGGCTGTGAAACCCCCAATAAACGTGCGTTCGTTTCCTTCATCAATGCCCAACCGTTGACGTTTTTCTTCTAATACTTCCCCAATTGTCTTATAAGCCTCCATATACCTATTACATTCTCTTAACGAATATTCTACTGCTCTCAAGATATCGGGAGACACTCGGTTCTGTAACAATTCGTTACGATGTTGGAGTGCCTCCTCGCTATATAAAAGTAGTAGTGATTCAAAGTGGGATTTCTGAGTTCTTGCGAGCCGGGAATCCTACCGAGCATGTAATAGATTTGGCCGCAAACTCTAAAACACCAATGCTCTTTTGCACCACGTCGATCAACGGCAAGCCGAGACGTTTTAAAAGAAGCCATCGCAAACATGCTGTTAATCGAGCGAATTTCAGTTCGAAATTCTAACGTCGACGAGTATAAATTTTTAATTGCTGTTGGCCATAGACCTAAACTCAAATTTATACCGTCTCGGTTTTTTTCTCGTTACTAAAAAATAGAGCACCACAGTGAGTGCACATATTTGTTAGAGGGCCATTGGTGGTGGCATTAGTTCGTAGTCGTTGGCCAATACAGGATACATTCTAACAGCTGGAGATCTATTAGAAGAAGCACGTCTACGAAATGGTGTTGAATTGGTGGAAGAAGATCTCGACGAAGGTTATTACTTTTTTACCTAAAAATCAACAGAGAATTTAAAAAAACTAAAAAAAAAATATTTGTTCCAATGGCGTAAAAGATAGGGGGGATAACAGTTGCCACAAACCCTGATAGCGCGCCACTGGTTAAATTTTTCAAAAGTCAGTTTATGTCAAAATATTACTTTCTTAAAGAGCATATTGGTCACCAAATTTGAAAAAAATATTTGGAGACGGTTCTGATTTATGACAAATTTTTAATTTTGATTTCAAACTTTTAACACCCTGTATCTCGGAAATTAAGCCCTTTAAGGGTTTATGTTTCCATATCAAAATTCATCAATTAACGAGAGCTCTCTGGGGTAAAGCGTTGTCGGTCGAATATAGTAACACCCTGTATGACATTTGATGTATATTTAATAAAAAATCTACAGTTACGTGAAAACCACATTTTTTTGAATTTAAAATCCATTATTAAAATAAAAATTTTGACTGATTTTATTTTTTATTTTTTACAGAAACAAAATTCTAAAATCTTCTTTTTTTTGCAAAAAATGTGTGCAGGCTAAATATAAAATTAATTTTATGATATCCGTCTATTTTTTCAATGACAGGCTAAAATAAATTACTTTAAAATAGTTTTATATATTTCCAATAAAATATTCATATTTATTTATTAAAATAAATTAGTTTTATTATAATAATTCTATAATTTTTAGTTTGATTACCATTATTATATTATACTTATATGGAAAAAATTAAAAAAAAATTGATATTTAATTGATACTAAATTTTATATTTAGTATATAATAACAATATATAATATTTGTATTTATAATGATGCTATTTTCCATTTATATCAACAGTTTTTAAAATATTAGACAGTACAATTATAATGTCTATAAAAATACATGTTATTAAAACATTGTTAACAACTTGTAATACACAAATACCAATAATATACAGTGTGTCTACTTAAGTTGGAACCATATGGGAAACTTTTTTATTATTAGGTTTATGAAAAAAAGTTATTCTTTATAAAAAGTTCTGCATGGTCTAAAACCTGAAATACAACCATCGGATTTAAAATTTGTTGAGTCGTATACAAGGTTTGTCAAAAAATATAAATTTTGCTCAAGAGTAAAGTACCTTTAAATTTGACAATATCGAAAAATGTTACTAAAAAAAGTTGATCAGAATTAAAAATTACGTTTAAATATGCAAGTACATCCATTTAAATTAAAACTTCAGATTATTTTATTTTTTACTAATATATTTTGAATGAACATTTATCTCTTGTGATTACGAAACACATGATAACCTTTTAGTTTTTCGATGTTTTCTAATAATTTTGCAATTAAAACGCGTAATTAGTGCATATTCATTAATTTTGCAAATAATAAAAAATTGATGTACTTGCATATTTAAACGTAATTTTTAATTCTGATCAACTTTTTTTAGTAACATTTTTCGATATTGTCAAAAATAAAGGTACTTTACTCTTGAGCAAAATTTATATTTTTCGACAAACCTTGTATACGGCTCAACAAATTTTAAATCCGATGGTTGTATTTCAGGTTTTAGACCATGCAGAACTTTTTATAAAGAATAACTTTTTTTCATAAAACTAATAATAAAAAAGTTTCCCAAGTAGATAATCAACACGTGTGACGTCAGAAGGTTGTCTGGGTGGGAAGGTTAACCACTATCTAGAAGGTTGTCTGGGCCACACTCTGACCTGATTACGGGTTAAGGACTATTACAAGGATGACAAGGTGACTGTACAAAAAACGGGGGAAGGTTAGTTGAAAAGGTTCCCGGTCCTGTTAGATAAAATTTGTTTTTATCTAATGATAAATATATGCATTTACAAAATGTATTTTATTAATAATGAATGAATAAAACAATATTGTTTATTTTTAAAAAATATTTCTTATTCCTTATTAAATTCAATCATTGTCTGGAAGGTTGTCTGGGTAAAGAGAAAACAATGAAGGTTGTCTGGGTAAAGAGAAAACATTAGTTATTTTAAAAAAATATTTTTTTTTATTCCTTACTAGATTCAACGACTCTCTGCAAGGTTGTCTGGGTAAAGAGGTCACACTCTAATTAATGACAAGGTGACTACACAAAAAAAAACGAGGGAGCTAAGTTGAAAATGTTCCCAAAAGTTCCTGCTAAAAAAATATTTTTTTATTCCTTATTAGATTGATAGATGATATATCTTGAGACCAAAAAAAAAGTTGAACTAAGAAAAATGAAATTTTAGTAAAAAAATCATTCTTTTACCTATTTTTATATTTTTGAGAATGTAAGTGAGAGGTGTATTGCGAGGGAGCTAAGTTGAAAAGGTTCCCAAAAGTTCCTGCTAGATAAAATTTGTTTTTATTTCCTTATTAGATTGATAGATGATCTCGAAACCAATAAATTAAAAACCGAATAGGATAAAAAATAAAATTTTAGTAAAAAAATCATTCTTTTGCTTATTATATTTAATTATAACTTGAAAACGAGAGTATATCTTAAGAGAAGTAATTACCTTACAAATTGTTGATGGTATCACTTTCTCTTGCAATATCATGCTTTTACTTCGATTCATTTACATATTTTAAATATCCACTACATACAATGTTGCCCATAATAAATTTATATAATTATAATTATTTCCCACAACTTTCACGGGACTCTCTAAAGATACCTGTTTAAATATAACTATAAAAACCTTCGATTTTTTACATTATATCAGTTTTACCATCGAATACTACAATTCTCTCTGTTATAATTTTACCTCGAAAAGTCGACTTGAAACCAGCTTAAAGTAAGTACTTTTTTTTATTCATCTACCTAAACTTGTGTGCGTGATAAAATCATTATTTCAAGCGGTTTAAAATGCTAATTTTTCTTACCTGGTTTACTAGGTCAGATTCCACATTCTTTTAGCGGTGTTTACATTGTAGTGGATTATTTACGAAACACGATTCTTTTTCTATAAAAAATAATTATGACTTTTGGGTATACTTATTCTTTACTAAGAAATCTTTAATAATTAATTGAATATAAATACTTTAACCTATACTTTTAATTAATAGTTAAAAAAATTATTATTTCTTATATTTACTTTTTATTTTCTTTTATTTATTTTTTAATTACATACACTATTTCAATAGTTTAACTTTTAAGTACTGTCTTATTTTCTATTAATTTTAAACTTGATATATGTGCGTGATAAAATCAATGATGTTTTATTTAAAGTTGTTTAAAATGCTAATTTTTTCGTACCTGGTTTACTAGGTCAGATTCCACATTCTTTTAGCGGTGTTTACATTGTAGTGGATTATTTTTTAAATTATTTACCTATATTAAACTCATATTTATATCATACTTTTTCAAAACAGCTAAAAATTTCTAAAAATCTATTAAATTATTAAATGATGATATAAAATTTACTCTGAACTGAATATAAAAGAATTCCAAATCATTTAGACTTATTTTATTTTACTAGATATATTAAAGATTTTGGAAAATTCATAAAAATTTTCTTGGAGTCTCGTATCAGGTTACACAGAAAATTATTTGTTTTGTAATATACTACCATTTAAATATCCATATAAATTTTAACATTTCAAACTACTTTTTTCGAGATATTAAACTTTTGATCTATAAAAATTATCTTTACAAATGATTTTAAGTATCTAACTTTTCGAGGTATTCCTTTTATAACTTATCATTGTAACCATACCTATGATTCTAAATAGTTTATAACAATTACAAAGCATTATTTCAATAGCTTAACTTTTAAGTACTGCTTTATTTTCTAGTAATTTTAAACATTTACCTCTATTAAACCCGTATTATATCATATCTAATACTTTTTGAAAAATAGCTACAAATTTTCTAAAAAATCTATTAAAGATAAATTTACTCTAAACTGGATATAAAAAGAATTCCAGATCATTTGAACTTATTTTATTTCACCAGATGTATTAAATCATTTTGGGAAAATTCATAATTTAAATAATATCCACACAAATTTTAACATTGCAGACATTAGATTTCATAAGTTTTTCAAAAAATTCTATATATTTCATAAAATTAATATTTTAATAACGATCTGACTTTTTAGTAGAGACATATATTACAGACTATAAAATGTACTTAAGACTATTTAGTAGGTTTATTTTTCCTTTTAATCAAATCAATTTTAGCTAATAAAATTAATATTTTAGTAACATGATTTGAATTTAATATCCATACAAATTTTAGATATTAGATTTTATAAGTTTTTCAAAAAATTCTATATATTTAATAAAATTAATATTTAAGTAACGATCTGACTTTTAGTGGAGACATATATTACAGATTATAAAATGTATTTAAGACTATTTAGTGAGTACATTCTTCCTTTTTAATCAAATCAATTTTAGATAATAAAATTACTATTTTAGTAACATGATTTGACTTTTAGTGAAGATATATATTACAGTCAATAAAATTTATTTAAGAGTGTTTAGTGGGTATAATTATCCTTTTTAGTCAATTTTAGCATTTTATTCTCCAAATTCTTTAGATTCAGGTTTATTTTACATAAAAAAATAAATTTGGAAAACAATTATTTTTTTTGCTTACAAAAAGTTTTTATTTTACAGAAAAATGTAATTAGCGTCATATGATGGGTTTGTTGTAGTAACCTATCCTTTAACCAAAGAGGAGGAAAATGCTCCTGAACCACCCCAAGAGGGTTGCTATATATTTGAGGGTGGAATATGGGAACAAATACCTTCTCCATGGTCCGATGATGAAGATGATTATTAAAATAAAAAATTTTAGCAAAGTTTTTCGAATCTTTTTTATTCCTAAAGTTTTATTAACATCATACTTTCTATACTAAAATTTTCAAAGACATCAAAAAGAACGTTATTTTTATGTCACTTTTTCCTTCAAATATCTTAAAGTGACCTTTATTGTTCTCAAGTTATATATTCTTTTAAGTAAAAACAAAAAAAAATGTAATTATTAGTTGAATATAAGTTTTATTCTTGAAAACATATACAAGGATAATCATTTTATTTGTCAATACGTACGTCAATCTTCATAGCATGAAACAATTGTAACTTAAACGTCACTTTGTTCACACTATATTTATATTTTCATAATATTTATTAGAACTTCAACCCATTGTCTACTTAAGAGGATTTTTTTAAGTTGTATATTCTTTCAATAACAGGAAAGGAATAGGAAAAAAAGAACTATTAAAATTTACTTTTTATTAAGATTTTTTTCAGCCTGGTATATAACGTTAATCTCTTCTAGGATTTTGTTTTTGTTAGTTATGTTAATATTTTGAAATTGTTCAATTTCATACATTTCTCTTTTTAATTTATCTATAGTAATATACTTAGTTTCTACATTTTTTTGATGGCTCTCACATTCGGTATTAATTATAGATAGGTACTGAATAAAATTAGTTACCCTATCTAAGTGTAATTGATAAAAATTCAACTTAAATTGCAAGAGCTCTCTTAACTCGGTAAACTCGGATATTGATGTAATTAAAGAATGTGTTGGTTCCGAAACATTTAACAAAACGTCATCCATCTCTTGCCAATCACTAAGATCAATGATAGGAGTCTAAAACGTATAAGGATTATGAATTATTTATTAGTATAAAATTTAAATTACTTACAGTTGAGGTATTTGACAATTGTTCTAGTTCTGTTTTAGTTCGTTTTGGTGGTATGATAACTTCTGATTTAATTACAACTTTCTTAGGAGCCATTGTAAACCAAACTATTATACAATGAAAAAATACAGGCTATTTATATTCGAGGAATATGAAAGTATAATCATAAATAAAGTAAAATTTAGGTTAAGAAAGTCGAAGGTAATCAAGTGACATAGTTTCTAGAACGATATAAAAGTCCGAATAAAAGGAATAAAGGTCAGTTTAAGTTGTAAACTGTGCATATATTATTCACTGTAGTAAATTCTAGTGTTTCTGTTTAACAATCAAAAGTAAGTATAAAATATTTCTAATTATATTTTAATGTTCTAAATAAATATTTTATTATAGAAAAATGGATATTACAAGTATAAATGAATTTCTTCTTTTAGAAGAGGAAGTTAGAAAACCACCATTAAAACTGAATCAGTTACCAAAAGATATTCCGTTTAAAATATTATCAGCAAAAGTGGTAAATTCAAAATTTGGAGAAACGGTATTGTTAGATCTGGAGAAAAACGTTGTGTTCCTTCCCTCACGGTCCACTAGAGTTCTTAAGAATCATATGGTCGAATTAGGAAACGGAAAATATTTTGAAAAGTTTCCTAAATTTACTGTTGAAGAAAGTAAAGTATGGTTACATCAAGTACAGATTGCAATTGATTTATGTTCCAAAGAAATTCTAACTAAACACCTATCAGAATATAATAAGTGGCAAACAAAATTAGGTCATTTAATAGTAATATTCAATAAACTAAAAGAAGTCGTGGAAAAAAGTATTGAGACTGTTAAATGGGAAGACTTGCAATCAGTATCTCAGAAAAGGGTAACAACTGGAATTATAATTAATCTTAAACATAAAGATGTACATTCATTTTTAAGTGAAGCCTTTAAATTATTTTATAAAAAAATAGTTGATACATTACAAAAGTTTACAATGATTAAAGTAAATACAACATTTTGTGCTGAATTTATAAAACAGACTGATAATAAAAATATAGTAGATATAAAATACTTTCATACTGAAAATGATATTATTGATAGATCGTTAAATATAAGTGAATGGTTTATAAATCATGTTACAGATTTTATTTTAAATAAGTTGTCTGAATTTGAAGAAAGACAATCAGGTTGGGCTTTAAGTAAAGTAATATCACTTATAGTAAATATAAATAAATTTGAAGTAGGGAACGGTTCATCCTTCATTAGATTACCAGAAAAAATTGAACGAAAGCAGGCTTGTGTAAACATTTATAATTGGAATGACAATGCGTGTTTCTATTGGAGCATTGTAAGTGCACTTTATCCTACAGATAATGAATATAATCGTACTACATCATATCCTCATTATAGTCAAGTATTAAAGTTAGAAGGTCTTGAAATTCCAATTCATTTTGATAAAATTCATAAATTTGAAAAACTGAATGATATATCTGTTAATGTTTATGGTTTAGAATTAATAAGCAAAGAGTTAACAGTAGTTCCATTACGTTTAACAAAAAGTAAAAAAGAGAAACATGTTAATTTATTATTAATCCAAAATGTATACTTTCCTAAATTAAATGATTCTGATATACCTAATTCATTAGATAATGATCACATTGAATTAAAATACCATTATTGTTGGATTAAAAATTTATCTAGATTGTTAAGTTCACAACTCAATAAGGTTAAAAATAAAAAATTTATATGTGACAGATGTTTAAATTATTTTAGTAGTGAGGAAAAATTAAAAAATCATACAAAATTATGTGAACGCATTAACGATTTCAAAATTAACATTCCAAAAGATAAAGTTGTAAAGTTTAAAAATTTTATTCATAAACAACGAACGCCGTTTGTCATTTATGCTGATTTCGAATGTATGTTACAACCTTTACAACAAAATGCTGGAAAAACAATGAAATATCAAAAACATGTTGCATATAGTTGTGGATATTATGTTAAATGTGATTATGATAATTCTATTTCATTTTTTAAAAGTTTTCGCGGGATAGATTGTATGGAATGGTTTGCTAATGAAATGGAAACATGTTCGCAAATGATTTATTCTAAATTTAAATATATAGTTCCCATGAAGCAAAACATATCAACAATAAATGCTACTACATGTCATATTTGTGAAAACCAATTTACCTATAAAGATATTATAGTTCGCGATCATAATCACTTTACCGGTAATTTTAGAGGCTTTGCTCATGAAAATTGTAATTTAAATTTTAGAAAAAGTTTTTGCGTTCCCATAATTTTTCACAACCTAAGTGGATATGATAGTCACTTCATAATAAGCGACCTGGCAAAATTAGGTAAAATTACATTGTTACCTATAAATAAAGAAAAGTATATTTCATTTACTAATCATATGTCTAACAATATTAAATTTAGATTTATAGATTCACTTCGTTTTATGAATTCATCTCTTGATGAATTGGTAAAAAATTTAGAGGGGAACAACTTAGATAATACAAAAAATGAATTCAGAGGTTATAGTGATGAACAATTAAAACTACTTACACAAAAAGGTGTATTTTGTTACGATTATATTGATGATTTGAAAAAACTAGAGGAAAAAAAATTACCTGCTTCAGCACAATTTTATAATAAATTAAGTGATGAAGAAATCAGTGAGGAACGATATATTCATGCACAAACAGTATGGAAAGCTTTTAATATTCAAAATCTAGGTCAATACTCGGATTTATATTTGAAAACAGATATAATGCTGTTATCAGACGTATTTGAAAATTTTAGGACTATTGGATATTCCACTAGCGGGCTAGATCCAGCTTGGTATTATACAGTACCCGGATATTCTTGGGACTATATGCTAAAATATACAAAATGTGAATTAGAACTATTAGATGATGTGGATATGATATTGTTTATTGAAAGCGCAATACGAGGTGGGATCAGTCAATGTTGTTGTCGATATTCTGAAGCAAACAATAAATATATGATAGGATATGATAATATGAAACCTGATAAGTATTTATTATATCTAGATATCAATAATTTATATGGTTATGCAATGTCCCAACCACTCCCATATGGAAATTTCCAGTGGGTAGATAACAATATAGATGTTACCGACATTCCTGATGATGCCTCTGAGGGATATTTTTTAGAAGTTGACCTAAAGTATCCCTATGAGATTCATGATTTACATAAAGATTTTCCATTTTGTGCTGAACATAGAATACCACAAGGTTCAAAATTACCAAAACTATTAACAACACTACGATAAAAATAATTATGTAATTCATTATCGTGCTTTAAAACAGGCTATAGCACATGGATTAAAAATCACTAAGATTCATAGAATTCTTAAATTTTCACAATCATCATGGTTGAAACCATTTAAATACAAGTTTTAGAGCAAAAGCGAAAAATACTTTTGAAAAAGATCATTTTAAATTAAAAGTAAATGCTATATATGGAAAAACCATGGAAAATATTAGGAAACATCGTATTGTTAAATTAGTTAATCATTGGGAAGGTAGATATGGTGCAAAAAATTTAATTTCAAGTCCGAAGTTTACTAGTAGAACTATATTCGATGAGGAAAATCAATTAATGGCTATCGAATTAAGAAAGACTGAACTATATTTTAATAAACCTCTTTACATAGGAATGGCTATTTTAGATATTTCAAAAACATGCATGTACAATTTCCATTACGATTTTATGTTATCACAGTTTAATGAGAGTTGTAAGTTATTATATACTGATACGGATAGTTTTATATATGAAATTACATGTAATGATGTATACGAGCAAGTAATTAAACCTAACATTAATAGATTTGATACTAGCGATTATGATATGGAAAATGTATACAAAATACCAAAGCGTAATAAAAAAATCCCTGGTTTAATGAAGGATGAAGCTAATGGTAAAATCATAACACATTTTGTAGGATTATGATCAAAAATGTATAGTTATAAAGTGCAATGTCTAAAAAAACCTTTAATTAAAAAATCTAAGGGGGTTAAACCTTGTGTTATCAAAAATAAAATTACATTTGATGATTATGTCAGTTGTTTAAAGGAAAACAAAGACAAGATTATTTCACAATGTACTATTCGTTCCTTTGCTCATAATGTGTATAGTATTGAACAATCGAAAATTGGATTAAATGCATTGGATGATAAGCGTTTTATATTACATGATGGAATTCATACTTTACCTTGGGGTCATTACTCGCTATTATAGGTCTGTCATATTTAAAACCATTATAATAAATTGGTTAAGATTATCAAATTGTTTTATTTCATAGCTTGTAAGGTGATATAAGGCTGTACATTAACATAATAGAATTAGTTGACTATAAGATGTGTGCTGAAGATTATGGTCATTTGTGGGAGTTGTTTGATAAGAGATTACAATCATTTCAAAATTGGACTGGTTTAGTAAATCCTATAGATTTAGCATGGAATGGTTTTTACTATTCGGGTACTCAAGATTTGGTTCGATGCTTTAAATGTGGAGTTGAGATATTTAAATGGGAAATGAAGGATATTCCCTTCATTGAACATTTAAAATATAGTCCAAATTGTTTATTTGTTAAAATAATAAAAACCAAAATTGAAACTAATGTAGAAAATGTAAAAGAACCTAAACAAGTTAAGAAAAAAGAAGGAAATAGAAACTTAACAAATACATTTTTACTGTTTATTATAATAATGTTAATTATTAATATATTAATAAATAGTCATTAAAAATTTATTTTTGTTTTCTTTTAAAGCTAATGGGGATATACATCCAAATAAAACTTACTTCATTCGACTTTGTTCATAAGTGCTCTAGAAGTTACCATGAATACATCAAAAATTTACTTGGGACAAAAACTATTTGATCTTAATAAGATGCAATACATAAGTGTTAGCTTATCTCAGAATTTGAATTTTGAACCGTGTGTTAGAATATGTGATAATAAAACTATTTTCGTGGAATTTACAGAAAGCGAGTGGAAAGAATTTTTATCCTATAAGGAAAGAATTAACAGCTTAATTGTCTCGTCAGAAAATGGTGATTCCATAGATAATAATACGTTTCGACTACAGTTTGAAACGTGTGATGGGTCTAATGGGTTAAGAATAGTAATCAAGAATAAGAATATTTGGATAGACTCCAGTTCAATAGTAAAATTATGGAATTTGATACCTCTAATAAACTATCAGTGTGAACTGCTAGGCAAACAAAATTTTAATAATTCATTCAAAATTTTAAAACTGGGTGTTAAAGATTGTGATAATATTGTAGAATCTGCTCGTTATATAATAGACTCAATAAAATATATAAACAGTATTAATTTTAGCTTAGCCTTAGAAATAATCTGTAGATATCCTAATTTGTTACAAAATGAAGAAAAAAGTATGATATAACCTATAAAAGACGTTAATTCAGTACCTTATGGTTTAGCCTTGGAAGTCTTATATCAATATACAGAACTGTTATGAAGAAGGTTACATTTAATGAGTTGATGAATAAACATCATACCCTATATAATTGGTGTTTTGCTTATAAGGAAGCTAGAAAAGGACATTGGGAGGAAGCTGCTAGAGACCGCATAAGATTTCAACATCGCATAGAAGAAGTTGCAAAAATTATAACCCCTTGTTTAATTCAAAGTAATGTAGTTTTGTTATAAAATTTATCACCCTTTTATAGAATAAAACATATTGTATACAAAAATATTTTTATTAAAAAAAAGTACAAATTATATTATTGCATTTTTATTTATCCATGACTGTGAATTCATTCCCAGCCACTTTACTAAAATTTGATCTCCTTTATGTCTCAACACCTTTTCAACTAAAAAAATATTTGGATATTTCACTTTCTGTAACTCTTCCGTATAAAATCCGCCTTGAATTTCTTCATTTTTTTCATCCTCCAAAATGTAAGTCCTAGGATTGGTCAGCCGAACTTTTTTCACTTTAAATACTTCTGTCGTCCAGTTGGGCGTGTATCCTTTCTTAAAAACATGTCTATATTTGCTGATGCGTACATAATCACCAATTTTAAATTTAGGTTTTCGAGGATCTACAATTTTCACTTGACTAAATACCTTAATAAACCTTGCATTTCGATTATTAACTTTGCTTGGTATAGCTCCAGTGGTGGAATGTCTAGTATTGTTATATTTGTTAACAATAGAAGGTAACGCATCTAGCCACTTGTAGGATCCTTGCAAACTGAAATGTTTCCATATAGATAATTTAAGAGTTCTAATTACCCTTTCTGCAATGCTAGCCTTAAGATTTGAATAGGAACTATAATGATTTATTTTATATTTCTGCATAAGTTTTTGAAAATCTTTATTGTAAAATTCTGTCCCATTATCGGTCTGAAGATTCTTTGGAGGATTCATTTGTAAAAGTATTTTTTCCATGGCATTAACAATCTCTTTACTAGTTTTTCTTTTGATAGGTACAGCCCAAACAAATTTACTAAAAGCATTGATTACTATCAAAATATAATTGTATCCTTTGTTTTCTTTGGCATATAATGACATGATAGCCAGGTCAGCTTGGATTAAATCATGTAAACCTTTAACTAAAACATGACGTCGTTTAAAATTAATTCGAGCTGGTTTATGGAGTTCATTAACGACTTGCCATTTAGACATTTTTGACTAACGGACACTGAAGTAATAATTCAATACAAATTTTCTGTTTTGATCCGAGCTTAAATAGAATTACATCTCCTTTAACAATATTTATACCTGACAGATCATGAAGTTTGTAAGTTTTATTTTTTAATATTACTTCACAATCTGCCTGATAATGAGCAACACTTTCAATTTTTGCAGATAATGGAAACTTGAATCCTGAATTTCCATTATCAAGAACATAGTAATCCTTACTCAAATTTGTTTTCTCTCCTCTTAAACGGATAAGACATTTAAAGTGATAGTCGAAATTGTCACAAATATAAAATGGAGCATTAAATGAAGTATTTGTTTGTACAGAGCCAACTTTTTCATTATCTTCAGTAGAACAAGACTGAAGAAGAAAGTGTTGATTAAATCGATTCAAAGGCATTATTAAAAATGAAATATAAAATAAAAAGTTGCATTATATATAATCACTCTTTTCAAGCTGACATTGAATTACAAATTGAATAAAAATTTTATCTTTTATAAGACTTTTTGAATGCATGTGAAATTCAATAACATCACCCTTGTTAATAATATTATTTTCTAGTAGTTGATTAATTTTATCATATTTTGTTTTATATGAAATATAAAGATTTTCCGGAACACAGCGTATGCTTTCCACTTTTCCACTTATAGGAAACGTATACGAGAATGTACCATCTTCTAATATGTAGACTGTTTTACTTACATTAAAATCTTTAATACCTCGAATAGTTAATATACATTTACTGTAAAATTCGGAAGGTTTACAAATGTAGAAGGGTGTTGGAGTTGGGGAGGACACTATCTCCTCATCCGGACATGTGTAGGAAGTAAGAAAGTGTTGGTTGAACTTGTTAAGAGGCATCTTGAATACTAAAAAGTATTTTGGTAAACTGATGTTTATAAGATTATTCCACCTTCACGTAGTTCTTCTATAATGGAAACAATTTCATTGTTGACCCCAGTATTACCAGCTTTTTGTGATGCTAAGAGTAATCGAAGTCTATCAACCAATTCATTAAAATCATCAAAATATTTATAATCTACTTTATCAGCTAAATCTATTAAAACTTTAGAATTTAATCCACTTCCAAGTTTAGTTTTACTTCTGGTTAGAGGAAGCAGACTTTTTCTTACATTGGAATCGGAGCTGAGTCTCGGACGAAATTGTCCTGACATACCTTCCTGCTCGATTGCTCTTCTTTTTTTCTCAAATTTCTCCAAGGCTAGAGAATGCAAATTGGTAACACGAGGTTTAATTAGATCAATAAATTTAGAAGCATTGGAAGTGGATAATCCTTTTTTTGGATTATAACCTAAATATTGTGCATTTGTTCTTCTAACAATTTCAATATATGAGTCAAGGTCTTGAGTTTTGTATCCAGCAGGATATTTTTTGAATAAAAATTCATAAAGACCTGGAGTGCCTTTATACTTGAGATTTTGAATCACTACATCTTTTCCGTCAAATGTTAAAGGAGAATCACCAATAGCCCATTGTTGACTTTCAGGATTGAAATAAACTCCAAACGTGCTATCAAACTGATTCTCAGTATCCATAATTTTATTTTCAATATATCCTCTGGGCAAAGGATCATATTTTTCTAAAAACTCTAGGGTCTCATCTCTCGCATGTGAAGTATCTGTAACTATATCATCATCTATATAACTCGCACCAAAGTCATCTTGCATTGTTTGATTAAAAGTTAGATCTGGTACGATAGAATAATACTTTTTTGGTGATGTTTTTGGTGACTCCTGTTTAATTTCCGGTTTAGTGGTAATAAGTTGTTGAATAGGTTCAACGAGTGGCTTCCATTGTTGTTTGAAACGATTTTCCGTTGCAGTTTGTTCATTTTTTAAACTTTTATATTTACGTTTGATATCCTTTCGTGTTTCGAGTAGTTCTTTTCCCAACTGTTCATCCATCTTTACTAATCAAAATCTTACTGTTTGGCTTTATATAAGAATCAAATCCTTGTCGGTATCGACCTGATGTTAAATTACAATCTTTATCTATTGTCATAAAGCCAAATTTGTCTTTCCAACAATATGCACACAAATCCTTAAAATTTTGAAATGACATGTCAATATTAACATGATCATCATACACATGTTTGAGATTGGTCATGTCTTGTTGAAATATAATTAAAAGGTTTGAATTATCTCGAATTAAATGTTTGGGAATAGCTGCGTATGTCTGACAAAGATAAAAACAGTCTGTAGATTTATGTCGCCCACAACAAAAATAATTTTGTATAATACTTTGATCACATGTAGCAATGTCATCAAATATTATAATAGAATTTTTCTTGATTAACTCAGGTACAATCACTTCCTCCATTTTATCATATTCCTTATAACCAATCTCTTTAATAGGTTGAAGCAAATTTCGCAAGTATGAATATTTTGATTGATGTAAGCTTTTAGAGCATACATATACATTTTCAAATCTTAAACCGTTCGGATGTTCTATAAGTGATAGCATAACATTGGTTTTACCAGATCCACTGGGACCTATGATTAAACCTCGTTTCGAATCACCTCCAAAAACAACACCATGTTTACCTATTTTCTTAGTTTCTTCAATATCATAATTTCTAACTGGTAAAGTGACTTTTTGTTTTTGAATCTCCATACCTACTGATCTCTATATAAAGCGTGTACGTCTATATAAAGGTTTACAATGATTCTACAGCGAAAGGTGAAAGGACGTGGTTTAGTTAATACTTTAATCAATAAGCTTCCAACTGAACTTCATCTACCTGGATATTCCTTCTGTGCTCCAGGAACCAAGCTTAAGACTCGATTAGAGAGGGGAGATCAAGGTATTAATCCCCTAGACCAAGCGTGTAGAGAACACGATATTGCATACTCTCAAAGTAGTGATTTAAAACAAAGACACGCAGCAGATAAAGTTTTAGAAAATAAAGCTTGGGAGCGGGTTAAGTCTAAAAACGCGAAGTTTGGTGAGAAAGCAGCTGCTTGGTTCGTTACTACTACAATGAAGGGTAAACGAAAGATGGGAATGGGTTTGAAGAAAAAACGGGGAAAAGGGAAACGTATCATTGGATCACCAAAAAAGGGTGGTTTTTTACCTTTTCTGTTACCCTTGCTAGGAGCCTTAGGAGCTGTTGGGGGTGGTGCAGCTGGAATCGCGAAAGCCGTGAATGATGCTAAAGCTAATCGCCAGCAGCTAGAGGAACAGAAACGTCATAATTTAGCAATGGAAACTAAACAAGGTGCTGGAATGAAAAGAGGACGGGGGTTTTACCTACGACCATACAAGGGATATGGAATAAAAAAAAGAAAATAAAATTACCTAGACATGCCTTAACCAATCTAGACTTGAAAAAATTTGCAAAGTGTATTCCATATTTTCGAGGAGTTTTTATGCGAGATTCGTTACCACAAAAAATTAACAAATTTGAAACTGGTATAATTAATCTAGATGTAAACAGCGGTCCTGGTACTCACTGGACAGCTTATTTTAAAAATAATGTTGATGTTACGTATTTTGATAGTTATGGTAATTTACCACCACCGGTTGAGGTTGTTAAATATTTTAAAAGTAATGGGAATGTAAGAATACGATATAACTATAATGTTTTCCAGCAGTTTAATTCGTATCAATGTGGTCAGCATAGTTTAAGGTTTCTATTTAATCAGTTTAACCAGTCATGAACTTCATTCATTGGTTAACTATCATGTCGTATACTTTTACCCTAAGTGGTGATTTATCCATCTTAAGTGATGACTTTAATCCTCCGATTTATCTTAACGAAAATGAAGACTATGAAATTGGTTTGGTTAATTTTGATACTTTCAATAGCATTCCAAATGTTTCTACTCATAATAACATTTTGGTGTGGGGTGAGAAAGATGAATTTACGATTGGTATACCAAGCGGTGCATATGAGATTAATGATTTGATAAAAATTATTGAAAAATACATTTTTCTTACTGGTGTAACAATTCATATAACAGGAGATTCAAAAACTAATACAATCACTCTCAAAAGTACTGCTCCCATTAATTTTGATGTACCAAATTCAATTGGAAAACTTTTAGGTTTTTCCACTAGACTCTCTCCAAATGTTGCTCATACCTCTGACAAAGTAAATATTTTGAGTGTAAACACTATTTGTGTTGATTGTAACATTGCGATCGGCTCCTTCCTTAATGGACGTCCTGTTCACATTATCCATCAATTTTTCCCTCAGGTTCCCTTTGGCTATAAAATAGTAGAGCAACCCCAAACTATTTTATATTATCCAGTAAGCGTCAAGACAATAAACAACATAACAGTTAAGGTGTTTGATCAATCAGGCGAGTTGATAAATTTTAATCACGAGACAATTACTATTCGCTTGCATCTTAGAAAAATTGAATAATGGTTTGGTTGTTTCCTCGTTTCCCCTATCATGATTATAAAAGAGGTTGTAATACCAAGCGTACCAGTGTTTTAAGAACCAGTGAGCAGTTAACATCACAAAATCGTCAATTTTTAGAATCTCTTGGATTTACAGTTTGCAATGGATCTTCTAAACGTAACGGGACAACCCTTTGCAGACACTACAATTGAGGATTATCAATTTCATACTTATCAACCGCATACCCTAACCGCTGTTAACTATAACGATGAAATTAGAATCGCTATTCAAGATATTGATGCGTACACTCTTCCATGTAACAGTTATCTCTATTTAGAAGGAAAATTCTTGACAAATCAAAACAAGCTACCAACAAAATTTCAGTTTATAAACAATGGTATAGCACATCTCTTTAGGGAAATAAGATATGAAATGAATGGTGTAATAATTGATTCAGTTAGAGGTGTTGGTTTAGCATCTACCCTGAAAAACTATCTCTCACTCAATGAAAATGAGAGTAAGTTACTTCAGAATGCAGCCTGGTTTCCTAAAGATGGTTTAAAAGATTCTACAGGAAAGGCAATTACACCAACCAATAAACTTTTGATTGATAACCACGGTAATTTTAATGTGTACATACCACTAAAACTTTTTTCTGGCTTATTTGAAGATTTTCGTAAAGTAGTATTAAATATGAAGCAGGAATTAATTCTTATTCGTGAAAAAGATGATGTAGATTCTGTCATTGCAACAGATGAAACAGAGAAACCGAAAATTGAAATTAATAAAATATTTTGGAATATTCCACATATTACACCTAGTATAAGTCAACAACTTCGACTAAATAAAATAATTCAAAGTAATATTGACTTGCCAATTAAATTTAGAAGTTGGGAACTAATAGAATATCCCACCCTAAATGATTCCACCCGTCATACTTGGAATGTAAAAACTTCTACAAAATTAGAAAGTCCTAGACATATTATAATAGTCTTTCAAGATGATTGTAAAGGAAAATTGTTGAAAAATATGAGTCACTTCAATCATTGTAATCTAACAAATATTCGTGTCTTTCTGAATTCGGAACGATATCCTTATCATGATTTAAATTTAGACTTTGATTCTAATCGTTTTGCTACTGCCTATGAAATGTACGCTAGTTTTCAAGAATCTTATTATCATATACCGACAAATCAACCAATTTTTTCACCTGAAGAATTTAAAAATAATGCTCCAATATTTCATATTGACTGTTCTCGTCAAAAAGAGATCATTCAGGGGGGTTCAGTCGTGCTAAGGGTAGAATTTGAAACAAATAAAAATGTGGCTAAAAATGTTTCTGCTTATTGCCTCATTTTACATGAAAAGGAATTTATGTACAATCCTCTCTCGAAAATTGTAAGGCAGGTATAGTCTTCAGTTAATTGAGAGAGTACGCATGATCAGCCTTTGATATAAATATCTAATAGCAACGTATCTCTTCTAGTTATGTTAACTTATCAAGAGAGGTTAAAACTATATCTTAAAAATTTAAATAAACTTAAAACTGATATTCATTATTATCAGCAATATCAACAAATGATAAAGCGATTTTCTAATTTAAAAATATCCACTTAGACAATATGAAATTAGTTGTGGATATTCAAGGGTTTACATTAGAAAATAATAAATTTATAGTAAAGGAATTTGCTGCTTTTAATGGATCTAAGTTATGTCACCATGTTTTTAAACGACCATTTCCTCTTAAACTGCTACCACCGGATTTGCAGAAACAAGCTTCTTGGTTAATGAAACATCATCACTCTATTCATTGGAATACTGGATCTGTACCACTTGACAAATTTGCCAACATTTTTCAAGATTTACTTAAAGATGTTGATATCATCTACATCAAAGGTAAGGAGAAAGCCCAATTTTTACGAAAATATACAAAAGTTCCCGTGTGTGAAGTAGATGAACAACCAAAATTTGAATCAATGGAAGCTACCTGTTTTTATCATATGAATGATAAATGTATATGTGCACTTACAAATGTATATTTTTTATATAATAAGTTTTTAATGAATGAATAAAACAATATAAAATATTCAGTTGTTTAATTACAATATTATTTTACAAAACAATATAAAATATTCAGTTGTTTAATTACAATATTATTTTACAAAACAATATAAAATATTCAGTTGTTTAATTACAATATTATTTTACATAACTCTTTCATCCATTTGCGGTATCTCCTCTCTTATTTGAAGATATTCTGGAATTAAGTGATTAAGGTCCAATAACCATTGATGTAAATTTACTTTTTTTAATTCAGTTATTACACAGGAAATACAGATAACTGAACCTTCTGCAAAATCTCGACAGACTTTTGCTGCTTTTCTAAATCTGGCTGCTTCCTGGTAACATTCTTCTTCGGAATACCTAGAACTCATTTTCACCCTTCCGTAAATTGCTTCGTGTTCATACATCCATTGTTTCTCTTTTAGTTCTTCTATGATTGGAATTATTGCAGTTCTTAATTCTTTCATTTGATCACCAGAATTTGCTAACCACATTTTTCTTTTATTAATGACACCACTTGTTAAATACTGAAACATGTTGATATTCAGTCCGACTTTTATATTAACAAAATATCTACGTCATTATACCTTGAATTCTGGTTCTATAGCCGGGTGACCTATGTAAATAATCGAATCACCTTGCTTTTCTGTGTGGACTCAAATGTCCGAATTCTGTAATCAGGATACACATAATTAAGGTGTGGTTGACCTCTCCACCGAGACAACCTTGTTAGTCTTGTAATAGTCCTTAACCCGTAATCAGGTTAGAGTGTGGCCCAGACAACCTTCTAGACAGTGGTTAACCTCCCCACCCAGACAACCTTCTGACGTCACACGTGTTGATTATCTACTTTCCCATATGGTTCCAACTTAAGAAGACACACTGTAGAAACGCGTTTATTAGTATGAATATCGTAACAAATTTTACAAATTAAAAATATTATTTATTTATACTTGCTATTACGTTTTATTTTTATATAAGGACGGCTTATAGTGTTACAGTTTTGAATATATTAATAAAGAATAATTCGTTATTTTAATCGCAAAATAGAATATAGTATTTTTAATTTTACAATTATATTTTTATATATTAAAACTGTACACTTAATAAATTCATTAAAAAAAATCGACTAGTACTTTTTACTATTTGAATAAATACAAATACTAAATCCATTTTACTGTACTGAGTAATTGTATATTAATATGTTATATATTCTATCTTTACTTGGATGGTAAATTAATATGGACGATATATTTTCGTTTTTTTCTTTAATAATATTGTTCGTTTCATTTTATTGTACCTCCTAATATTTCTCCAATTATTTGGGTTCTCTACCACGTGAACAGTAAATTATTAAGGACGATACGTACATTTGTTTGTAAATGTTTCCTTATACAAACACTTAATCCAGTCTACTGTACTGAGTAATTGTATATCAATAACCCATATATTGTGTCTTTACTTGGATGGTAAATTAATATGGATAAAATTTATAAGGTTTATTTTAATGCAAACAATTAACGAATATATTATACTAAAAACGATTAAATTTTAAATATGTTTGTAAAATTTTCATGTAAATTTTACAGTATTGCATTCAAATAGTAAAACTTTTTTTATATCATAATCATTTAATTCAAAATTTCAATATTTTTTAAAATCTCTTTAATATTCCTTACTATTTATACGAGAACATATTTTGTAAGTTTAAAAATAATTCATTCTCTTTTTGTGATTCGTTATAATATTTGAATAAAAGTTAATATCGTATTTAAAAAAAAATTTACATATATTCGCATGTAACAATATTATCCTTTCGTAAATGTAATGTGATTTAAGTATTGCTATTAATTATGATAATCATGCTTTTTTTAAATTAGAAACATTTTTTACATATTTATTAAATAATCGATTAAATAACGACAATATTGTTTATTATGCTTTTTACTATTAGAGAAAAATTTTTCATTTATAATCATTTTTATTTAAATTACCTAAAATAATGGTAAAAGACAACAGCGTTTTAATAAAGATATTTGTATATGTTTTACTTTTTACAAATATGATCATATTATTTATATTGAATGCTTATTTATTACATATATACATATTTCTAGATGTTAAAATGTTAAAATATTAATTAGTTCAAAGGAAATAATATATTTCATATATATACTATTTGGCAGTTTTTTTATATATTCATTTGTTCCTATAAAAAAACTGTCCGTTATTATTCAATTTATAATTTAATTATTAATTGAATCGTATAACGCTGATGAGATCAAGGAAGATCGAAACAGTTTTATAATTAATTGCATAATGTAATGAATCATTTATTTATAAATAAAACATTTGAACAGTATTTTTAATTGTTTTTAACTAATTAAGGTAAGCATATACACTATATAAATACAAAAATAATTATTATATTAAATTTCAATATTTGTATTATTAATATTTCTTTTATTAATTTTATTTACAAATAAAACATTTCAATAACAGTTTTAAAAAACATTAACAAATTTAAAAACTTTAATGGTTGGAGTAGATAAACAAAAAAAAATCATCCGAAATATAAAAGTTCAGTAATATATTTGCGATATTTATTATTATAATAATTTCATTTTTGATATAAGAAAATTATGAATGAATTAATAAAATTCTTATAAGATTTATTTATAACCAAAAGTACTGCAAACAAAATAAACTTGGAAAAATTAGCGGGAAAATGAAGATTTTTTTTTAAATTTAACTTGTCTCTACTGCTGTGGTCATTGACACATTTACATTAGATATAATTTAATTATTAAATGCAAACTGATACTAATTAATTAGATCTTGTTTTGGAGGTTAATGTCTTTTAGGAACAATAATACATTTTCCGCTTTATTTAAGTTCAGAGCGTCGCTAAGTGATGCTTTTATTTTGTGTTTGTCTCGATAGGTTCTATATAAAGGGCATTCTATTAGTATATGCTTGACAGTTAGATGAGTAGAGCATGATTGACACAATGGCCGAGCTTCAGAGGCCATTAAATATCCATGGGTATATCTTGTGTGACCGATGCTTAGTCTTCTTATAATTATTTTGTCTTCTACTAGATAATGGGTTATTGAGATAGTTGATAGTCGGCTGAACTTCTCGTAGGAGTGAGTGCGTGTCATCCCAATGTGTTTGCCAGGTATCTCCGAGCAATTTTCTAATGTATGTTTTTAGGTCACTCTTAATTTGTATATTTACCTTTGGGTTTTCGGTTATTGCTTCTAATTTTGCAGCTCTGTCAGCATTTTCAATCCCAATGATCCCAATTGTGGGATGGAGCCCAGATGATAGTCACTGAAGTGCCTTGAGTGTTGAGCTTTTTATATATTTCGTGGATTTTCTGTACCAGTGGATGTTTAGAGTAGGTGATCTTGATTGCATGTATAGATGACAGAAAATCTGTGCCGATAGCTGCATTTTTATTTTCACTGTTTAGCAATTTAAATGCTTGAAGGATTGCAAAAATTTCACCGGTGAATATAGTGCAAGTATGTTGTAGACTGGACGTATACAGGGTGTCAAGTTCAGTAGTGACAGAACAACCGACTCCTATATTGCTTTTGGAAGCGTCGGTGTATAATATTTTATCGAACTGATACTGGTTAATTCATCCCAAAATGTTTTTCCAATCAGAAGGTTAGAGATTTCGTGTTTCCTGAACTCTAGTAATGTTGTGTCAATATGGGGTATAAGTTTTTTCCATGGAGGAATAGGCGTTATTGGATAAGGAATGGTTAGGTTAAGATCGATTTTAAGTAGTGTAGGTTTTAGGATGTCAATGATTGTACGTATGGATACTGAATAATTCGTCGGTTCTTCATAAGATATATTTAAAATTAAGGCGTGAACGGGGTTAATTGGATTAGAAGAAATTGAACTAAAATATGATTGTAACAAATATTGTCGTCTTAGCCATAGACGCGGTTCGTTAGCCTCGAAATATAAGCTGTCTACTGGGCTGGACTTAAAAGCAACGATGCATATACGAAGAGCTGTATTGTGGATAGTATCAAGAAATTTTAAGTTAGAGTTTGATGAAGACATAAACAAAACAGCCATAGTCTAATTTTGATCTAATTAATGCTTTGTACACCCTGAGAAGTACTATTTCATCGGCACACCATTTGTGACTAGATAGAGTTTTGAGAATGTTAATTCTGTTAAAACAGTTTCCTTTTATTTCTAGTATATGTTTTTTGAAGTTTAATTCTTTGTTAAAAATTAAGCCTAGGACTTTATGGTGAGTTACAACTGACAAAACATTCCCATTGAGTATTAGACGAGGGATTTGATCATTATGTCTTCTGCTGAATTTGATAATTTTAGATTTACTGGCAGAAATGGTTAAGCCCGTTTTTAAAGACCAGTCACTAAGGAGATTTATTGCAGTTTGAAAAGGACAGCATAGGTTGTTTCTGTATTCTTACCATGGCAGAAAATGATTAAATCATCGGCGTACATAGCGTGTTTTACAGGTAAATGGAAATTTTGGGATATATCATTGATAGTAAGAATGAATAGTGTGGGACTTAGTATAGAGCCTTGAGGCACGCCACTTGTTTGAACAAAGGATTTTGAGGTGTATCCGTTGGCACAAAGCGCTTAACTTCGTTGTTATTGGTCCAATTGAACCGCGGAAAAAACAGGTATTATCTATAAGTGGCGTAGATGTCAAATTTAAAGAAAAGCATGCGCAATGAACATATCCATAAGGGCATTAGCGCTTAACTTCCTTGTTATTGGTCCAATTGAATAGCGAAAAAGACCAGTATGATCTATAAGTGACGTAGATGTCAAATTTAAAGAAAAAACATGCGCAATGAACCTTGTCATAAGGGCACAAAGCGCTTAACTTCCTTGTTATTGGTCCATTTGAATCGCGGAAAAAACAGGCATCATCTATAAGTGTCGTGGATGTCAAATTTAAAGAAAAGCATGCGCAATGAACGTGGCCATAAGGGCACAAAGCGCTTAACTCCGTTGTTATTGGTCCAATTGAATCGCGGAAAAAACAGGCATTATCTATGAGTGACGTAGATGTCAAATTTACGAAAAAAATTGCTTGATCATGATTGGATAATTATGTCACGTGATCTATATCTAGAGGGGTTATTATATAATATTTATTAATAACGCTGTGAGGGATTAGTGCTTTAAGACATGCGTCAAGACAAGCATATTTGGGGTAAAGTCCTTAAATTTGAAGAAAGACTCAAGCAACTTCGTAAAGATATTAAACTATACGAAGACAAAGAAAACGTTATAAAGCAGTTGGGAAATTTAAATTTGGACAATACAAGAATACCTAAAAAAGTACTATGCTGTTACCCCTTAAGATGAATTCAACCAACACCAGTTCTTCAGGTGCCGGTGACGCCATGGATGGACAATTAAATGGTGAAATTAACAAGACATTTACAATATCGTGCCTCACGTTATCTGCTATATGTATTTTGTTACTAAAATTTCTTTATAAATGTATTCAAAGTAGGTTTCAATCCTCATGTAATGTTGCAATAAACAACTAAGAAAATATACGGGGTGTTTCATTAAAACTCAAAAATTCATTTCATTTCATTTATTAACAATAAAGAAATTATATTTTTTTAATTTAAACTTTTAACCACTTCACTTAGTCGACGGTGCTCCATAAGACAGTCGTGAATTATGATGCAGTAGGCTTTGCTGCCTGCTGGAAATCCAATATCCGTTTCGAGTTCGAGTCTCACGTCCACAGTGGAGGACTTCATGGTTTCTTCCTGTTTCGAGCAATCTATGATAAATAGGGCTCTGTTCTTGAACTCCTTGTAGGCCAGTATAGGATGTTTTTCGGCGGCTGAGCCGTGCATATAGCTGCGGTAAAATTCAGCATAGTTATGGTAAGCCATGGCGTAGTCGTTTTTGACAAAGTCCAACATGTTTCTTTCGTTGGGCCAATACTCTCCGTTCAACGACAGTCTAATGCTGGTTACATTGACATTGTCGAAAGCCATTGGATCTTGTGCAGTATTGTTTCGTTTATTGGTTTGGAAGCATACAATAACAAATCTTGGACGTTCAACGGCCTTAGTAGTTTTAACAGCCCAAATTTCTCTTCGCGAACCGCTCGTAACTGCAGGCAACTCATTAAGTTCCCATTTTCTGAACGGTATCAGTATAGGTCTATCTGTTTTAATGGCCTCCATCAATTTTATTTTAATTTCATCATTGGGATATATATGTTTGATTTTCAAATCAAGGGTTTCGATCTTAATTGTTGCAGAAGTGGTTGTTGTTGCTGTACCACTAGAAGTAGTTTTTTCTTTAATCAAAAGACAATCACTATCATCGCGAGCGCGAACCAATCGAATTGTTTGCCTTCCACAAGTGATCAGGGGGTAATCGTTGAATATGTTGAAAATATGCTTGAGCGGCACCAAAAAACTAAACGATTTTGTGGAAGCGTCCATAGGAGGGTTGGAAGTACCATTCCAACCAGCGATAGCCATGTGATTTGCATCTAATGCGCTGTCGTTGAGAAGAGCTCTTACAGCGCTCACTACTCCGGGATCACGAACCGTTTCAATCTCTCTGGCGCTCTCGCTGTATGTGCACGAGTCGAAGAGAAAGGCACAAAAGTTGGGTACTAGGGAAACATCTCCTCCTCCTGTTACCTCCAATTTACCCTTGATTTCGATCAATGACTCGTTCATGGCAAAAAATGAATCCACTTGATTGACAACAAATTCCACCACATCATCGTTGTTGAAGGACTTGATGAACGGTGAGCACGTTCGATATTCCATCCTTCTAATAGACTCATCATAACGTGGTTGTTGGTAGAGGTTAAAACTCGGATCAATGCTTTCGGTACGAGGACGTTTACCGTAGTTCTCCGCTTGTACGTATTGATGATGATTTGCCATATTTTGTTTTTAGGGTTAATCCAAGCGATTGAAGAAACAATTTATTTGCGGGTGTTAGCTCTCGTTGACGACCCAGAGGAGGTCTAGCAGTGAATGGTGTTATTGAACTGACCGCGTTGTTCTTATAATCTATCACCAAACCCATTTATTATCGTCCTACTAACTCTAGATGAAGGACACTTTGTTCTCCTCGAAAATTTATGGGCTTAAAGTTTTGGTCTACAGCCAGCACTGTGATGTTGCTAATTTCCCCGGTATTCGTAACAGGCAGATATATTGGGTTATTAGGTCTTTCCACAATTGCGTAGCCGGCGTCAACTGTAATCGGAAATTCAAAGATGGTGTGGACAGGCCTGTTTCCGTAGAAGGCACCTTCGGTAATGTTGGACTCAAAGCGAATGTTTGATACTTTTATAATGTTGACGGGGAGATCTGAAGAGTGTACAAAACCGGGGGCCAGTACCCTGTTGTTGGAAAATCCCAAAATCTGTCCAAGACTGTTGTTGTAGTGACAACTTTTAAAAGTAGTTGCGTGACGTTTGCTGTATATTTCACACTTGAGAGTGTTGTTGTTTGGCTTCAACGAAAATAGTGTATCATCCGTATTTGGAGCAATAGAATTTTGAATTAGCTTCTCAATGTCAGTTATTTCATAGCAACCGGTAGGAATCTCGACTTCTCTCAACTTTCCGCTATCGTTGTTTTCGTAGTAGAAAAATTTCTCACCGTCAATATTGGGTATCGAGTTGTATGAGTGGAAGCCAAGTACTGCTAGGAAATATCTCTTTTCAGAATCGAGCACAATTGGAGGCTGAGGTGTGAACGAAAACACGTGAGTTTGACTCGTTAGCGTCAAAAGCAAAGACATGAGTAATGTATATCAACGGGGAGGTAGTACTTAAATAAAAAAACTGCTTCAAAAAAATAAATTTATTTATAAGTAAATCCACAAAATAAACATGTTGGTATCTCATTACCGCGAACATCACCCCATCGATGAAAATTATAATTTTGACATGGTAAAAATTGTGTTAGTTCATTAAACTCCCGATGATGTTGCTGCTGCTCCATCATATAGGAATTGTAGACAGAGGTGTCCGCAGTTGATTTGTTTATAGTTTTGATATTGGTCGTTGTTGTAATAGATTCGAACATTCTTCCCCACATAGTTCACGAGTTCTTTCGGCGGCTTCAAGTCACCAAATGAATCGAAATATTCAACAACATTGTTTATCTTTCTATAAGCTACCCAATGTGTGCCCGGATTATTAGAGTCATCCAAATTTATGATGGCACATTCACGTTTCCAAGGCTGCTGCTGATGTGGTAGAGAGTCGCGCATGAAAACCCCTCTAAAATGAGGAATTTTTAAACGTTTGACATATCGCAAAAGGTCCACATCATATAGCGATCTATTGGGCAGCTTTATTGGCAGTTTTTTTGTTTCTTCATGTACAATCCAAAGCCTCCGCGAGCGTTCTTTTTCATATACAAGCCGGATCCTTTTGCGCCAATAACTTCCATAGCTTTATTGTGACGTTGATCTTCTTCCAATTTCTTTTGCGCATTCTTAGCATCGATTACGGTTTTAGCTATTCCTGCTGCCCCGCCACTGAGGGCTCCAATTTCCGAAAGACCTGCAAACAGGGGAATCAATGGTAGAAATCCTCCAGATTTTTTTCCTTCAAAAGGTATCGTCCTGGGTAGTCGAATTTGCTTTTTACCATCTGCTTTCCTTACGGCGATTTTCGCGGCTCTCAAAGCTTGCGAGGCGGCCTTCTGTAGGGTTGTGGAAGGACTTTTTTTCATAGCCTTTTTAACCTTGCTGATTACGTGATTTCTAAAGGAACTCTTCGTCTTCGTCTTCTGTCCCACCCCCATTCCAAGTTTACATTTGATCTTCATGCCACCGGTCACCGCCAAAGCAGCTGCTCTTTCTCCAAGCGTTGCGTCCTTTGATTTGACACGTGTCCAAGCTTTGTTTTCGAGTATTTGATCTGAGTAGTATAACTAGGCCGCTTTTGGCTCAAATTTGACCTTGAAACTGGCCTTTAAAGTGACCTTGGTGGTTTTGGAAAAGTTTCCTCGGAAAACGGCTTTGGAAAATTTTCTTTACCACCGCCCCCGACCTTGAAATGGGCCTTGAAAGTGGCCTTAATGCTTGTGGAAGAGCAGCCTTTGTAAAATGGCATTGGAAAATATCCACCGCCGCCGCCCCCGGCCTTGAAAATGGCCTTAAAAGTGGCCTAGATGGTTTTTTTGGAAAAGTGGTCTTGGAAAATGGTTCGCCCGTGAGCCTTGATTCTTGGAAGAGCCGCCTCTAAAAAGTGGCCTCTAAAAAGTGGCTTTTGAGGCCCACCCCCCAGAAATTATTCCAGCGAGCGTCACCGCTGACGCCGGCACTGTGGAGTCCAGCGCAGACACTTTTAATTGCTGCATAGACAACCGACCGTTTTACGTTGTAGCGTAATGTTGGTTGCCTGGTTACGCATCCATAATAAAACCACAAAGCATAAATAAGAGAGAGAGAGAGAGAGAGAGATTTATTCAATATAATACAAATAGAAAATTGCCATTTTTTTTAATCACACACACACACACACAAATTCATCTCTTCTAGTTCAATTTGGCTTGAGGGAAGCCGCCGGCGTCTCCTATCATTTTCTCCACACCGCTTTTAAATGCACTCATGTTTTGAACTATTATAGGTGTGTGCTACTCTAGCGACTCAGGACTCAGCGGCCAGCAGCGTTGTTGAAACCGGTGAGAGCGCGCCGCCGACCGCGAGGTCGGACGACCTCGCGGTCGGCGTTGCTCTCAGCCGGGTCCGCGCACCGGCCGGCCGCCGCTGCCCTCGCTGCTGGGATCCGCGAGCGCGCCGCCGACCGCCGCCGCCGCTATCACTCTCAGCCAGCTGGGACCGTGCGAGAGCGCGCTCTATCGCCCTGCGACGCCCTTCGTCAGCCTCGAGCGCGTGCTATCGCTATCGCGGTCGCCGCAGAGATTTTTACACAATATCTTTATCGAGCAAAATTTTTCACAATATTTTTTTCTACTGATTTATTAAAGACATATACATCACCACCACCTTTTATAAGTCGTATGTATGGGCTATTATCTAATAATAATAGGGGATAGTAAGTTTAAATAAAAAGAAAAACAGTTTTAATAATATATATATTTTTTTAAATGTAAATTATATTATAATAGATATAATGGATAATAGTAAGTTTTAAATGTCCAAGGATATTGATATCACTGATCCGGATGATGATGATGATGGAAACCCCAGGGGAGGGTGTCATGTGAATCATCTAATAATTTTCGTTTATCATCTAATGAATTTAAACCAATTTTTGTTTGATTTATGCTGTAAACTTTATGTTTAAACGATTGAATTGTACACTGTGAAATAATTTTATCTTTCTTTTCAATTAAACAATCCACATAATCTTGAAAACTTATATCATTTTTTACTACGGAACTTTTAATACCTTTTGATTTTTTAACTATAGATTTATCCTCAACTTTATACGTATACATTTTAGATCTTAAGCCTATGAAATGAGTTATAATTTTACCGTTTGTCTCATCCTTCATTAGACCTGGAACCTTCTTATTACACAGTGGAATTTGATATGGATTATTTGAGGCATAATCACTAGTGTCAAATCTGTCAATATGGGCATTAATCACCTCCTTATATACATCATTACATTTAATCTCATAGATAAAAGAATCTGTATCAGTATATAAGATCTTACAAGCGTCATTTCCTAATTTAGATAACATAAAGTCATAATGAAATTCATACATACATGTTTTTGAAATATCTAAAATAGACATTCCAATGTATATGGGTTTGTTGAATAAAATTTCTGATTTACGTAATTCAATAGCCATTAAATCATCTGAAAAAATGGTTCTACTATGGAACCTTGGACTTGCTATTAAATTTTTTGCACCATATCTTCCCTCCCACTGCGAAACTAATTTAACTACACGATGTTTTCGAATATTTTCCATTGTTTTACCGTATACTGAATTTACTTTTAATTTATAATAATCTTTTTCAAATTTGTTTGTTGTTTGTGCTCGAAACTGTGTATTTAAAGTTACGTATGGTTTTAACCATGCTGATTGTTTAAATTTTAAAACTCTATGTATTTTACGAATGACTAACCCATGATTTATTGCTTGTTTTAAAGCTCGATAATGAATAATGTATTTAGTTTTATTATAAAGCGTTGTTAAAAGTTTGCAAAATTTTGATCCTTCAGGTTTTCTGTGCTCACAGCAAAAAGGAAAATCCTTATGCATACTATGAAGGTGATGGGGATAATCTAAGTCAACCTCCAGTATATACCCGATGTCTGCGTCATCGGGAATACTCAATACATCTATATTTGTATCATCCCATTCAAATCCGCCATATGGAAGTGGTTGTGACATTGCCCAACCGTACAAATTATTGACGTCTACGTATAATAAGTACTTGTCAGGTTTAGATTTGTCATAATCATGCATATATTTATTATTCGCCTCGGAATAACGACAACAACATTGGCTAATCCCACCGCGTATCGCATTCTCAATAAATAATATCATATCAATGTCATGAAGAAGCTGTAATTTACATCCGGTATACCGTAACATGCAGTCCCAACTATATCCGGGTATGGTGTAGTAGCAGGCTGGGTCAAGGCCACTTGTACTATATCCGATTTTTCGAAATCTCTCAAAGACGTCGGCCAACAAAATAATGTCAGTTTTCAAATACAAATCTGAATATTCACCTAAATTTTTTATATTAAAATATCTCCATACCTTTTGAGCATGTTCATACTGTTCATTAGTAATATCTTTATTGTTAAGTTTATTAAAAAAAACAGATTGTGGAGGTAATTGAGTTTCCTTAAGCTTATCAATATTGTCAATGTAGTCGTATGGAAATACACCTTTACGTGTAAGTAAGTAAAATTGCTCTCGAGTACAACATTCAAATGCATACTTTAAATTGTTAAAGTCTTGCATATCCAAAAGGGATACTAATTCATCTAAAGACGTTCCTAAAAATCGCAGCGAATCTATAAAACGAAATTTAATACCGTTAGCCATGTGTTGAGTGAATGATATATACTTTTCATTATTTATTGGTAGTAAAGAAATTTTACCTAATTTAGCCAAATCTCTTATGATAAAGTGACTATCGTAACCGCTTAAATTATGGAAAACAATTGGAACTACAAATTGCTTTCTAAAATTCAAATTACATGAGTTATGAGCAAATCCTCGAAAATCTCCAGTAAAATGATCATGATCTCGCACGATAATGTCCGTTTCAACAAGTCTTTGTTCAAATATGACAAATATGAGCTTTAAAATTTGAAAAATTTTCTCTCATGGGAACTATATTCTTAAATTTAGATTCAACCATTTGTGCGCATACTACCATTTCATTGGCGAACCATTTCATACAGTCAGGACCTCGATAACTGTTAAAATATGACAGACTATTATCATAGTCACATTTAACATAGTAGCCACAACTGAATGCAATGTGTCGCTGATATTTAATCATGTTAATATTAACATTATCAAGAATCGGTTCTAATAATGATTCGAAATCAGCGTATATCACAAATGGTGTTTTTTGTTTGTAAATAAAATTCTTAAACTTTATAAAAGTTTCCTTCGGAATTGTAATTTTACATTCATTATTTTTTTCACATAATTCTATATGTAAATTCAAACGTTCTTCACTTGAAAAATAACTTAAACATCTATCACAGAAAAATTTTTTATGTTTTTTTCTATTGAGTTGATTACTTAATAATCGTGATAAGTTTTTTATCCAACAATAATGATATTTGATATCGATATGCTGGGTATCGTTAGGATCAGGCGCATCATAATCATTTAACTTGGGAAAATATTGATTTTGAATTAATAATAAATTTATATGTTTTTCCAATTTATTTTTAGTTAAACGTATTGGAACTACTATATACTTATTATTGATTAACTCCAATCCATATACATTTATGGATAAATTATTATTCTTTTCAAAAACATGTATTTTATTTAATTTCATTGGAATCTCCACATTATCTAAATTCAACACATTGCCATAATAAGGATACGATGTAACTCGATTAGAATTTTTTTCTGATGGATACAGAGCACTTACAATGCTCCAATAAAAACAGGCCAAGTCAAAATTAAAAATATTTACACAACTTAGTTTATTAGCAATTTGTTTTGGTAATTTAATTAACGATGAACTATCACCGCCGCCGCCGCAACCGTTTCCTACTACAAACTTATTAATATTAACTTCAAGCGAGATCACGGATTTTAATGCCCAATTTGACGAACGTTCCTGAAATTCCGATAGTTTAAATAAAATATAGTTGATTATATGATTAGTAAACCATTCAAATAATATTGTTGAAGAATCAATCGGGGCATATTTACTGTGAAAATATTTAAAATCTACTATGTCATTATCATCTACTAATTTTCTAATAAACTGTCCACAAAAAATAGTGTTTACTTTTATTAATGACATTTTTGATAAAACTTTTTCTACTTTTTCGCAAAAAATTTTAAAAGCATCCATTAAAAATGGTAGAACATCTTTATGTCTTAAATTTATAATAATCCCAGTAATAACGTTATTTTTGAAAATTGAAATTAAATCATTCCATTCTACTGAAGTCGTCGTCGTCGGTATATTATGTAATTTATTATATATAACTTTTAAATGACTAATTTTTGTTTGCCACAATCGAACTTGACCTGATAATAAATTAACATTCTTAAGTTTATCACAGCATAAATCAATCGCAATTTTTACATGTTTTAACCATGCTTCACAGTCTATATGAGGAAATTTTTCATAAAATTTTAAAATAAGTTTATCAATATCCTTTATTAATTGGTCGGACATTTTTTTAAATTAAAACTTACTATTCACAAACTTAAAGAGTGCTTTAGGGTTTCCTTTTTCAGCGTTCTTCTCATCGACGTAGTCACCTTGATACACCACAGAATATTTTCCGTTTCCCAATTCATCAACGTGATTCTTCAAAATAGATAATGATCGACGTGGTAAGAATATAACTCGATTCTCCAGTTCAAGCAAAATCGTTTCACCATATTTTGAATTAACCAATTTAGCAATGTAGATTTTCTGAGGCTCATTAATTGGCAGGCTTTTCAATGCAACCACCGGTTTATTTTCACCACCTTCTAGGAGAGACGAATTTATTTCATTTAAATTCATTTTTCTCTAAAATAATATGTACTTTTATTTTTATGCAAAAAATGAAAAATATTTACTTACATTTTTTTAACGCTTTAACACAAAGAAACTGATTTACTAGTAATATGATGCTGATGATGCTGCTTTCACAATGAAATTATTAATCAAACTGATTTATTAGCGACACGTGTACTGTCTTTTATAATAATAAAACCTAACCTCATATCCTAGATCTTAGCCTCAACCTTTTATTTCAAGGCTGCAATTTATACTCTACTGATGTTCGATAGCGTTTTTGCATCATTCAAGGTTATAATTTGTACTCTACTGACGACGTTACTCTAACTATAGTTCGATAACGTTTTAGTACATACACTTCCTAATCGGAAATTTTTCAAGTATTTTGTGGTCCTGAAAAGGACTGTTTGGGGAATTTCCCCTCTACAAGGTATTTTGTGGTCCTGAAAAGGACCGTTTCTGGGAATTTTAATTTCCCGACAAGATATTATCATCCTCATTCACATTTTTCATGCAGATTATACAGTTTTTAGTGAGATAAAATATAAATAAGACCTGTTTGCACCTAGCGCAAAGGCACATTTCAGGCTCTAAATTACTCATTCTCCCACTAAAATGCTGAAATGCATTCTCATCATCATAATAAAAGGGGTTAACCGTCTGTGCTTCAAGATAAAAACACCCTAAACAAAGCTTTCTACCATGACACACATAAAAAGTTTGAATCATGCACAACGATTCTGTTTGTACATTTGATAAAAACTCTTAACGATTAACCTCTTTTACTATGTAATCTTTTGGATCCCATGTTCTACTATCAGTTTCAATTCCATCATCTGAAATTGGTTCCTCGATATTGGCGGCGGCCATTTCAATGGAATCGTATGTGTTTGTGTGTGTTGAGAGCAAAGACTTGACTGAATTTTTTTTTTTTAGATTATAATAAAACTCTGATTTATATGTTTTTAATTTGAATTCTAATACTAATTAGTATAATCTATTGCATATGATATCACCTCATATGGTTTTCCGTTTTGCATAATCATTCTTACCGCCCTCGCTCGCTCTCATCGTCGTCGTCTTCATTTAAGAATAATTTAGTTCATTTTACGATCAGTTTGCTTTCGACAGGCATGAGTGATAATAAAATTAAAATATTAAGTGATATATCAATAGTACCGATCAAAAAAAAAAAAAAAATGTCTAATCCAGCTATGTCGTTGGAGTCGATAGTTGCTGCTGCCACTAGTGCCTCCTCTGATGTCACCACCACCGCCGCCGCCGCCGTCGATGACGCCACCTCCAACACTATCATTGAATCAGTAAGTTTTTGTTTTGTTTTGTTTTTTTTACACTTACTAAATTATTATTGTATAGGAATTTATGGATTTGACGTTCGATGCTGACGATTCCTTCATTAAAAACATATTTTCGGATGTGTTTTTGAAGGAAGAGGAGAACCCTCCAACGCTGTCGATGGATACACCACCTCCGCCGCCGCCGCCGCCTCCGATGACGCCAGATAAATAACTTTAACTCAGAAATTCTTTTTTAAAAATTATTATTTTCAAAATTAATCTTTTATTTAAAAATTCACAAAATATTTATTAAGTTGTTACATGTACAAAAGTCAGAACAAGAATGCATAAAAAATGAATTTACAAGATAAAGTGAAGAATGCAACGTCGGCTTTAACCTGAGCCGTTCTTAGTATTTTATGTAATGGTGAGCTTATTTCTTCATATAACTCCTCCCTCCTTAGGAGAAAACAATACCGATGAGGGGTTGTTTTCAAGTTGTACCCTTGGTGTTGTGTGATTTTCGTGTTTCTTGGATCTCTTCTTACAGGACCATATGCAAATGATGATTGTAATTATTACTATAGATGTTAGGCTTGGCATGTTCCATATTACAGGGTGGATCTCTTCTTCTTGTACTGGTTGGCTTGATTCTATTTCCTTTCTTAGTCCTTGAATCGATTTGAAGTCAATAGAATGTAATTTCAGAGGCATATTTTTATTTTTTATCGGATTGGCTGTCGGCTGGGTCCACTCTAATTTCGGTAATATCAGAGGATTTATACGAATTTTATCTTCCGTGTTTTCGTATAGATTGTTTTTTATTTCTACGCTGCAACCATTTGGGATTTTGAAAATTGTGTTGGCATTGATTACGATTATCCTTTTTCTTTCGCAATCTATACTGGCTTTAAGGGGATTCTCTGCTGGCAATACTAATAGAAATTGTGTGTTGATTTGTTCTATTATAGTATGATGCAAAACAGCGTTCTCTGCTTTACAAATTGGTTTTTCGGCTCGAATCAGAGGTATGATGCAAGTGTCGTTGGCAATCTCTTCACGTTGTTCGCACAGGTATGTATCTTCAAGTTTGGGACATGGGTTTTCTTGATATTGGTGGAGTGTCGTACTGAGTACAAGGAATTGGTTCGGTGGAATGAGAATGGAATTTTTGAATGGTAAGGCAATTATTTGGTAGGTCAGGAAGTCGCTATCAATCAGAATAGGAATATGAATAGCAAATATTATTTTTGAGAATTCGAATTTTACTTGGATTCCTGCTAATTCGTAATAATTATATGGATTCTTGAATTTAATGATTTTATTTTCGCCATGAATCGTTGAAACATGATTCACTAAATCTATTAATTGCTTTAGCGGTATAATTGAAGTATGTAAGTTACCTAGATGTGCAAACATAATAGCATTTTCTAAATTATCTACAAGGTTTATTAAGTTTTGGCAATTCAATATTATTTGATCGAGAGCATTCGGTAACCGTATATACATGAACATTTGGTCGGTGAAATTTTTTGACATATTGTAAATATCATTCAATCGTTTTTCTAACAATAGCTGATTTTGGTACAGGTTACTTATTGATTTGTTATAATGATCAATAAGCTGTATATTAAGAGAGGATTGCAATTTCAATTGGTGTGTAATTGAATTTTGATTTTCGATTAAATTTTGAATTTGCGAATTATACTTAATTTCGTCTTCATGATCTAAAGTTCCAAAAAGCCATTTACTTACAGTTCCAAACCCGTTAAATAATCCCCTTTTAGTTCTATTTGTATTTTTAACATTATAAAAGGCAAGATTATTTAGCTTTACCCTAGTGGTATTTAATAAATATTTTGCATGTTCAAACAGATTATATACTAATTCTACGTCTTCAAATTTTGTAAAATTTAGTGAAGTTTCTAACTTAATATAAAATTTTTCAGCATTTGCCAACTGGATGATTAATAAACTGGTGTCGACAAAATGTAGAAAAGTATGTTTAGTTTGTATTAATTTTGTTCTTCCTATTTCTAAGGGTAGTAAAGGAGAATCTAATTCTTGAATTTTTACATCGCTACTTTTGATTAGTGGTAGAAGTGGAAGGGCCAGGATCAAGGATATTATTGTCCAAGTGATTATCATTCTGTAAAGAAATTCGAACATTAGTGAGAGGTTTTTTGACTTTTGACTTATGAATCGTGCGATTTTTTGACGTTAAAATCTTTTTTAATGAATCTTTCTTTACTAATGATTTTATAAAACGAGGTTTTGATTTATTTCTAATTGCTTCTCTATTTTTTATAAATATTTCCTGTCCTTCTTTATATTGTATAGGGTTTTCTCTAGTTTGGTTACGTTTTTCTGTGATTTTGGTTTTTTGTTTTAAGGTTTTATTGTAAATAGTTTCGTATAGAGTTTGGAGTCGTAATTTTCGTTCGTTCAAGTATTCGTTTATTATATGTTCATCTGTCAAGTCGAAGGAGTCAAGAGCTTTCGTATTACCTAGAATTATATCGTAGGGTCGGTGTCCTGTAACACTATGAGTAGAGGAGTTATATCCGATAACAGCAAACTGTACAATCTGTTTTATATTCATGTTAGGATGCTGCATTTTTAATACTCTGCAGTTTTCTAAAAGAGATAAATGAAATCTTTCGACTGGGCTGTTGCTGTTTGAATTTTGAGGTGTTGTAAAATGTAATTTTATTCTATGCAATTTACAGAATTCCTTTAGTAATTCGCATTTAAACTCGGTTCCGCTATCACAAATTATCGAATGTGGTACGCCAAAGTGGGACACAAACATACTTAAACATTCTATAATTGTAGCCGAATTAAGAATAGGTTCTACAATGTAAGCCTGACCATATTTTGAAAATGAATCAAGTATCGTTAAAAATTTAGTTTTCATTATTTGGAAAACGTCTATATGAATAGTTTCGAAAGGTTTAGTAGGGGTGACAGTTAATGAAAATTTAACTTGTGGAGGATGTCTATCGTATTTTGCTTGATTACATATGTCGCAGAGGTTTATATACTTTGTAATGTCAGAATTCATGTCGGGCCAATAATACTTAATTTTAAGGGCATTTTGGGTTTCGTTAATACCGCGGTGACATGTCTTATTTTCATGATGGTACTTGATATAGTTTTCACGTTCTTCTATATCTTCTATATCTGTTACGAATTTTCTGGATATTACTAAGTTATAAGAATGATTTTTAAATGTATTTTGTAACGTCGTTATAAGTAGAGGCACGAGATCAATTTTCGAGTTGGGAATTGAGATATGAACACAATATAGTTTTTTCGGATCTACAAAGTCTTTGAAAAGGTCAATGATTTGTTTGTTGATTTGATTTTTATCGTCAGTTAGGTAGGCCGTAATGCGGGATTTATTTGTGAAATGTTTAGTAGTAATTACGTGAAAACGTGTTCCTTGTTTAATTATAATTTGTCTGTTGTATGAATTCGTAATATTTTCGGTCAAGGGAATCTCTAAGATAGGGTTCTCCGCTGCCGAATGTATTGTTTCTATATCGTCTTCTGAGGGAGTGTTACCTCGATTTACATCTTGTCGGGGAATCAGTTCTTCGTTATTGATGCCTAAATTTTCTCTTGCTACCGCTCTGTCTACGTCAGTCAAAGTTACAGTTTTAATTAAATCTTCGAGTTCGTCGTTTGGTTCTACTGGTTCGATCAAATCTTCTAGGTATCTATTGGTGACTTGGTTAATGTCTCCAGGTTCACCTAGTAAAGAGTCAATGTCATCGTCTAGGTTGTCGGATAAATTTGCGTTTTGTTGGTTCTCTAATACATTAATTTCGACTCTACTAAGAGCGTCTGCGTTTCGGTTTAAAATACCTGGTTTATAATGAATTTCATAATCAAATTCGGACAGTAATAAACGCCATCTTATGAATTTTGAGTTTGGTTCTTTCATATTAAAAAGATATTTGAGAGGTTTATGATCGGAAATTATATTTGTTTTCCGTCCGAATAAATAACATCTGAAGGTTTTTAAAGCAAAAACTATTGCCAGTAATTCTTTTTCAATCGTGCTATAGTTTATTTCGGCAGAGTTTAAAGTTCGTGACGCATAAGCTATGGGTAAATCACTACCAATTTTGCCTTGACTGAGGACCGCTCCAATAGCAAAGTTGGAAGCATCCGTAGTCACATTAAACGGTTTCGTAAAATCAGGATACTGGAGTACAGGAGAATTCGTTAGGATAGTTTTGCACATTTCAAAAGATTCTAAAAATTCCGAAGTATGTTCTATTTTCGCACCTTTCTTTAGACATTTCGTAAGTGGTTTGGTTAATTTTGCAAAATTTTTTATAAATCTTCTATAATAACCAACTAAACCTAGAAATGACTTGATTTCTTTGGTTGATTGAGGCAGGGGAAATTCTTTAATAGCTTGAATTTTCTTCGGATTCGGTTTTATGCCATTGGGTGTCACTACGTGTCCCAAAAACTCTACCTCTTTTCGTAAAAATTCACTTTTATCTAACTGAATTTTTAGTTTAGTTTCCCTGATACGTTTAAAAACTAATTTTAAATTTTGAATATGTTGTTCCAGAGAAGAACTGAATATAATAATATCGTCCATATATACTAAGCAAACTTTTCCTTGAAGGTTTTTGAGGACATTGTCCATGACTCTTTGGAAGGTTGCCGGAGCATTCCGGAGACCAAACGGCATGCGCGTATATTCGTAATGGCCATTCTCTACTGAGAACGCCGTTTTTGGTATAGAGGATGGTTCCATCTCTATTTGATGGAATCCAGAAGCTAAGTCTAGTGTAGTGAAGTATTGGCACCTTCCTAATTTATCCAGAATGTCTGTGATATTCGGAATAGGGTACCGATCTTCGATCGTTTTTTCGTTCACTTTTCGATAATCAATGACGACTCTGACTTTCTTACGATTACTGGCATCGGGCTTCTTTTCAACGACCCATATGGGACTTGACCACGGGCTTTGACTATGCCTAATGATACCGTCATCTAGCATTTTAGAAATTTGTCTCTGAACTTCGTCTTTGTATATAAATGGATAACGATATGACTTAACATAAACCGGTATTTCGTCCGTTGTTTTTATTTCATGTTTTACTTGATTGGTAAAGCTTAATTTTTCATTTTCTCTATAGAATATATCACTAAATTCATTACATAAACTAAATATTTCTCTTTTTTCCTCCGAATTTAAATGATTTACCCGAATTAAATTCTCGATATCTTGATCTAAAGGCTTATGATTAAAATTTTCTAAAATATTTTCCATGTGAAAAAATTCGAAATTATTTTTGTGCCACTCTGTAATAGGAAAAACTTTTATGGGTTGTGTTAACATAATTGTAATACGTTTATCAGTATTGTTTATTATTTCGGTCTTTGCGACGCCGTTATGTGATACAGTCAAAGTTTCTGGAAAGTAGAGTTCATTACATTTCATCTCTGGTACAATTATCTCACCATCCTGGTGACTGACCGGTACTTGTAATGCGAGTACTTCGTAGGCGTCGACCGATATATTATAGTTTGCTCTATTTATTTTATATAAAATGGGAATTTCTGTCGTTTTATTTTTTAATACATTATTACTTAAATCTACAGAAAATTTTAAATTGCGTAATTCATTTAAACCTAATAATCCATCAAAATGGTTGTGGAACTTAAATACTATGAAATTTAAAGTAACATTAGAATTAAATTCAGCGAAGGCGGGAATCTTAGCTTTATGTTGGGTGTGTTTTTTACCTATAGCAGTTATAATTAAAGTTGGGTCGTTGTAAATACTTTCTGGGAAATATTTTTCAACAATAGCTGGGCTTAACATACTGGACATGCTTCCTGTATCGATAAGAAGTTTTAAAGGCGGGTTTTGTATAGTAATATATGGCAGATCTGTTGAATATGAATTTGAGAAAATTTCGTTTATGTTTTGGGTTCCGGCAGGCCGGTTATCCAAAAAATTTCTATCTTTGATGTATTCATTATTATTGGAATTTGGGGCAGCTTGATTATCTTCAAAGTATGATTGATTATCTGACACGTGATTTTCAAGCTCGTAGTTGCCTGAATTAAGTGGATTTTCGAATGGATTTTCGAAATCCAAATTGTTAGTTTGATACAATTCTTCCGATACAAAATTAGGTTGATTATTTTGTCTGGGTTTGAATGCGTTTTGGTACGAAGTTGACATGGGTTGTGAAAATTGTTGATATTGTCTGGGTCTAAAAGTATTTCTAGACGTAGTCGACATAGGTTCTGGATTTCCGGAAGGTTTTTGACCTGTTGGGGCAAATACATTTTTAGGGGGTCCAAATACTTGTCTGTTTGTCGGATAATGTCGGTTTATTATACGAGGTTGTATCGGAATCGGTTGACTGGGAAATGTATTGGGATTTCTTTGAAAATTTATAGGAATTTGATTGTCTGGAGCCTGATTTCTCCGAGAAATATTACTAAAAGGATTTCTATTATTCTGGAAAGAGGATTGATTGTTTGGAATTGTAACGGGAAAGTTTTGTCGAATATTATTAAAATTTTGATTACCATTTCTGTTTTTATTTAGGTTAAAATTAAGTTTTGCCTGGGTAGGCTCATAAAATTTTAGATTAGTTTGTGAGTATCGGAAGTTTTCTTCTTCGGTAATAAATGCAATGGCTTGTTCAATGTTAATTGGATTCTTAAGTCTAATAATAGTTTGTAAAGTGCCTGATAGATTTCTTAATAAAGTACGAAGGGTCATTTGATCATATTGTCTTCTATATGATTCTTTTAAAGCAAGTGGTAATTCTGTCTCTGTAGAATTATTTACTCTGCAAACCAAATGGCTTCTTAAAACTTGTAATCTTCTAGCAAAATCTATTGGTTGTTCATTTCTTTGTGGATGTGCCATTAAAAGATCTTGCTCAAGACATTCGAGAGATCGTCGATCTCCGAAACATTGTTGCAGAGCTCCCTTAATAGCATTCCACGAATCTAATTCATTTCGTGAACCGACCAGTAGATTTGCTTTGTCTATTAATTTTGACTGAATAACTTTGATAATATAATTTTGAATTGTTTGATCATTTACTGCCGCGTATGTATTTACTACAAAGTCGCAACTACTAATAAATTTAGTTAAATTACTTTCATCTCCATCGTAAGAAGGTATCATATCAATATGAAGCTTTAACAATGAAACATTTACAGGATTAGTTTCCATTTCTCTTAAATTTACTACTCTATTAAAGTTTTCAACTAATTTTACTATATCTTCAGTACTCATATATATAAGTACTTTTTCTAATAAGCTAAAAATCTATTATTATTTAAATATTTGCTTTCACCTTAACCTATTCTAAAAAATGCGTGTACGATATAAGTATAGATATAAAAGGATATTTAAAGGAGTACCCAGCACTTACCTCGGGACTTCTTCTTCTTCCAGTGATTCTAGTTCAATAGACCTCTAGCCAGGAGTAGATTCCAAAAGGGAGGTTCTCGACGTCAAAGAGTTGAAACTCACGTAAATTTCGGAAAATCGGACTCGGTGCCGTGGCTTTTCGCGAAATTTCTACGCCAAATCCTACTGACTGCGCCAGATAAATAACTTTAACTCAGAAATTCTTTTTTAAAAATTATTATTTTCAAAATTAATCTTTTATTTAAAAATTCACAAAATATTTATTAAGTTGTTACATGTACAAAAGTCAGAACAAGAATGCATAAAAAATGAATTTACAAGATAAAGTGAAGAATGCAACGTCGGCTTTAACCTGAGCCGTTCTTAGTATTTTATGTAATGGTGAGCTTATTTCTTCATATAACTCGCCGGTAGCATCTTTAAAGAAGAAACGAAAACTAACTGAGGAGACGACGCGGAAATTATTAGACAGAGTTACTGAAAGATACAACTTTTTTTTAGTGTCGAAGCCTAGAATATTAAAATTATTAGAAGATAAAAAAAAAATTAAAAATGATATGTGTGAATTACGCAAAAAAATAAATCAATACGCAGTTAGATTAGATCAAATTGATAGTGAAATTTTTGCAATATCAGATTCTGAATTTTTAAAATAATTTTTTGTTGCATAATTCACACATATCATTTTTAATTTATTTTTTATCAGATATTTTAATATAATAAATTACTTAGATCAAAATCATTGTGCAATTTCGGATTCAAAATTTTAAAATCATTTTGTAACTCTTGTTGTTCGCTATAGAGTCCCATCTCTAACATTAAATATGAACGGGTCTCGTTTGACTCGATGACTACGACTACGGCGACGACGACGACGTTGAGATAGGTTATTAAACCCATTGTTGTTGTTGTTGGCAAATCTATTATCACGCCTCGCTTAAAATCTCAGCGGTTGAAGGCGATAGCGATTTTAAAAATATATATATTATTAAAACTATGTTTTTTATTTAAACTTACTATTCCCCTATTATTAGATAATAGCCTGATCACCCCCCCACACACACACACAACTTATAAAAGGTGATGTATATGTCTTTAATAAATAAGTTGAAAGTAGAGAATGTCATTAGTAGTTGAGTACAGAACTAAGCTAAAAAAATATTGTGAAAAAATTTCTCGACTAAACAAAGATATTGTGTTTTACGAAGAAAACAGGCAAGTTTTAAAAGATTTATCAAATTTGTGTTTAAATGATGGTCCTATTAAACGCAAATTATGTGATATTAACAGCGATATTCAACGGTTTGTTGTATACAAACATACCTAATGGAGTGTCTAATATAGCGGTATGTTTTAATGAAAACCAAAAAGAATGTAACCGCTCTGAATGGCAAATGATGGGTAGAACCTATTTAAATGATGGAAAGTTACAAGTTTTTTACGTAAGATTGCCCTCAACACCATCTGAATTATATTACAAGTTGAAATTATTATTTCCGAATAGAAGTGAAGGTGATCAAGAAAAATGGTATAAAATTGGTGAAACTATCACCAATTGTACTTATCCTCTAGGCATAGGGACTGGAATTGGGGGATTAGTAGGAGGAGGAGGAGGAGGAGAAGTCGATCAACGACAATTTTCAATAACATGTGCTACATTTGGTTTAATGTTATTTATAGCGTTAAAAATGATTGTTAAATATTTAAGGAAAATATTAAATAAATAATATATATGAGATATGTTTTATTTAGTGTTTTTTAGTATTTAAGGGAAAATAAAAACATAAAAACAGTTTTATACACATTTATTTATAAAACATTTTATACATGTTTATGGAAAAAAAATTTAATTAGGTAAAATAGTATTAGTAAACCAAGAAAGTAAATGATCCACGTTTCTTTGCGCACACATAAATTTTCCTTTTGAATGATGATGGCAACACTGCTGTGGAATTGTCTGTCGAAAATTTTCTGTATCCCATCTAGTTTTATCATACTTGACTACATCATGGATGATAGGAAATATTTGCAGTTCCTCACACTTACTTTGTAAAAATGAAAGTTTTTGTTCACCTCTAACGTAAATTATGTCTGCCGAATGAAGTAGGTAATTATTTAAAATGTCATTAATTTCGCTATATTCAATATAACCGGAGTTAAATCGAATTCCGTGCAGATTTTGCTCTAAATAATTCACTGTCTTTTTATCACTAACACTAAGATTTTTAAATTGTGTTGGCGATTTAAATAGAAAATTTAATCGCTGTTGTCCAATATGAATGGAGAGCTCTTTTGGATGAAACACTTTTTCAATAATAAAACCTTGAATATCTACTAGTGCCACTCGCATGATGATTGTAAATCAACTAATTTTAATTATATTAGGGGAGGCTTTTTTATATCTTCTGTGAATCGTGTGTGTGACCTACGATACACCTTGATATTATCGAAGTATGTGAAACCAAGGTCGCAATAGAAACCTTGATGTTACCGGAGAGATAGAGCGAAGTATGTGAAACTGAGGTCGCAATAGAAACCTTGATGTTACCGGAGAGAGAGAGAGAGAGAGAGAGAGAGAGAGAGAGAGATCTGGAGTCAACACCTATTATTACGAGAGGCTTTTTATTACTTCCGTGAGTGGGTGATATTCCATGAGACAGTAGTGAACTATGATGCAATAAACCTTGGTGTTATCAGGGAATCCTACGTCCGATTCAATTTCCAACTTTACATCAACGGTTGATGACTTTATAGATTCTTCCTGCTTACTACAATCTATGATAAACAATGTACGTAATTTAAAATCCGAAACGGTTAGAAGGGTACGTTTTCGATTAGAGTTTGTGTAGCTAGGATAAAATTCTGTATAGTTGAAATATGCATCGTTGAAGCGGTCACTAGCAAAATCAAATTGCGAACGACCATTAGGATAATAATCGCCATTTAACATTAGTCTAATATTACGAATATTCAAGTGATCAAATGTTGTAGGATCAGCTGTGGTTATATCACGTTTTTCGGTTTGGAAAAATATCATGACGTAGCGAGGTCTTTCAATAGCCGTACTGGTTTTCACAGGCTAGATATCTTTTTTAGCATTTGGCGTGATGGCTGGCAATTCATTAAGCTCCCATTTTCGGAAGGGTATTAAAATAGGCCGGTCCGATTGAATTGCCTTCAACAGTTTTTCATTTACTTCATAATTGGGGTAGATATGTTTAACTCTTACTTCAATGCTTTCAATATTTATTTTAACTGTAGTTACCGATCCGCCATTTTCCTTAATAGTTATACAATCGTTATCGTTTCGAGCACGAACAAAGCGAAAAGTTTGTCTACCACACGTAATCCTAGGATAATCATTGAAAACGTTGAAAATATGCTTTAGCGGTAATAATAGACTGAAAGATTTACTATTCGTGAGAATTGGTGATGAGGGATAATTCCAACCGGCATAGACATGTGACGAGAGTCGTCCTGGGAATAGCAGGTATAAGCGCGAACGGTACTAACAATACCAGGATCTCGTACCGTCTCGATCTCTTTGCCACTTTCGCTGTATGTACAGGAATCGAATAGAAATGCTCCGAAATTTTGAGTTAATGAAACATCACCCGTTCCGGTAACTATTAATTTTCCCTTAATATCCAATAGCGAATCGTACATAGCAAAGAACGAATCCACTTGGTTGATAACAATTTCCACAATGTCATTGCAGTTAAACGATTTCACATATGGACCATAGTATTTGTATTCACATTTTCGAATTGATTCATCTATTACGGGTGACCCGTATAGATTAAACATCGGTAATTTCTCAGCTGATTCAGCTACTTTTCTTTTCTTGTAAACTATTGATGATGATGATGATGACATGGTGGTGTGGGGTGGCACGTTGTCAACAAAGAATCTTCTTATACTAATAATTAATTGTGTTTTCACCGCTCATAACCATTTAGGTTGAGGTCTAAGTTCCAATACTAGTGTACTTGTCTCACCACGGAAATTTACTGGTTCACCGTTTTGATCGACTGCCAGTACGGTAATATTAAGAATTTCGCGTTGAGGAATGACTGGTAAATACAAGAGATTTGAAGGCGTTTCGTCAATTATATATCCAGGATCTGATTTAACGGAGAATTCGTAGATTGTATGAGCAGGTGTGTTTCCGTCAAACGCCCCCGTCGTAATGTTACAGTCAAAACGTACGGTTGACACTTTTATAATATTGACGGGTAAATCTGACGAATGTATCTGAGCCGGAACGAGATTTTTTTCGGAAAATCCCAACGTACGTCCAATATTGTTAGGTTCCTTAAACGATATGGTATAGAATTTGCTGAAAATTTCACATTTAAGCGTATTATTATTAGGCCTCAATGAAAAATCTCGATCTGGATCAACGGAATTCTCCAAACCCATTCGATGCCGAATAAATCTCTCAATATCTGAAATTTCATAACTACCTGCTGGAAAGGCAATTTCGTTTAATTTGTTGTGTGCATCATAGTAGTAAAATTTTTGACCCTCTTCAATGTTCGGTATGGAATTATATGAATGAAACGATCTCAACGCTAGCTCATATTCTTTTTCAGGATTCAAAACGATGGGTGTTTGAGGTTTAAATTCAAAAATATGATTGGTGCTATTGACTCGCAACAACTGAGACATAACGAAGACTAACGAATTTTTAATAAATACAATAACTTAAATATATTCTTTATTTAAACTCTTTAAAACAATATATACATTTTGATTGCATTTGTGTACCACATACATCAGACCATACATGTCGACTGGAATTCGTTTGACATGGTAAAAACCGTTTTAACTCCATTCTGTACTCAACGGGAAGGCTATACCAGACTGTCTGTAAATCACTCACGTTCAATAAAATCATTTGAATTGCATCCTCGAGGTAACGACGACGACGACGACGACGATGACTATGACAATTCATCACGTAAAAATTTCAAGCACAAATGTCCACAATTTATTTGATTATAAGTTTGATATTGTTCGTTGTTATAGTAAATTTTGACGGGACGATTACGACTATTTAAATAACGAACAAGTTCTATAGGCGGCTTCAAATTACCAAATGAATCAAAATATTCAACTTTGTCGTTCTTTTTTCTATATGCGATCCAGTGTGTTCCGGGATTTTTCCAACTATCCAAATTTACGATACCACATTCACGTTGTGCGCGTACTCTCCTAGGTAGAGTATCGCGCATGAAAACACCTCGAAAATGAGGTATTTTATAAAGTTTAGCATATTTCAGTAATTCTTTATCGTATAATGCTCTATTAGGTAGCCTTAATGATGATGATGACGTCGACGTTTTTTTTGAGGTTTTTTTTTTTTTTATTTTCAAGATACAGACCGAAACCTCCTTTGCTATTCTTTCGTAAATACAATCCATGACCGATAGCTTCCATCGCTTTATTGTGACGTGTCTCTTCTTCCAGCTTCTTTTTCTTATTTTGAGCGTTTACGACGGAAGAAGCTATACTGGCTGCGCCTCCACTTAACGCCCCAAGGGCACTAAGTCCGGCAAACAAGGGAATGAGAGGAAGAAATCCTCCAGATTTAGAGTCAAATGGAATAATTCTAGGTATTCTAATATTATTTTTACCTCCGGCACGTTTAACTGCCACTTTGGCTGCTTTTAAAGCCAACGATACAGCCTTCTTTAATGTTTTGGCAGGTTTCATGGATTTTCCAATTTTTTTTACAACGTGAGTGTTAAAGGAACAACCCATACCAAGTTTACGTTTGGTTTTCATTACTCCGGTTACAAGTAGAGCGTTACCACGTTCACCAAGACTAGCGTCCTTTGATTTAACGCGCCGCCACGCTTCTTCTTCTAATATTTTATCGGCTTTATGACGTTCGTTCAATGAATCGTTCTGCGAATAGGCGATGTCGTGTTGTTTGCACGCAGCGTCTAGCGGATTAATACCCGGATCGCCACGTGCCAATCGTTTTTGTAGTTTTGTTCCCGGACCACAGAATTGGTACCCCCCACTTAAATGGATTTCAAAGGGTAATTTATTAATCAATGTATTTAACACACCCTCTCCTTCGTGCACAAACATTGAAACTAATAAATGAGCGTAACAGCTTCGATATTTATAAGACGATGAAGGTGATTCAACAAGTGCAGTCGTTACCAATCGAAAATTTAGACGATTTTCAAGACAAAAAGTTAAATGGTATTAGTAAACATGGTCCGTTGTTGCCCGACTCGTTTCGCGCCATAATCTGCGGTCCGAGTGGCTGTGGAAAGACAAATGTAATGTTAGCCCTGTTGTTTAATCCCAATGGTGCTAAATTTGAAAATGTTTACGTATACTCAAAATCTTTATACCAACCAAAGTATCAGTTATTACAAACAGTAATGACTCAAGCAAAGGGTATAGGTTATTTTCCGTTTAAAGACAACGATGAAGTCATCAGTCCCACTAAAGCCAAAAAAAACTCCATTTTTATTTTCGATGATGTAGCATGTGATAAACAACAAAAAATTCGCGAATATTATTCCATGTGTAGACATAAAGATATTGATGCTGCCTACTTATGTCAAACATATTCAAAAATCCCGAAACAATTGATAAGAGATAATTGTAATCTGATTGTGTTATTTAAACAAGATGAAATTAATCTAAAGCATATATTTGAGGAGCACGTCTCACCTGACATAAGCTTTAATGAATTTAAAACCTTATGTTCAAAGTGTTGGATTAATAGGTACGGAACGGTAGTTATCGTAAAAGATTTTCCCATTAACAATGGTCGCTATCGAATGGGTTTCGATAAGTATATAAAAATTTGTTAATTTGTGTTAAACGTCACTGTATGGAATGATGTCAGACGATCGAGTTGCTGTGGCTACACATAAACGAAAAGTTGCTGAACTAACGCGTGCTATACGAAAAAAATATTTAGCATTGAAATTAAATCGAACGAATGTGGACGATTCAATCAATAAACTTTTTAAACCAATAACCGATCCGTTAAAAGAAATTGCTTTAAAAAAAACTACTAGTGCTGCTGCTGCTGCTGCTACCGCCCCCATACAAGTAAAGAATGAATCATTTATTAAAAAAGAATATAAGACGCATCCTACTAGTACTAAATTTCTCGATTTAGAAGATGTTGCCGAGTTTAATGAGCCCAGTATAATAGAGGAACCTAATTTATCACCGAAACGTTCCACTGAACCGTCCATCGAATATTCACAGGATGTAATAGATGAATATCTGGATCAGTATCCATCAATAAGTCATACTTACGTTAAAGATTACTGGACAAATAGCGATAAAATTGATAGAAAATATGGTCCTACATATGATAGTGAACAAGATAATTGGACACTTGGTAATAGAAGAATTTCCTTTGATGTTAAAACCGGTGCTATCATGTTGTTATCGGAGAAAGACTTTTCGGGAGGATATGTGAAAGGAACGCCAGGACTTTATCAATTAATATTTTATTCTGATCCATCGTACGCTCCCGATGATCTCGTAAACTATAAAACCATATTAGAACATACGGGTGCGCACTTGAATAGTAGAGGACATTTAAAAGGAGATAACAGTATAAAATGGTATAACATTATAAAACCTTTGGTTAAAACCGTAGAAAAAAGTAAAAAATCTAGTCTCTCAAGTTTAGTTCAACATTTCGCCTCTTCATCACCGAAAGAAGGTAAAGGAATGCATTTAGAATATAATAATGCACCTATAGAATATATTTATTGGGACGACCCCCGAGAACTTATTACTAGATTGAGACTGCTTATCGCATCTAAAGAGGCAGGAAATACTTCGCATAACAATGAGATTGTTGCCATAATGAATGAATTGAGGGAGGCTAATATGATAAAATAAGTTTGCACATCCACACGAATGTCATTTCAATGATGAGTGTTGATAAATTCGGACGTCATTCACGTTCGCGTGCATTTGCATTCAAACCATCTATTGTACGATTGCCGCACACCTCTGATGGCAATTTAGATATTGAACATTTAAAGTTATGCAACGTTAAGGGGCCAACAATTGATGAAGATGCCGCAAACCAAAAAGTATGTCGATTCTATGATAACAAACCTTTCAAAATCAATAGATCGAATATTGGAGAACGTTAAAAATATGTCTGATGCTATGGTAGATATGCAAAATAATATTAATGAAAATATGCAGTTTATTTCGAAACAAGAACAACAAACTACAGATTGGGTGACAAAAAAGTATGTTGACGATTCTTTGCAAAAAAGTATTGAAAACGCAAATAATAAATTATCAATAGAGCTTAAGTTATTTCTTAGAAATAACCTTGTTGATAATTATTCAGAGATTAGAAAAAATATTAAAAACCTTGAACAAAATGTAAAGAAGAATCAAGAGCAAATTATCAAATTAATTGCGGTATCAAGAACTACTTTTACGCCTACACCATAAATAGTAAAATTATAAATCAGTCTATTTATTATCATGCCAATCGCGTCGACGGTTACGTCACCGGAGAAGATTCAACTTGTTAATGAACTTCATAAATATGCACGAAAAAATTATCCGAGACGACGTACCGTCATCAAAGGACTAGATGATTTATGGCAAATGGATTTAGCTGAAATGAGTCGCTATGCATCGCAAAACAAAGGTTTTAAAATGATTATGGTTGTCATTGATTGTTTTTCAAAATTTCTATGGACTAGACCGCTAAAAACGAAAACCGGTGAAGAAATTGCCAAAGCATTTGAAGACATTTTATCGCATACGAAACATCGCCAGCGTCGTCCGAAAAATTTACAAACCGATCAAGGTACGGAATTTTTTAACGCAAAATTTAAAAATTTAATAAAAAAGTATTCCATTAATCATTATAATACGTTTAGTGTTAAAAAGGCTTCTATAGCAGAACGGGTAATACGTACTTTAAAAGAAAAATTATATAAGTATTTCAGTTTAAACGGAACCTATAAATGGGTTGATTATTTACCCAAGTTAACTCAAGAATATAATAATACGAAACATAGCAAAACGAAACTTAAACCAAAGGATGTGAACAAGACTAATGAAAAGATTCTTTTAACGAAAAGATATTCATATCTGAAAATTGCCGGACCGCGAAAATTACAAGTCGGTGATGTTGTACGCATAAGCAAAGCAAAGCATGTGTTTGAGAAAGGTTACACACCAAATTGGTCTACTGAACATTTTAAAATCATTAAAGTTAAAATAACCAATCCCGTTACATATTTGTTGGAAGATATGCGTGGTCAACCAATCATCGGAGCTTTTTACGAAGAAGAATTACAAAAGGTTAAAAATCCTGACATTTATCTCGTTGAAAAAGTGTTGAAGCGAAAAGGTAGAAAACTTTATGTCAAGTGGTTGGGGTTTGACATTACGCATAACAGTTGGATAGATAAGGATTCGCTTAAATAACAAGATTAACAATACATCTCAGTCAGTTGTATAAAATGTGTTCAACGTATAGTTCATCATCATCCTCCGGATGTACTTCAGAAAGTTCTTATAGCGATAAACAAATGGATAGTGATTATTATAAACAAATTGATCAAGTCTCCAAAAAAATGTGTGAAAACGCAATCGATTTTGAGCATACTTTACTGTTGTATAAAGAGTATTCGACTGGAACAGCGACAGTAGGAAGCGGTCTTAGTCCTGCGAGAAAATTTGAACCTGCAATTGTTTTAAGTCAACCCTTTCGACCTCATCAGCAAATGTCTTTTGATACATTCGAATGGTTAGATCTTATGTCAATGTTGAAAGTTTTGCTTAAAAATTTTTTCGATGACTCACTTCCTCAATTTCCTGATGAATATGATTCTGTTGAAAATCTATGTGGAAGAAATTGTAAAGTAACTCAATATATAATGGATGATACAAAATTTCTAAGTATAAATAAAAAAAACGTTTGTATTGAATTGACAAAAGACCAAGTTTATTATTTGATTGATATAGATGAAAATTTGTTGTGCTATTACATTGAAGAATTGAATAATGTTAATTTTAACAATTACTACTTTCAAGTATTAAACATAATCAAACCGTATTTTGAAGACTATGAAGAAGAAGAAGAAGAAGAAGTTTGGAAGAATATATTAAAAAATATATTAAACTTGACTGATCCATTATTGGCTACTGCTCTCAGAGAATTTATTTATTTTTATAAACATAAATTTATAAATGCCTTACAAGGATTTGCTGTAGAATAAATTATATATAAATAAATCGTCTTTTCTTTTATACCTCTCATTCTCATTCGATATGTCGATAAAGATAGTTGTGTCGTTGTTGCTCTCAATATTATTGGTAATTCATTGTGAACATATAAATCAAGAAGATGCTATTTCTTTTCTAAAACAATATGGTTACATAACCTCTGTTAGTAATAATAATAGTTTAGAAAATTTCGAATCGTATTTAATCGAGTTTCAAGAAAAATTTAATTTACCTGTTGATGGTACCTTAAATGATGAAACTGTTCGATTAATGAAGCGACCAAGATGTTCTAATTATGATGAAAATATTGGATATGTTGATGCATATACGGTACACGGAAAATGGAATAAAACTAATTTAAAATGGCATTTTCCATCAGTATCAAGAAAGTACATTACAGTAGCCGCAAAAGCTTTCGAAATTTGGGCTAAAGATTCAAAGTTTACATTTACCAATGTTAAAATAGCTATACCAAAACCGGATATTACCATAACCCTCGGAAATAAACGTCATAGTTTTCGAACAAGTTGTTCGGGTAAAGCTGAATGTCCACAGAATTTTGATGGACCTGGAAAAGTTTTGGGTCATGCCTATTATCCAAGGGACGACAGCAATTGCATTGAGGTTCATCTTGATTCTGATGAAAATTGGAATTTTAGCTTGAATATCACGAATGTTCCGGATAACGAAAACAGTTTATTGGCAGTTTTAGTTCATGAGATAGGTCATACATTAGGTTTGGGTCATAGTGGCATTGAAAATGCTATAATGTATCCATGGTATCAAAGCGATATATTCTCATTACATGAAGACGATAAAATGGCTCTTGAAGCACTTTATGGCCCTATACCAACACGTCGTTATCTGCCAATTAACCCTACTACTACTACTACTACTACTACTACTACCAGTACTACAACACCCCCACCACCTCTACCTACTTCAGATAATTTATGTAGCCTTAAATCACCTGATTTTATCTTTCTCGCTAGCACCGCATCGTTTCCCAATTATCGTTTATATATTGGAAGTGGTCGTAAGTTATGGAAAATTGATCTTAATGATATGCGAATACCACAACATTTTGATTTAATTGAATCATATCTTCCTAAAGAAATAAAAACATCTACTATAACTCACATTTTTCAAAATGCTGTAGGAGATCTGATTACCTATGCTAATGGAAGATGTTATGCAGCCTCGTTCCCAGAATTACATATTCAACATGATTTTATTTTACCATTATCTAAAGACGTTCTAATAAATGCTATATTTCAAACAAATAGTGGAAGCATTTTTATATTTTACGATAACACTTCATACATTGAGTTTCTGGAAACACCTCAAGAAATACGTAATCGTGGACGAATAACAGATAAATTTCCTGGGCTTCCACCCGGTATTACGTCAGCGTTTAGATTTACAGATGGTTACATTTACTTTTTTCAACAAGATACTTATTGTCTATTGCGATTTATAGTAGAAAATCGTTTCGATTTACAGATGAAGCAAGCTTGTACGTTGGCCTAAACAGGGAGGGTGCGCCCAGATGGGTTACGAAAATTTATTAATGTCAAATCCCGTTTTATAGTTGTTCAGGGAACAAATAGTAATAACATTAATATTAGGTAAAAATGTTTATCAGATTTTGTTGGTGTCGATCCGTAAGTTAATGACTATTAGGTATAGGGGAAAAATAATTGATGACGTTAAATTCAGGATTTGATCTACCTCTCTTAATACTAAAGACTTGACGAACAACTGTATTACAAATTCATGATCAGGAGATTATTTACTCGATGTTTTTCTTGAACTTGAATAGTCATTAACTTAGACAGCGATAAGTTTTCAGAAAAACCCCGAGTCAAGTCGCTTTCTCTTCTGTCATTTAGAAACACAAATTGTCTTAATAACACTGTAATAAATGGATTAAGGCATTCAATTACGATTAAGGCATTCAAATTTAAAGTGAAATTTATCTACCGGATTAAGGGAACAGGTAGTCTTAGGATCGAATTTACCATGGTCGCTTTAGTTTAGTTTTGAAGTTTATGTGGTTCGGTACTATTTTAAATAATTATAGAAAATGAATGAGTTAGTGAATTGTGATCAGTGTTCTTCCGAAATAAATTTGGACAAACAGGAATTCGAAAACCGAAAGCGTAGTCATCTTTCTAGTGATGCCAAGGAAATAGTTCTAAACGTTTATTCTGGTGAGTAATTGTAATTATACTTACCTGTAAAACATATTACGTATGTAATATAAAAATATATTTGATTTTGACACAAGTCTTATTTACAGGGCTAAAAAATGAATTGTCTTCCTCCGAAGCCCTAAAAGAAACTGTTTTTTTAACAAAAGTGCCACAGTCAACTGTATACAAAATTATTCATGAAGGGGTTCAACCTAGAAAAAGGCGAAAGGATTCTGGGTCATCTCATTCTATTCCACAGGTTCTTTTAGAACCGATTAGAGAAACGATTTATAATATGTTCTCTGTAAATAGTTTTCCTACTTTAAACACATTATTTTTACGTCTAAAACAAAAAATGATAATAGAAGACTGTCATAAAACGACATTATGGAGATTTTTAAAATCCAACGGTTTTAAATTTAAAACCATTGACAAAAGACAAACCATCATGGAATCCAGCCGTTTAGTAAAATGGAGAATAGAGTATCTTAATTCTATTACTCAGTATCGGCGAGAAGGCAGGGACATTTATTTTTTAGATGAAACCTGGTTCGACACTCACGATATCCAAAAAAAATGTTGGACTGATGGAAGCTCAAAATGTAATGTAGACACTCCTCCATCTCGAGGAAAAAGAATATGTATTTTGCATTGTGGTGGAAAATCAGGTTGGGTAGAAGGAGCTCTCTTGTTGTCTGCAAAGGATGTACGGGATAGTAGTTTAGACTATCACCAGGACATAGAAAGTACTCTATTTGAAAAGTGGTGGGAGACTACATTATTACCAAAACTGAAAACTAACAGTGTAATAGTTTTAGACAACGCCCCGTATCATTCCCGGTTGGTTCGAAAAAAACCAAATAGCAATTCTACTAAATCCGTCATTCAAGACTTTCTGATGGAGAATGATATATTTTTTGAACAAGATTACACGAAAAAACAGTTGTTGGAACTTTTACAGTTAGTTGATTTTAAACCAGAATTTGTTGTTGACAACATCGCAATAAATCAAGGATTTAAAATTTTACGTTTACCACCCTACCACTGCATACTCAATCCTATAGAATTGTTATGGGCACAGTTAAAAAATATTTCTCGATCAAATAACTCTTCTCCTAAGTCCACTTCTTGTGTCATCAATGTAATAAGAAATGCATTTAACGATATAACTGTTGACAATTGGAAAAACGCAATCCAACATGTTAAAAAAATTGAAGACAAATATATGACATTTAATAATACCATTGAAAAAATTATAATAAATTTGGACGATACAGACGAAAGTGATATTTCGGAACCTAGTGACTGTGAAAGTGATTTAGAAATGTAGACATTTAGGTATAGGTATTTCTACCAAATAAATCGAGTTATTATTTTTTTATTAATAATACTTAATTAGTTTGAATATTTTTGTTAGCTAAACATGTCTATAATATTAATCTTTTTGAAATGTATACTTTCATACCAATGGAAATCTTATTTATTTTTTTATAGTTTCAATTAAATATTACTGTGTAGGTCAGAGTTTGGTCATTAAATAGTTAGTAAAAATTTAATAGGAAATATTTTTTTCTTTAAAAAAAATTCTACCTAAAACTCACTTTTTAGTAAAAATTCTATTAATTTTTATTAAAACTACTACTAAAACCTCGACTAAAACAAATACAAAAAATCAAATTCTCGAAATCTAAACCTCGAGATCTATAAAAATACCAATGTTTAAAACTACCCTAAAATCTTCCAAGTAACCCATTTTTTGAGCACCAAATGACAACTACAACCTAAGCCGATTCTGATCAGCATATTGGCGAACGTTTCAAGCGGTTGCCAGATCTTTGCGCTTTCTACTATAAATCGCAACGCACAATACTATAAATTTAGTGAATATACACGAAAAGTTGTTGCAGCAGGTCTCTTTAATTGGAATCTCTTTGGTATTCCATGTCCTGAAGACAGCTTAAAAGAACAATTAAAAACTTTACTGTCAAAAATAATATCTTTTTATGAATAAAAAAAATGCTTATTAAGAATTACGTTTTTTATTAAAACAATATTTTATAAAGTAGTATATTTCATATTTTCTTCTTCTTCTTCTTCTTCTTCTTCTTCTTCTTCTTCTTCTTCGTCTACTAGAATGTCATCATCATCCACATCATCGATAAGATATGAGGGTAAATATTTCTTCATTCTGCGTAGATATCCTTCAAACTCTAACTTTTTAAGTATATTTACCAAGCAGCATATACAAATAATTCCATCTATGTAATCGTTCATGACTTGAGATCCTTTACGATATCGAGCAGTTAATATTTGACATTCCTCTTCTGTATACATTCGACCCATACCATATACACTTTCACGTTCGTAAATTCTTTCTTGCTTAAACAAATGCCATGATAAGTCTCGCAAGAGATTTTTAAGATTATTCACTATTGTTTCACTACTAGTTGCCATTTTTTATTTTTCAACTGACTTTGCATATCTATAAAACTTCTATATATGCATGAAGATAAAGGAGAGAGGGGATTTAAAATAACCTCGATTTAAAAAATATTCTTAACCAATATTTGAGCTTTAGTAGCTGCTGCTGCTGCTGCTCAATATCTCGCTATTTTTTTTTTTTTTTTAATAATCTAATATTGAGGTATAACAACCTCGGTTCTTGTTGTTGTTGAGTCCCATCTCTAACATTATAAATATGAATGAGTTATCTCCGCCGCGACTTCGATAGCAGACGCCTCAAAGGCGGGCGACACGCGCGCTCGCGGACCACACCCCCTCCCAGCTGAGAGCATCGTCGTGAGGTTGAGGCGGCCGGCGGCGTGCGGACCCAGCTGAGAGCATCGGTGGTCGGCGGCGCGCGGATCCAGCTGAGAGCATCGGTGGTCGGCGGCGCGCGGATTCCAGCTGAGAGCAGCGGTGGTCGGCGGCAGCGTGCGCGCGCGGACCCCGATTTCAACGGCGGCTGAGTCGGTCGCGAGCATCCGTCGTCAGCACACCTAGTTCAAAAAAAAACATGAGCGATTCCACAGTGATCTCGACGACGACGACGACGCATCCACCTCCGCCGCCGCTGGAAACCGTCTCCGGCGCTGCTACTGCTGCTGCCGCCGCCGCTAAATCAGTAAGTTTTTTTCGTTTTTTTTATTTTAATTTTAATTTTTTTTTTTTTATTGCAGTCATTTAAAAGCAGTGTGGAGAAAATGATGGGCGGCGGCGGCGGCGCCGATTTTCCTCAAGCCGAATTGATTGAACTAGAAGCAGAAGAAGGTGGATTTGTGATTAAAAATGGCAATACGTTTCTATTTGTATTATATTGAATAAAAAAAATAAATCTCTTATTATTGGTTTGTTTAATTATGGATGCGTAACCAGGCAACCAACATTACGCTACAACGTAAAACGGTCGGTTGTCTATGCAGCAATTAAAAGTGTCTGCGCTGGACTCCACAGTGCCGGCGTCAGCGGTGACGCTCGCTGGAATAATTTCTGGGGGGTGGGCCTCAAAAGCCACTTTTTAGAGGCGGCTCTTCCAAGAATCAAGGCTCACGGGGCGAACCATTTTCCAAGACCACTTTTCCAAAAAAACCATCTAGGCCACTTTTAAGGCCATTTTCAAGGCCGGGGGCGGCGGCGGTGGATATTTTCCAATGCCATTTTACAAAGGCTGCTCTTCCACAAGCATTAAGGCCACTTTCAAGGCCCATTTCAAGGTCGGGGGCGGTGGTAAAGAAAATTTTCCAAAGCCATTTTCCGAGGAAACTTTTCCAAAACCACCAAGGTCACTTTAAAGGCCAGTTTCAAGGTCAAATTTGAGCCAAAAGCGGCCTAGTTATACTACTGATCTGCCTTATGTCGATCGTTCAAGGACTTGTGTTGAGCGTATGCAATGTCGTGCTCCTTACAGGCAGCGTCTAAGGGATTAATGCCCGAATCACCGCGTGCTAAGCGTTTTTGTAGCTTTGTGCCCGGACCTCAGTATTGATAGGTCGGAATGTGGAGCTCAAAGGGCAAATTGTTTATCAGCGAATTTAAGACACCTTTACCTAAGTAAAGACTCATTTGAACTGATGACATATCATCACGTGATATATTTATATACATATACATACACGTAAACGTCACACACGTCACGTTTTACGCCACACACGTCACGTTTTACGTCACACACGTCACGTTTTACGTCACGCTCGTCACGTTTTACGTCACGCACGTCACGTTTTACATCACGTACGTCACGTTTTAAGTCACGCACGTCACGTTTTTATATATTTATACACAACGACTTGACTAAAAAAGCCATACAATGAAGGTCATTCAACAGAAACAAACGCTTCCGATTGAAAACTTGGACTTTACCTCCAAGCATGTGAAAAGTAAACATGGCGAGTTATTACCAAACTCGTTTCGTGCAATCATATGTGGACCGAGTGGGTGTGGTAAAACAAACGTAATGCTGTCATTACTGTTTCATCCGAATGGCGCGAAATTTAAAAACGTTTACGTTTACTCCAAATCTTTGTATCAACCGAAATACGAGTTGCTTCAAGAGGTGCTAAGTAAGACGAAAGGAGTAGGCTATTTCCCGTTCAAAGATAATGAGGAAATAATAAGTCCCGCTGAAGCTAAATCAAATTCCATATTCATATTTGACGATGTGGCTTGCGATGGGCAGCAGAAAATTCGGGAATATTACTCAATGGGTCGTCATAAGGATATTGATTCTGCTTATCTATGCCAAACGTACTCAAAAATACCCAAACAACTGATTCGAGACAATTGTAATTTAATTGTACTCTTCAAGCAGGATGAAATAAACCTGAGGCACGTATTCGATGAGCACGTGTCACCTGACATGAGTTTTGACCGCTTTAAAAAACTCTGTTCTGAATGTTGGAGTGATCAATATGGTTCTATTGTTGTTGTAAAAGATTTTGCTCTCAACGACGGAAGGTATCGTAAAGGATTCGACTTGTATATAAAAATGTAATTCCATGTTGTGTATGATTAATATGCAGCAAGATGTTAAACCAGCAGGATGTTCGTAAACGTAAAGTTCTACAACTCTCACGTGATATACGTCGAAAATATCTAGCTCTCAAGTTGGGTAGATCTGAGCAGGATCGGACATTAAATACATTATTTAAACCACTGATAAAACCTCTAAAAGAAATTGTTACAACGTCTCATGAATCTGCGCAAGTTTTAAAAAATATAAAGAAAGAAGAAGAAGAACCCGAAGTAGAAGAAGAACCAGTAAAAACAGAGGATACAAGCCATCCCACTAATTTTATTCCGATGGAAGATGTAGCTCAGACTGGGGGATGATGATGATGATGATGATGATGATGATGATGATGATGATGATGATGATGATGATGATGATGATGATGATGATGATGATGATGATGATGATGATGATGATGATGATGATGATGATGATGATGATGATGATGATGATGATGATGATGATGATGATGATGATGATGATGATGATGATGATGATGATGATGATGATGATGATGATGATGATGATGATGATGATGATGATGATGATGATGATGATGATGATGATGATGATGATGATGATGATGATGATGATGATGATGATGATGATGATGATGATGATGATGATGATGATGATGATGATGATGATGATGATGATGATGATGATGATGATGATGATGATGATGATGATGATGATGATGATGATGATGATGATGATGATGATGATGATGATGATGATGATGATGATGATGATGATGATGATGATGATGATGATGATGATGATGATGATGATGATGATGATGATGATGATGATGATGATGATGATGATGATGATGATGATGATGATGATGATGATGATGATGATGATGATGATGATGATGATGATGATGATGATGATGATGATGATGATGATGATGATGATGATGATGATGATGATGATGATGATGATGATGATGATGATGATGATGATGATGATGATGATGATGATGATGATGATGATGATGATGATGATGATGATGATGATGATGATGATGATGATGATGATGATGATGATGATGATGATGATGATGATGATGATGATGATGATGATGATGATGATGATGATGATGATGATGATGATGATGATGATGATGATGATGATGATGATGATGATGATGATGATGATGATGATGATGATGATGATGATGATGATGATGATGATGATGATGATGATGATGATGATGATGATGATGATGATGATGATGATGATGATGATGATGATGATGATGATGATGATGATGATGATGATGATGATGATGATGATGATGATGATGATGATGATGATGATGATGATGATGATGATGATGATGATGATGATGATGATGATGATGATGATGATGATGATGATGATGATGATGATGATGATGATGATGATGATGATGATGATGATGATGATGATGATGATGATGATGATGATGATGATGATGATGATGATGATGATGATGATGATGATGATGATGATGATGATGATGATGATGATGATGATGATGATGATGATGATGATGATGATGATGATGATGATGATGATGATGATGATGATGATGATGATGATGATGATGATGATGATGATGATGATGATGATGATGATGATGATGATGATGATGATGATGATGATGATGATGATGATGATGATGATGATGATGATGATGATGATGATGATGATGATGATGATGATGATGATGATGATGATGATGATGATGATGATGATGATGATGATGATGATGATGATGATGATGATGATGATGATGATGATGATGATGATGATGATGATGATGATGATGATGATGATGATGATGATGATGATGATGATGATGATGATGATGATGATGATGATGATGATGATGATGATGATGATGATGATGATGATGATGATGATGATGATGATGATGATGATGATGATGATGATGATGATGATGATGATGATGATGATGATGATGATGATGATGATGATGATGATGATGATGATGATGATGATGATGATGATGATGATGATGATGATGATGATGATGATGATGATGATGATGATGATGATGATGATGATGATGATGATGATGATGATGATGATGATGATGATGATGATGATGATGATGATGATGATGATGATGATGATGATGATGATGATGATGATGATGATGATGATGATGATGATGATGATGATGATGATGATGATGATGATGATGATGATGATGATGAGAGTGTATATTCCAACGCTTCAGAGCCAACCCCAGAACATATTTCGGATGAGGCCTTCAGAGAGTATCTAGAGCAATATCCTGAAATATCACATAAGTATATGCTTGATTACTGGAATTCGAGTCCAAATATAGACCTAGTTTACGGGCCAGTTTACGATTCGACTCACTCTAAATGGCTTCTCGGAGGGAAAAATATCGATTTTGATCGGAATACTGGAGCTATTATAACGGAGGGGGAACATGTTAAAGGGACACCTGGTCTCTACCAATTGATATTTTATGACGAGCCTGAAGAAGATTATACCGATGATGATAAATTGGCATACAAGACGATTTTAAATTTAACTAACGCTCACAGAAACACAGCTGGACGTCTAAAAGGTACATCGAGATCAAAATATCTAGATATTATTAAACCTATGTTTCCTCCGCCATCGAGAAAACCATCGAAATCGACTAGCAGTATATCATCGAAATCTGGAGTTGGACTTGCGATGGTCTACAATGAGAACCCTATTGATTACGTGTACTGGGACGATGTTAATGAACTTGTGGAACGACTTAAACTGCTAGTAGCTTCCAAACACGCCGGAAATACATCACACAACAACGAAATAGTTGCAATCATCAATGAGCTGAGAGAAGTCAACGTTATATACTAGTGTAACACATAGTTGTAATATTATTTGCATGATGAGTCTCGACAAATTCGGACGACGATGTCAAATAGACCGCCTCAATCTCTGCTCCGTAATATGTTATTAAAGTTTCCACAAACTGCTGAAGGTAACGTTGATATTGGTAATGTGAGGATAAGCAATGTGTTACCACCTTCAGTTAGTTCTGATGCTGCTAGTAAAGAATACGTTGACTCACAGTTAAATCAATTGGCGAATACTGTGAAAGTTTTAGATAAAAAGCTGACGGGAACCAATTCAAATTTTGTTCAGTTAACTCAACTTTATACTAATTTAAAAATCGATATACCCAAACAAATTGCTAGTGTGATAGGCACACAGTTTGCTGAAATCGAGCGAAAAATAACTGTTGATGAAGGTATTGTGAAAGATTTGGTTAAATCTCACCAAGAAACGGCCGAGTTAACAAATAATTTGAAAAAAGAAATGACTGCTAATGGAGATATTTTGAGTGATTTATTTAAAGCTCACCATGAAACCGCCAAGTTAGCAAAGAATTTGGAAAGAGAACTAAACCAATTTCATGATACTGTTGTTCATCAAATATTTGAACTGGGGTTGGATATAAAAAATCTGGAACATGATGTAAAAAAATTGAAGCGAAATACTCCTTAAATACTTCAACACACTTGCACTCGCTTTAGAGCTCTTCAAGATGTCTAAAGAAAAAATTCAAGTTGTTAATGAACTCCATGCTCCAGCACGTAGGAATTATCCGCGACGTAGAACAATCATTAAGGGTCTCGATAATTTGTGGTAAATGGACTTGGCTGGAATGCGACCCTATGCACACCAAAATAAAGGTTACAAAATGATTATGGTTGTTATTGATTGTTTCTCAAAGTACGTGTGGACGATGCCTCTAAAGACAAAGACTGGAGTTGAAATTACCAAAGCTTTCTCCAACATATTAAAACACAACCGACGACGACGACATCCTAAAAATCTTCAAACCGATCAAGGTACAGAGTTTTTCAATTCAAATTTCCAAAAATTAATGACGCAATGCAACATTAATCATTACAATACGTTTAGCGTTAAAAAGGCTGCGATAGCCGAGAGATGTATTAGAACTTTAAAGACAAAACTATACAAGTACTTTAGTTTGCAAGGCACCTACCGATGGATCGACATTTTACCGAAAATTGTGGAAGAGTACAAGAACACGAAACATTCGAAAATACGATGTAAGCCTTCGGAGGTCAACAAGTCAAACGAGAAGGAAATTTCTCGAAAATTTTACTCACATTTGAAGATTGCTGGACCACGCAAACTTAACGTTGGCGACATTGTGCGCTTAAGCAAAGCCAAGCATATTTTTCAAAAGGGATACACCCCTAATTGGAGTACCGAGCTCTTTAAAATTACTAAAGTCAAAATAACCAATCCCGTGACTTATCTGCTTGAAGACATGTTGGGTACACCAATCAACGGGGCTTTCTACGAGGAGGAATTGCAAAAGACGAAAGCACCCGATGTCTACCTCGTAGAAAAGGTGCTTAGAAGAAAGGGGAAGAAGGTGTACGTGAAATGGTTGGGACTTGATAACAAGCATAACAGTTGGATTGAAAACACTGATTTTGTATAGAATCTTATGGAAAATACGAACAAATTTAGCAATTCAAGCGGCCTTTTTTTTTAATAACCTTCAAACTTATCGTTTTCCCTCATAGTGGGGGTATATAAATACAAGTGTGTGGGAATCTACATTTTATTCAGTCGTGTGGTGCACCTGCAATTTAAATCACCATGAGTAGTCAAGATAGTGGTTATAGTTCTTGTGAAATTGTTTTTGAAAGTGACTCGGCATCGTCATCATCGCCATCGTCGTCGCCAACACCTTCTTCACCTTGTGCAGTGTCGCTTAATGATTGTGTTGAGGAAATCGACCAAGCTTTAATTTCATACGAGTATGCTGCTAAATTGGAGCGATACCATCTACTGGAAACGAACTTTTCCCTGAGAAGTTATGCACTTTGGTGTGGAATAAGTCCGACCAGAACCTTTAATCCCGCAATAACGCTAACACCTTTACTTCGACCTGGAAGAATTTCGTTTGGTACATTTGAGTGGACTACTTTTATTGAATTGCTGCGTCAGAGATACGATGACTTTTTTCACGAGAATCTATCATCACCTCCTGACGAATACGATCCTGTAGTTTTCCCTTGTGGAGACTTTTGCAAAGTTACTCAATTAGTGTATGACGATACCAAGTTTCTACTTGCAAACAAACATGGAGTCGAGTTCTATCTGGACGAGAATGATGTTTCGACATCCTTGAAGCAAATTGCAATTTGGTGAAGAACTACATTTCGTTGTTGGAAGACTTGAACTTTAATACATTTTACTGTAATTTAATAGATTCTACACGAGCTTATTTTGCTATTAATTTCAATAGTATTTGTGACGACGACACTAGTAGATTTAATACTTTAATTTTAATTTGTGCTGTTATGCCAAATTGTTTAGAAAAAAATGCTCTACAAGAGTACATGTATTACTATAAAGATGATGTTATTAATGATATATATAATCACTGTTCAAATTAAAAAAATGTATCAAGTTTATTTAAATAAAACACTTCTTTCTTATATTTATTTTTTATTACCCAAGCAAACATAAAAAACTACAAATAATACAGTAAGCAAACATATATAACTAATACATAAAAACTATAAATAATTTGTTAGGCACATAGTTCAGTCTGAAAATCGCACTCGTTTATGTTCATGTAATTCATATCGAAACGAAGCACAATATTTCTGCATATTCAATAAATATTTCAAAATTATGGCAAGCTAATAATCAGTAATCACATCTTAATTTATTAAAATTTTGAATTAACATATCTGAAAAAACAAAAAAGAAAAATTAACTTTTATATCCCCACGGAAGGGTGTCATGTGAGTGGGGAAGTAATTGTCGTTTATCATCATAGGGGCTAAGTCCACTTTTAGTCTGACTGATGCTATAAGACTGCAATAAGACTTTTATAAACGTCATCACAATTTAATTCGTAAATAAAACTATCGGTGTCAGTGTACATTAATTTTAAATTTTCCACCCCCATAGTTGGTAACATGAAATTATAGTGAAAGTCATACATACAGGTTTTAGAAATGTCCAGGATAGCCATGCCGATATACAGGGGTTTGTTGAAGAGTAGTTCAGCTTTTTTTAATTCGATAGCCATGAGTTTGTCGTCAAAAACTCTTCGATTATGAAATCGGGGGCTGGCTATCAAATTTTTTGCACCGTAACGACCCTCGTAAGAAGTAAGTAATTTCACTACCCTATGGAGCCTGATGTTTTCCATAGTCTTACCGAATACAGCATTATTAGCAAGTTTGAATTGGTTTTTTTTAAAATTACTAGTGGCCACAGTCAGTAGGACTTTAGCCAAGCCGATTGTTTAAATTTTAACATTTTATGAATTTTTGTTAATTTTAAGCCCTGTTCGAGGGCTTGTTTTAAATTCCGATAATGCAGAGTGTATTCTTTTTTTTGGATAAAGGGTGGTCATTAATTTGGACAATTTGGAACCTGGAGGTTTGCGGTGTTCGGGACAAAATGGGAAATCCTTGTGCTCGTCATGTAAACTTTCAGGATACTCTAAATCAACTTGTAAAATATATCCGACGGGTGAATCGTCGGGAATCTGAGTAATGTCGATGTTTGTATTGGGCTCCCATTCAAACCCCCCATAGGGGAGGAACTGTGACATAGCCCACCCATATAAATTGTTTACGTCAAAGTACATAAGGTACTTGGACGGTTTAGAAGAATCATATTCAGGCATGTATTTATTGTTGGCTTCAGAATATCTGTTTGAACAAACAGATATTCCTCCACGTATTGATGACTCGACAAACAACATGTCTACATCTTTTAAAATTTGTAATTTACAATTAGTGTACTTGAGCATACAATCCCAAGTATATCCGGGCATAGTATAGTACCATGCTGGATCTAGTTGGTAAGTTTCCAGAGCAGTTGATCGAAAGTTTTCCATAACGTCACAAAGAAGGAGAATGTCAGTTCGCATATACAAATCTGCATATTCGCCTAAATTTTGAATTTGAAAAGCTTGCCAAACGTTTTGCGCATGAGTGTAATCATCTGTAGAAATATGATAATCATTTAATTTGATGTAAAAACTCCCAATTGCTGGAAGACTAGTGGTATCATTTAGCTTATCAATACTATCAATGTAATCGTATGGAAAAACACCTTTCCTCGTCAACAGTTTGAACGTTTCATTAGTCAAGTTACCAAATTCCCCTTTTAATGTAACCAACTCCTCTATTTTTAGTGTAGACACCAACTCATCGAGACTGGTGCCCAAAAATCTAAAGGAGTCTATATAGCGAAATTTAATTTTAGTTTTTGGTTCATACTGCGTAAAAGAAATGTATTTTTCCATGTTCACGGGTAGTACACTCAAAGGTCCACGTTTAGCAAGATCTCTTATTATAAAATGGCTGTCGTATCCGCTAAGATTATGGAACACAATAGGCACTACAAATAGTTTTTTGAAGTTCAGATTGCACGATTGATGTGCGAACCCTCTAAATAATCCCGTAAAATGATCGTGATCTTTAACGATGATGTCTTTTTCTTTAAACTTATTGTCGCAAATGTGACAGCAGACACCGTTTGCGACAGTAGGCATACAAATAGGAACAATATTTAATAATTTAGATTCAATAAATTTCGCGACATCTAACATTTGATTCGCAAACCAGTCCATGCAATCTTCCCATCTATAACTATTGTAGTAGGAAATCCGATTATCGTAGCTGCATTTTAAGTAGAAGCCTGCACTAAATGTTTTATGATGTTGATACTTTGTAGTTGTATGCGATATCTTTTTAGTGCAGGCTTCTAAAATAGACTCGAAATCGGCATAAACGACAAAAGGACATTTCTGCTTGTATACATGATTTTTAAATTCGACGTTATCATATGGGGGGAAAGAAATTTTGCAATCATTGCTGTTTATGCATAAAATTTCGTGGTCCGTTAGTTTTTTTTCGTTTTGAAAATAATTCAAGCACCTATCGCAAATAAATTTTTTAGGATGGCTCTTGCTAAGTTGACTTGAAACTAGTCTAGACATATTTTTAATCCAACAATAATGATATTTAATGGTGTTGGTGGTGGTAGTAGTGTCCTCATTGTTGACGGGAGGAGCCTCGTAGTCGTTTAATTTTGGAAAATATTCATCTTGAATTAAAAGTAAATTTACATGACGCGGCAGTTTATTTTTAGTTAAACGTGCAGGTACCACTACGTAAGATGACCTTTTATTAGTTTGATTTAGTTCTAAAGCGTAAACGTTTACAGAGATATCATTTAACTTTTCAAATTTTGAAATTTGTGTTAGTTTCATAGGCAATTCTAAACCATCTGTATTCAAAACTGTACTATAATTGGGGTAATTAGATATATATGCAGGGTGTTTTTTAGCGGGAGTGGGAAACAAAAAACTCGTTACGGCCCAGTAAAAACACGCCAGGTCTGCATTTTGGACGTTTATGCATGCCCTTTTTGTTAATATTTCTTTTGGTAGTGGAATGAAGGATGAACCGTTCCCAATTTCAAATTTGTTAATAGATACTTCTAATAAATTTATTTTTGACAACGCCCACCCACTGTCTTTTTCTTGAAATTCTGAAAATTTATTTAAAATAAAATCTACGATACTTTTATACTCTTGCGCTAAATCCGTCCCCAAATCAACAACGAAATTTGGGGATCCAAAGTATTTAATGTCAATTACTTCCCCACCATCACTATTATTTTTTAAAAAATCGCCACAAAATGTGACATTTACTTTTAGTGACGGTGTATCATTTTTTTAAATTTGTAAAATTTTTGACTTGAATAATTTAAAAGCGGCCTGCAAAAAATCTTTAATTTCTTTGTACTTCAAATTTATAATAACCCCCGTTCTTATTCTACTATTAAAAATCGGGTTGACGTCTTCCCATTTAACGCCCCCTTTAGTGCCGCGCCCCTGTCTGATGCCCTCCCCTACTACATGGGAAGACGCTAATTTAATGATACACCGCAACCTTTTCAACTGCCCCATTTTGGTATAAATTTTTCTTTTTTCCCCTACCGTGAAATTGCATTTTTTTACCGCTAAATTGCATTTTTTTACCGCTAAATTGCATTTTCGGAGGTGCGTACTAATTAGTGATAGCCATTTATGTTTATCGGAATATGTTGAAATATTGTGCTTGGTTGTTTTAAGAAGGTCTTCGATTTTTTAAACGTAAGTGCGAAATTCATGACTCACCTAATTTTTTTTTTCTATTCTGAATAAGGTCCTAGGAGCACAGCTCTTGGATATCTCGTGTAGGCCAATAAAAATTAAACTGAAGTCCCCTTTGTTTAGATCGTCGATGTGGTTCTTGTAAATTTCGGTAGACCTTTTGGGCAGAAAGGTGACGTTCTCCTCCAATTCCACTAGGATGGATTCCCCTCCAAATTTGGATTTAACAAGCTGAACACGGAGAATTTTCTTTGGAACGTCGGGTTGCAGGTCCTTTAGCTTAATTATGGGTTTGTTTTCGGTATCTGTAGATGAGGTAAATTCGTTTAATTTTTCGAGAAAACTCATCTAAAATAATAATAAAAAAATGGAATACTAGCATAACAAAAAAACCGAAAAAAACACTTACTTTAAAAGCTTAAAGATGACGATAGCAAAAAAAGTCTTAGACGGATTGAAGCTTAACAGCCAAAAAAATGTAGATCACTGGTACAAATTACTGAAAAAATCAAAAATTTGTACTGTTAAAATTACAAAAAAAAGTTTTTAAAAAAAATTAACTTATTTAACACTTTGAAGTTTAGATTTTGAAATTTACTACAAAAAAATATAGAGCACTGGTACAAAAAAAGTTTTAAAAAATTAACATTAAATGTACTTACAATAACTCCAACTGGAAACTGTTCACTGAACACTAACTGGCAGCACAATGTAAAAAAAACAACTGGAAACAGCTCACTGAATACTAACTGGTAGCAGCAGCACTGGTGAAGAGACGTTTACGACTGAATTGTCGATTGATGTGCTTCGGCTTTTATAGCACTCGAGAAAAACAACAACATTATCTGTGGGAAGATAACTAAATTCGTTTCGTGGAAATGTGGTTGTATTTTTCGCCGTTATCAGTCTTATCTAATTTTTATCCAGGAAGCTACATCCTGTGTGAACGGATGTAGATGTTTGTACTAGAATTTGTTTTCTGTAAATGTGGTTTTATTTTTTCTCGTTATCAGTCTTATCTAATTTTTATCTGGGAGGCTTCATCCGGTATAACCGTTAAAGTATGTTTTTAAATTTTTTTAGAAAATGTAGATTGCAGGGTCGTATTTAAAAAATTTTTAGTTTGAAAAAAATTTTAAATTATTAAAAGTATGTTTTTAAATTTTTTCAGAAAATGTAGATTGCAGGGTCGTATTTAAAAAATTTTTAGTTTGAAAAAAATTTTAAATTATTAAAAGTATGTTTTTAAATTTTTTCAGAAAATGTAGATTGCAGGGTGGTATTTAAAAAATTTTTAGTTTGAAAAAAATAATTTTAAAAAATCCTGAATTTGGAGTAATAGAATTTTGTGTGTTATTAAAATATTTATTTAACACTTTGAAGTTTAGATTTTGAAATTTACTTAACTTAAGTAAGCTCAATTTTCGGAGGAATATTATAACAATTAAAAAACACTATTGACAAAAATTATATCTTTTTTATTAATAAAATGTAAAATATTATATAATAACCCCTCTAGATATAGATCACGTGACATAATTATCCAATCATGATCAAGCAATTTTTTTCGTAAATTTGACATCTACGTCACTCATAGATAATGCCTGTTTTTTCCGCGATTCAATTGGACCAATAACAACGGAGTTAAGCGCTAATGCCCTTATGGCAACGTTCATTGCGCATGCTTTTCTTTAAATTTGACATCCACGACACTTATAGATAATGCCTGTTTTTTCCGCGATTCAAATGGGCCAATAACAAGGAAGTTAAGCGCTTTGTGCCCTTATGACAATGTTCATTGCGCATGTTTTTCTTTAAATTTGACATCTACGTCACTTATAGATAATGCCTGTTTTTTCCGCGATTCAAATGGACCAATAACAAGGAAGTTAAGCGCTTTGTGCCCTTATGACAATGTTCACTGCGCATGTTTTTTCTTTAAATTTGACATCTACGTCACTTATAGATCATACTGGTCTTTTTCGCTATTCAATTGGACCAATAACAAGGAAGTTAAGCGCTAATGCCCTTATGGCAATGTTCATTGCGCATGTTTTTTCTTTAAATTTGACATCTACGCCACTTATAGATAATACCTGTTTATTCCGCGATTCAATTGAACCAATAACAACGAAGTTAAGCGCTTTGTGCCCTTATGGCAACGTTCATTGCGCATGTTTTTCTTTAAATTTGACATCTACGTCACTTACAGATAATGCCTGTTTTTTCCGCGATTCAATTGGACCAATAACAGCGAAGTTGAACGCTAATGCCCTTACGGCAACGTTCATTGCGCCATCTAGTAGTGGCAGTTTCTGGAACTTCAGCATAATTGGACTAAAAATGGCCGCCGCTGCCGCTCTCCAACGCCATCTACTAACACTTTGTGGAACTTTGACATAATTGGACTAAACATGGCCGCCTGGACTAAAAATGGCCGCTCTCGAAATTTGAATTTACCGCGCAACAGCGACACCAGCGCCACCAACGCCCTGGAACTTCGGCGTAGAACGAACTTTGCTTCACTACTCTCCTGACTTTGATAAGGATAAAGGGCAATAAGCATCTTCATTATCTAGAGTCATATTTGTGAATTTACTTTCAAAGTGCTGTCCGAGAACATCTACTATTTTTTCATTATCGTTGATGATGTGTCCGTCATGTAAAAGAGCGGGTATTTTTAGAAGTATTTTATGTCCCTGTATTTGTCTAATTTTTGACAACACTTGTTTTATGAGTGTATTTATTGTAAGTGTAGAGACATAGTTTTGCCAGCAGGCTCTTTTGCTATTTTTGATTACTAATTTAGCTCTGGCTTTAAGTTTTTTAAAACTAATCAAGTTTTCAATAGTTTTAACTCGGCGATATTTATTAAGGGCTGTTTTACTCTGTCTAACTGCTGTTTCACATTCAGTGTTCCACCAAGGGACTGACTTACGACTTGATGTTTTGTTAATTTGCCCGATACATTCTTTTGCAGTTGATATTATACAGTTGTTAAAGTTATCGACAGTATTGTCGATATTGTCTGATAGTTCGAAATTAGAAAGGAGTTTGTCTACATTATAGGAGAACTGAGGCCAGTTGGCTTGAGAAATTTTCCATTTTGTAGAGTTTACATTATTTGTTATGATTATAGGAAAGTGATTGCTATCGTATAAGTCATCCAAAGTGTGCCATGTAAGAAAAGAATATGATTTTGAATCACTAATACTAAGATCTATTGAGGTGAAAGTGCCGGAGGAAATGTTAAAATGTGTACTGGAGCCCGTATTTAAAAGAGAGGTGTTGTTACAGTTAAGAACATTTTCTACAACTTTTCCTCGGCCGAAGGTTTTAGTAGAACCCCAGACAATGTAATTCGATTTCAGTTAAATTGGGTCTGGGAAGAATATATACTCGTATATACAGTAAATTGTTACTTCGTTTGGGCACCAGACACTTACTGCTATGGCCTCGAGTTCTGTGTTCAAGTGAAAGTATTCAGAGTATAGTTTATTTGAAACAAAAATCGAGGCGCCGCCACTGGCTCTAATAAATTCTAGTCTAAGAAAGTGATATCCCTCAAAGTTTTTTAGTTTTTTTTGGTGAGATTCAGTAAAGTTTGTTTCTTGAAGGCAGATTATATTAGCTTCAGTTATGGAAATTAGTTGTTGTAACCGTTGGAGGCGTGGATAAAATCTATCACAGTTCCATTGAATTAACGTGAAAACGAAATATGTTTATAAGGAAGAATTTTGAGAATTGTCTGAAACATATGCTTCTGACATGTAGTCAATAGATGATTGTGATGTACTACTTTCTAAATCGTCATTTTCAGTTTTTAGTTCCTCTTTAAGTTTTCAAGTTAATCTAGCAAGCCTATTTTTTATAGATCTTTCTTCTAGGGATTGATAAACTAGTTGATTATTATCTAAAAGGGTCTTAATATCCTGAGTGAAATGTTTTGCTTCAACAAGAGGGTATTGTTTCCTAATGAGTTTTCTAAAAATGCTAGAAAATTTTCAATAGGGAGAATAAATGAGTCGCGATTTTGTATGTAGCATTTTTTTATAATAGATTTTGTACCATCAGGGAGTACAGAGGTATTAGAATTAGTAGAATTTTTCTTTGATTTTTTTGTAGTGGATTTAGGAATATCTGTAGGTGGCTTGTCGACTGATATTTTGTTGGCTTATTTAATAGTTTGTAGAATAAAAGATTTAGTATCGCTGCTTATGGAATGTGGTCTTTTGTGTCTTGTTTGAGTATCGTCAAAGGTCTGGCTTGTTTTAAGATCAGGAACGTCTGGGTCACAACTTAGTTGTGAATCTTGAAAATCTTGGGATGAATTCATAAGATGTGTATTGTGAAAGGCCTATGGAGATTGGGATCCTGCTTAGTTTGCAGAAGTGGTGTTTGTTGTGAATGTTGTGGTGAAGGGGTTTGAGGTTGAGAGTCTTGAATTAGAGTAGTTTGTGTATTGGGACAGTTTTGGGCAACATGACCGGTTTGCTTACATAGGAAACATTCCATTCTATCAGTTGAGAAGAATATTCTGTACGTTATATCTTCAAAAGGTATTAGCGTTGAGGTTTGAAGTTCATAATTATCGGTTGGTGGTATAATGTAAACTTGTCTTCTAAAGCTCATAATATGGGCGTAATCATCTCCAGGGATACCTGCTTTTAAATTGGATATGGGCGAAGCTAGTTTATATCCTGCGTCAAGTAGGTGTTTTTCTATAACATTATATGGAATAGATGGTAAACCGTTAGATATTACGATTCTTTTAGCAGGTGTGATAAGTCTTCTTATTGAGAAGTCGATGGAGTTAATTGTCACGACTGGGTGGTTTGTAACAATTTCATCTACAAGTTCTGTTTTGGTGAGGTAAATGCAAATTCTGTTGTTGGAAATTCTAGAGGCGTAACAGATGTTCTTAGGATTTACTGTATTGCCAATAGCTTTAACGTAATTATATAAGGCAACATTTGGTTCAGAATGAATTACTATGGCTTGTTCTTTTTTAGGAAATACTGGTTGTGGTTTGAACTTGGTGCTGGCGACATATGAGTTATTAGTCTGATTGTGGTTGGACATTGTGGTTGTATTATCGGTAGGGAATTGGATATTTGTTATTTCTTTCACCAAAGATCAGAGCGTTTGTACTCGTGAACGTCACTTTGACCTCCCATTGAAATTGAACTAAGATAATATATAGAAAAACTTCGTAAATTTATGAATTTTTTTATTTCATCGACGACATTTAGTTAATGTAATTACTCGAACGGGTTAATGAAATGAATTTTGTAACCCAATTATTTCTAAAAAAATGTACTAAAACAATCCAGACAGTAGTGGTAGTAGTATACATACAACAATGTAAATTGGAATCACTGTAGTAACTAATCTGAGAAGATTATATCTACATACATACGTAGAAAACGAATCATCTGTTACATTTTTGAATAATTGCAACAGTACAATAAAGAATGAATAATAATGTTTTCCACATCAAAACATGTCATTTTCCTGACTTTGGCCGAAATATTTCTCAGTCAATTTGATATGAATCTTCTTTGGTTACTGAAATTGGAAAACAAAAATATTATATTAATATTTATTATTTATATTATTTAATTTTATTAAACTATCTACTAGAAATTATAATACTAATAATTTAAGCATATTATGAAAATGAAATTTTCATAATAAATAAATGTAGTTAAAAATGTTATTTCTATAACAAGTATCTACTTGCTTTAATAATGGTACAACCATTTTTTTTTAAATGTAGTAGCTTCACTATTAATTTTTAATGTACTAAAATATATCCGTTTTCTTACCTGCGAAAAATCTTATCTATTTAATTTTTACGACTTTTCTTTAATTACAAGAACTAAAAATTAGATTGTATTATCTATTACTAGCATTTCATTTTTTTTAAAGTATTGTTTTACTTCAACTTAAATATAAAATGTTATAAAATTTGGTCAACACAAGTACTGTTCTAATTCTTAGAAAAATAATCTTCTTAAAAATGTTATTGGTCCATATTTTATGACGTTCGACTTTCAAAGAGTAAAGACCTCGATTCTCATTAAACCGGATAATAAACTCATTCAGTGTTATCAGTTATCAGTAAAGTGATATCGGACAACAGCAAAATGATAATACGTAAAAAAACGGATAAAAATATAGTGAATTGTTAAAATAGATAGCAGCTACAATAATTTAAATGGACAACCAAACCCAACGCAAGTATACGATACAAATACTGAATATATTCAACAGGCAGGGCCGTACCAGCCACAAATTCTAACTTTACCACCTATCCAATCACAATCCATGGGACTCCCCATACAAAATTATAAATCCCAACAAACAACTAACCCTCACATGTATATACAGCCATCTTATTCACAAAATATAATCCAACAAAAAACAGTCCCCATAGTTCAAAATGAGGAATGGCAAATAGTTGAAAACAAAAAACGACCAAGGAATAGCCCGGACAAATATACTAATTTAAAACAGACTAAAATAGATAGTTACTGGTTAAACACTCCAACATCCAACCGATATAGTACATTAGACAATCAAATGGAAGAAGAAAGTACAGAAGGAAAAGAAAATACCGAAATTGCACGGGAAAAACCACCACCGATATTCGTAGCACGAGTAAAAAATATAAATCCACTAACCCAGCTCCTAAATGAAATAGACGAACAAAGCTTTATAATTAGAACGATAAGTACCGATCAATTAAAAGTTCAGGCAAAAACAATCGAATCATATGACATTATAATAAAAGCACTAGACACAAAAAAGACTGAATATCACACCTATGGAAAAAAGGAGAACAAACCATTTAAAGTAGTTCTGCGTTACATGCACCCTACTACAAATATAGAAGAAATAAAAAAAGACATTGAAAAATACGGACATGAAGTATTACAAATAATAAACATTAAACAAAGAACTACAAAAACACCACTACCGCTATTTTACGTTGACCTACTAATGAAACAAAATAATAAAGAAATTTACAATATTAGTGAAATTCTAAATACACATGTAAAATTTGAGCCACCTCGTCCCAGAAGAGAAATTGCGCAATGCATTAGATGTCAGCGCTATGGTCACACAAAAAAGTTTTGCCTTCGTCAATACAAGTGTGTCAAATGTGCACTAAATCACCCATCTGCGGAGTGTCCGAGAAAGATAAGATCTGACAACGTTAAATACGTCCTTTGTAACGGAAACAATCCTGCAAATTACAAAGGTTGCAATATATACAAACAATTACAGAAAGAAAAATACCCAGCTTTGAGAAAAAAGAAATCAACCTAACAACAACTCAACAGAACATCTCCATGCCACCAATGCAAAATAATATAAGACAAGGCACATCCTATGCACAAGCTGCTTCAAACCCACAGATGCAGATAATTGCATCACTTCAACCTAGTGACATGCACGAGCTAAAACATATGATAAAAGGACTCATAGAGCAGATGAGCACCATATTAAACCTATTAACAACACTGGTCACAAAAATGGGATAATGACTAATAAGCTAAAAATTGCTTAATGGAATGCTAACGGCTTATTACAACATAAAGATGAAATACAGACTTTTATCATAGAACACAATATAGACCTGATGATGATATCTGAAACACATTGCACAAAAAATAGTTTTGTAAAGTTTCGGCACTATTATACCTACCACACCCTACATCCAGATGAAACTGCCCACGGTGGTTCATCAATTATCATAAAAAAAACATTAGACATTACGAGTTGGGGCCGTTTAGTGGTCGTAACTCGTGGTTCGGGTAATGAACGAAAAGCGTGACAAAAAATACAGAATTATTTATTGAATTAAAAGAAACAAAACAGGTTAAGTAAAAGAAAATAAACTAACGAATAATTACGTTACACTAACCTCAGTCCCACAAAGGGTAACGAAATAAAATCAGCTAAATATAAATACAATCGGGTCCTTACCACATTTCTTGGCCTCTGGGAACAATCACAAATTCCAATATCTTTCCCAACTTAATTTTCTGCTTTATACTTAGTCGCGTATCAAAATGGCTTAATGTGTTTAAGCTGACCTCGAGAAAACTCAAAAAAAAGGAAAGAAACACTGCTTGGTCAGAAGAGCTCTTGCCCTAACCCCAGGAGTGCTTCCACTGCCTCGTTTCTTTCTTTTTGTTTTCCAAGTAAACTTTTGGCTTTTTGCTTCGGCAGATGTTATTAAATTTTGTTTATAAATAATGAATTACACAGTGACATGACCCTCTTTTCGTTGAGGTTACGGTGCTTGCCCAATCTATGAAATTGAATAATCATCGAAATTATTTGATCCTATATTTAGGTTTATATGAAATAATAAAATATAAAATGTTATTGTTTAAAGTTTAAAAAATGTTGAAATAAAGGTTGAATAGTCATGAGGAGATAATGAACTTATATTTTTAAATTTTGAAAAAAGATTTGAATGAAAAATATTTTAATCTAAGATTTGGAATTGTTTATTAATATGCGCTCATATAGGAATTTGTGACATGCCCCCGACCTGTTAAAGCCGGACCCTGGCTTTAAATTAACATCCTTATGTGAAGGCAATGACAAACGAAACAATGTCTGTCTGAAATGTACATACTAAAAATAAAATTAATTGAAATAAAATGAATAAGTGAAGTACAGTAATATAAAATTAAAGTCTTTATGCACAAACACACACGCGCGATCTCTGAGACCGACAGTTCTTTTTCCAAGCTACTGCACCTTCGCTGAATACGGTTCTGTGTTATCGCCTCTCTGGTTATGGTACTTGTGCCTGAGTCAACTGCTGGCCTTTTTGATGCGTCTGCACGTTTGGCTTAGCGTGGGAAATGTAGTCGTCTTTTTGTTTTGGCTTTGGCCTTGGTTAAGATTTCCTTTGGACAGGTTTTGTTGTTTACCCTGGGACAGTGATTTTTTAATTCCAGCTTTAGCGTTGAAGCTTTAGGTGGACGTATCGCAGCGGATTTTTTTGACATTCTGGATTCAAGTTTAATTGCGTTATGGGAAGTAAGGTTTCTTGTATTTATGTGGTAATGATATCTTTTCATGTGGCTTGCGGCCTTTATGGGTGAAGATTTTACCGCATATTTGCGGGAATAGCTTTCTAAATAGAAATGGTGTTATCATGTGTTTTGGTAATTTCTAAAAATGTTAGTGGATACGTTATCCAGGAGTGTTGCTGTGAGCATACTGAATTTAGGAGTTCAAAGGTAAGTGTGATACAACTTTGTACCGCCTAAGTGAATGGGATTTTTCAACACATTCTTTTTCAGGCCGTGATTCTGAGAAGGCGATGTTGTGTGGCTCCCATTGTTCCTTTCATGTTTTGTGGGGGTTGGAAGTCTCACATGTGGGGTGGCTGTGTTCTGATGTAGTAGCATCGGATTTTGGCTCTCTTGGTCTGGATTGTATGTGTGGTGCTCGAATATGCATGAAACAGAAGTTGAGAAAAAAAATGATAAGTACATATGTTTTAATTCTTATCCTAATATATACCCCCTCTTAATCCCTATTATAAGATTTTAGTTATGGGTTGTATTACATTTTTATTTCTGCATGTAACTTATAGTTTTAAATATGCGAAAGAAATGCCTTGCCCTTTTGTTAAAGAGGAAAGTGTACATATATTTAAAGAAAGGAGAATAGGTTAGGTCTCTCAGATTGACTATGTTAATTAAGGATGAAGAAAAGTAGAGTAAAATATAAATGTATCTGAAGGTATAAGAATATCGGTTATTGGATTAGAGATTTTAAATAAAGTTATTGATACATCAGTGATGATTAATTTAAATATTAAGCTTAGTATATGAAATAATTTTTTAGATTGTATGCTAATCTATATTTGTTATGTTAGGGTAAGGTTTTTTGGTTTCGGTTTTTCAGAAACTGTCTTATCAACTACCTCTCCCTTTTTTAATAAAAATTCCCACATACAATTTTTCTTACCTTTCTTACTCTGTTTAAAAATAATTTTGATTTATTGATTTATTTATTTATCTAGTCGGCATTTTCTGTTGTCGCCCTTAAGATAAAAGACAGGCTCTGTCCTGCTGAAATTTCATTTAAATTTTGTTTATTTACCTCAAGGGTTAGCCGGGTTGTTCCAATATTTTCTAATGTTTCTTCATCTTCAGATTTTGTTTGCAGTTGGGATTCAGAGTGTGACTGCGTTTTCTGACGTCTGGAGAGCAGGAGGAGTAATACTTTTATGAGAAGATAGCCTATAAATATTATGAATACTATGCAAAGGAGGAAGAATTCGATATGATGGCTTAAAGGCGTTTGTGAGGCTGCGTGAGCAGGTGTAGGTGCGAAGGCTACTGCTACGCCATTAACCCTGTGGAAAAGGATATATATTACGCATACGGATATTATGCTATTCCAAACAAGAAAAATGGTGTCTCCGTGAAAGCTGTAATAATGAGATATAGGTGAGCGATTATCATTAATATTTGATATTATGTCTTTGATAATTTCGTTAGAGAAAGATAAATTTATATGAGGAATTTCTAGTGTCCAATTAGGGTTAAAACATTTACTGTGATTCATGAATGTTATATGTTATTTCGAATTTGTTGGATACATTTGTGAAACATGGAAATCTCGGTGGCATTATGTCTTCCTTGTCAATTGTCAGTTTACAGTTACAAGATAATTTTATTCTTATTGCTGCAGGGCTTGTGTATGATTTCTGTGTTAAGTATACTTTCTTTGTTCTAGGACATTTTACTACTGTCGGATTTTTGGGTGAGTTATAACGAAAACGTCGTCGTCAATTTCTGAAATGATAGTTGTCACAGATTTGTTACAATTCATGGGGCAGTGGTGGCTAATGTCTTGTACGGTAGCACCGTTAAATAGCTTTTTTGAAATTTGTCTAATTTTGTTATTATTTGTCGGTTGTGTGTTTGTTACTGCTAGAAAGGTTGTGTCGTGTTGTATTTTATAAGTTTGGTTGTGCCATGCAAAGGGTGTCGTGATTAATTCAAAAATTTCCCAGTTATCACCTTTGTGAATTAGTGGAACTCTTATGTGAATGTACATTTTATCATTTGCAAAACTGCAATCGCATATAGGTAGTTGGTAGTATCTAGATAAATCGTGGACTGGAATAGCTAGGGTTTGGTCGAATTTAACTAGTTCTGCCATGAGAGAGAATAAGTCGCTTTTAAGAATGTTTAGTTTTAAAATAGTAATAAGTAATAAGTGTTGTCTGCACGAGGATAGTATTGTTTGACGTTTAAATGTTCTAGTTTGAAGAATTAGGTCTGTTTGGAAGTTATATTGAAGTTCTAGTAACTCAATTATTGTATTTTCAAATTCATTGTCAAATAGAGTCGTTTTATCTCTGTAATTAAGGAACTGAGCCTATAAATTGTGGATATGAAATTGAGTTTGTTCAAATGCCTCAGAAACACCCTTCTCGTCTTGTTTAAATTCTTCAGAATTTTTTGTTATAGTTTTTATTGTAGACGACATCAGATTATTTAGCCGGCTTAGTTGGTTTTGTACCTGATGTTCGTCCATTATTAGGGAGTTTAGTTTGTGGTGGGTAGCTACTCCACAGCACCACGAGAGTCCATCTCCTAGGAAGTCTAGAGCCCTTCTACTTCTTAGATGGTATTGTTCGCGCGATATATTTTGAAGGAATTTGGGGCTCCAGCTTTCCTCGAGATTTTGAAATTCTTTATTGTATATGAATTGCAGTTGATTTATGCTGTGCATAATTTCACATTCTGCAGTTTTATTTCTAATACAAGTGAGGTTTTGTTTCTGGAGCGTTTTATTACTCATATCATACCACTCTGATTCATATACAGGGTGTTATTGAAATACACGTACATATTAAAATGGGGAATAGTATGTAATGACCAAAAACGATTGGCACCAATTTTAACTTCAAATTCTAAAATTTAAATATTGGGGAAGAGTCCCCTTTTCCGACCTACTAGTTTCCATATTTAAAGAAGTAAAATAAATCGAAATTGAACTTACCCATAGAAATTGCACTGTTGCCGTAGCAAAACCAATTAATTCAAAATAAAGTTTATTACAGTAATTGTTCAAAATGCCGTCCATTATTATTTACACACACTTGCAATCGTCTTTCCAAAGAACTTTGAACATTAGAAATTAGTCTTGGATTTTGTCGTAGTTCCTCGGCTACCGCATTAACTTTATTGGTTAATTGTTCAACACTATTAATAGGTTCATTATAAACCAGTTGTTTCATGTGACCCCACAAAAAGAAATCGCATGGATTTAAATCCGGAGATCTCGGAGGCCACTTAGTAGGTCCATTTCTGCCTATCCACTTTTGAGGAAATCTAATGTTCAAAAACTGCCGTACGTTTAAATCAAAGTGAGGAGGAGCGCCATCTAGTAGGTACCACATCCGTTGCCTTAATTGTAACGGTATCTCTTCTAGGAGTACTGGCAAAATATCTTCTAAAAAGTGGAGATATCCTGGCCCATTTAATCTGTTCGGGAGAACATAAGGCCCGATTAAATACTGATCTATTATGCCAGCCCAAACATTTATTGAAAATTTTCTTTGATGCCCAGTTTCCCTAATGGCGTGAGGATTTTCATCACTCCAAATATGCGTATTGTGCATATTGAACACGCCATCACGAGTGAATGAAGCCTCGTCAGTATACAATAATATTTTTAGAAAATCAGGAATATCAACACATTTTTGAATCATCCATTCACAAAACTCCACTCTCTTTTCTTCATCACCTGGATATAAGGCCTGGACTTTTTGGATGTGATAAGGATGTAAACCTTGTTCTTTAAGTGTCCGCCACACAACAAATGAGGACACTCCAATTTCAAGACCTAGTCTTCTACAACTTAATTGAGGCCGGTTTTCAACAGCTTCCAATATTTCTTCTTCGGCCGCCAATGTTCTTTGTGTTCTTGTTCTCCCTCGATCTGCATTGACACTCTCAAATTTTCCATGGTCTCTTAGATGCTGAACAGTTGAAATAAACGTACGACAGTCCGGAATTCTCCTATTTGGAAACCGTTCGCGATACAGAATTTGTGCTTGCCGAGAATTTTCTCCAGCTGCCCCATAAACCAGCACTATATCGGTTAGTTCAATATTCGTAAATAGTGGCATCGTAAAAAAATATTTAAAAGTAATCGTAACAACACTTTTTACCAACTTGGAAATGACGCGCTCGTGTTAGCCAGATTCGTAAATCAACTAAAATTTTAATAATCTATAGTTTCAAAAATGTATAGTTTAAAAACAATCATTTATCAAATATTCTAGTTTTTTGATAACGAGGGTAGTAAAAACCAGTCTTCGGAAATAGAAATTAATTCGAAAATCTTGGCAACATGGTTATTTCTTACAAGACTAGTTTTCTTATCATCTGACAAAAACTTGCATATTAATTACTGTTGATGTTTAAAATAGGTAAATAAACCTAATTTATATAGGTCATCCTCAACATATCAGTGAAGTACGTTTGTTTTAGAATTAATTTTCAAAAATTAATAACTCCCTTAATAAGGGGTATTTTTAAAAAATAATATTTTTCTACATTCAGTGGGGATCTGCGCAATACCCAGTTTTAATATGTACGTGTATTTCAATAACACCCTGTATATTTTACATCCTCGTAATTTTATTTTTTCCTTAAACTAATAATAAAAATAAATATTATTTATTTATCTAAGAGAGTCTTAATTATTCTATTCATTCGCATTTTCCTTATCAACATCAATAATAAGTATTTAAGAATCTTCTTCACTGAAATAACCCTTCCTATTATCATCTAAATCCTTGTTTACATCACTACTATTATCTTCTGTTGTCAAATATGGTTTCAAATCCATACAATACTTTTCTAGTTTAAGATCTTTTATTCTATCATAAAAAGTATTCAGATCTATTTTATGATCAAGATATTTTAAACATACTATTTTGGCATGATCGTAATCATTTCCAAGCTCCTTCCAAATAAACATGTTAATCTAATTGGATGAGAAAGAATACGTGACATTTGTAATAAGAATATAGGCAACATGTCTTACAATTTTGTTGAAATGAAACTTCTAAGTTATTAATATAAATAATTAGTTTTAATTGTACCAAATATTAATATAACGTTTTTACATTACAGTTCTGATAACCAAAGAAGACTTATATTGAATAAATCGATAGTTAAACATTTCAAAAGTAAAGAAATAACATGTTTAGGTAAGGAAAAGGTTATTACTCTAATGCCCAAATTTTATGATATTATGTGTTGTTATTAAATTAAATATATAATTTTCAATGATATAATAATTATAGTTACTTATTAATAATGTTTTTATTTTTCAGTTCTAGTAATTGTAAGTCATATATTTTTGAAGTTAGTCAAATGGTATGTTTTGATTATATTTTATGACATTTTATAATGTTATTAAAGTATATTTATACTTTTTAAAAAGATAAGATGCTACCAAATCTTAATAGAATCTACTTTTTAGTTCCGATATATCAAATGGAAATCATAAAGCATGAAGCGATACCATTTTTACGAAGAGTATTTCAAGTGATAGAACTTGACTTGTGTTGACCATATTTTATATCAGTTTATAATATTATTCAAGTAAAATAATACTTTTTAAAGAAATAAAATGCTAACAAACTTTATTACAATTTATAAACTTCATATTGTTAGTTCAATTTCAATGGATAATTTTAAAAGGGGCATCAGGCATCCACAATCCTATTCTTTGTATGTAGATCAAAGTGACGTTCACGAGTACAAACGCTCTGATCTTTCGTGAAAGAAATAACAAATAATTAATAGTTAATTTAACATTAAAGTGCAGCGGATCGTGTACATTTGATAGACTAGCAGGCCACTGTAGATTTACCAAGAATTTCACATAGTAAAATAGACATCAACAGAGCGCAAGTGAAAGGAGACGGGAAGACTAGCGCCTGTTTGTCCAAAAAACAAACAGGTAACCAGATTAACAACTATGAGACACAACTGGATACCCACTTTAAAAGTACCCTAATAATTCATTAGAACACAAACGTCGCCTCTAGCTAAATGGGTAACACCCCAAATATCCAATTGTCTACCGATAATACAACCACAATCAGACTAATAACTCATATGTCGCATATATAATTACGTTAAAACTATTGGCGATATAGTAAATCCTAAGAACATCTGTTACGCCTCTAGAATTTCCAACAACAGAATTTGCATTTACCTAACCAAAAGAGAACTTGTAGATGAAATTGTTACAAACCTCCCTGTCGTGACAATTAACTCCATCGACTTCTCAAGAAGAAGACTTATCACATCTGCTAAACGAATCGTAATATCTAACGTTTCACCATCTATTCCACATAATGTTAAAGAAAAACACCTACTTGACGCAGGACATAAACTAGCTTCGCCCATATCCAATTTAAAAGCAGGTATCCCTGGATATGATTACGCCCATATTATTATAAGCTTTAGAAGACAAGTTTACATTATACCATCAACCGATAATTATGAACTTCAAACCTCAACGCTAATACCTTTTGAAGATATAACGTACAGAATATTCCTCTCAACTGATAGAATGGAATGTTTCCTATGTAAGCAAACCGGTCATGTTGCCCAAAACTGTCCCAAATACACAAACTACTCTAATTCAAGACTCTCACCCTTCACCACAACATTCACAACAAACACCACTTCTGCAAACTGAGCAGGTATCCCAATCTCTACAGGCCTTTCACAATACACATCTTATGAATTCATCCCAAGATTCTCAAGATCCACAACTAAGTTGTGATCCGGACGTTCCTGATCTTAAAACAAGCCAGACCTTTGACGACACTCAAACAAGACACAAAAGACCACATTCCATAAGCAGCGATACTAAATCTTTTATTCTACAAACTATTAAACAAGTCAACAAAATATCAGTCGACAAGCCACCTACAGATATTCCTAAATCCACTACAAAAAAATCAAAGAAAAATTCTACTAATTCCAATACCTCTGTACTCCCTGATGGTACAAAATCTATTATAAAAAAATGCTACATACAAAATCGCGACTCATTTATTCTGCCTATTGAAAATTTTCTTGCATTTTTAGAAAACTCATTAGGAAACAATAACCCTCTTGTTGAAGCAAAACGTTTCACTCAGGATATTAAGACCCTTTTAGATAATAATCAACTAGTTTATCAATCCCTAGAAGAAAGATCTATAAAAAATAGGCTAGCTAGATTAACTAGAAAACTTAAAGAGGAACTGAAAACTGAAAATGACGATTTAGAAAGTAGTACATCACAATCATCTATTGACTACATGTCAGAAGCATACGTTTCAGACAATTCTCAAAATTCTTCCTTATAAACATCTTTCGTTTTCACGTTAATTCAATGGAACTGTGAACTGTGATGGATTTTATCCACGCCTCCAACGGTTACAACAACTAATTTCAATAACTGAAGCTAATATAATCTGCCTTCAAGAAACAAACTTTACTGAATCTCACCAAAAAAAACTAAAAAACTTTGAGAGATATCACTTTCTTAGACCAGAATTTATTAGAGCCAGTGGCGGTGCCTCGATTTTTGTTTCAAATAAACTATACTCTGAATACTTTCATTTGAACACAGAACTCGAGGCCATAGCAGTAAGTGTCTGATGCCCAAACAAAGTAACAATTTGCTGTATATACGAGTATATATTCCTTCCAGACACAATTTAACTGAAATCGAATTAGATGATTTAATACGCCAGCTACCGAACCCTTTTATTTTAACTGGAGACTTCAATGCACATAACATTGTCTGGGGTTCTACTAAAACCTTCGGCCGAGGAAAAGTTGTAGAAAATGTTCTTAACTGTAACAACACCTCTCTTTTAAATACGGGCTCCAGTACACATTTTAACATTTCCTCCGGCACTTTCACCTCAATAGATCTTAGTATTAGTGATTCAAAATCATATTCTTTTCTTACATGGCACACTTTGGATGACTTATACGATAGCAATCACTTTCCTATAATCATAACAAATAACTCTACAACTCCTAACTATACAAAATGGAAAATTTCTCAAGCCAACTGGCCTCAGTTCTCCTATAATGTAGACAAACTCCTTTCTAATTTCGAACTATCAGACAATATCGACAATACTGTCGATAACTTTAACAACTGTATAATATCAACTGCAAAAGAATGTATCGGGCAAATTAACAAAACCTCAAATCGTAAGTCAGTCCCTTGGTGGAATACTGAATGTGAAACAGCAGTTAGACAGAGTAAAACAGCCTTTAATAGATATCGCCGAGTTAAAACTATTGAAAACTTGATTAGTTTTAAAAAACTTAAAGCCAGAGCTAAATTAATAATCAAAAATAGCAAAAGAGCCTGCTGGCAAAACTATGTCTCTACACTTACAATAAATACACCCATAAAACAAGTGTGGTCAAAAATTAGACAAATACAGGACATAAAATACTTCCAAAAATACCCGCTCTTTTACATGACGGACACATCATCAACGATAATGAAAAAATAGTAGAAGTTCTCGGACAGCACTTTGAAAGTAAATTCACAAATATGACTCTAGATAATGAAGATGCTTATTGCCCTTTATCCTTATCAAAGTCAAGAGTGGAAGATGTTGCTGTTATTAATTCACCATTCACAAAAGAAGAACTGTTACAAGCTCTAACATCCTGCAAAACCGACCAATTTCTTTAACTTGTGCTTTATGTAAGATTATGGAGAAATAGTAAATAACCGACTTACCTGGTACCTTCAGAAGTACCATATCATTAATGAAGCCCAATCGGGTTTGGTATGTAACCGATCTACAGCTGATAATCTTGTTATTTTACAGACTGCTATAGCTGAAGCTCTAATGAAAAAACAAGAGGTCATAGCTGCTTTTTTCGACATCGAAAGTGCTTTTGACACCATAACAAAATCCTCTATCCTTCGCAAACTACATGAAAACAGCCTATCCGGTAACATACTCCGTTTTATTAAAAGTTTTCTGACTTCACGAACATTTAAAATAATTGCCACCGGAAACACCTCAAAATCCTTTGTTCAAACAAGTGGCGTGCCTCAAGGCTCTATACTAAGTCCCACACTATTCATTCTTACTATCAATGAGATATCCCAAAATTTCCATTTACCTGTAAAACACGCTATGTACGCCGATGATTTAATCATTTTCTGCCATGGTAAGAACACAGAAACAACATGTGCTGTCCTTTTCAAACTGCAATAAATCTCCTTAGTGACTGGTCTTTAAAAACGGGCTTAACCATTTCTGCCAGTAAATCTAAAATTATCAAATTCAGCAGAAGACATAATGATCAAATCCCTCGTCTAATACTCAATGGGAATGTTTTGTCACTTGTAACTCACCATAAAGTCCTAGGCTTAATTTTTAACAGAGAATTAAACTTCAAAAAACATATACTAGAAATAAAAGGAAACTGTTTTAATAGAATTAACATTCTCAAAACTCTATCTAGTCACAAATGGGGTGCCGATGAAATAGTACTTCTCAGGGTGTACAGAGCATTAGTTAGATCAAAATTAGACTATGGCTGTTTTGTTTATGTCTTCATCAAACTCTAACTTAAAATTTCTTGATACTATCCACAATACAGCTCCTCGTATATGCCTCGTTGCTTTTAAGTCCAGCCAAGTAGACAGCTTATATTTCGAGGCTAACGAACCGCCTCTATGGCTAAGACGACAATATTTGTTGCAATCATATTTTAGTTCAATTTCTTCTAATCCAATTAACCTAGTTCACGCCTTAATTTTATATATATCTTATGAAGAACCGACGAATTCTTCAGTATCCATACGTACCATCATTGACATCCTAAAACCTACACTACTTAAAATCGATCTTAACCTAACCATTCCTTATCCAATAACCCCTATTCCTCCATGGAAAAAACTTATACCCCATATTGACACCTCATTGCTAGAGTTCAGGAAACACGAAACCTCTAACCTTCTGATTAGAAAAACATTTTGGGATCGAATTAACCAGTATCAGTTCGATAAAATATTATACACCGACGCTTCCAAAAGCAATATAGGAGTCGGTTGTTCTGTCACTACTGAACTTGACACCCTGTATACGTCCAGTCTACAACATACTTGCACTATATTCACCGGTGAAATTTTTGCAATCCTTCAAGCATTTAAATTGCTAAACAGTGAAAATAAAAATGCAGCTATCGGCACAGATTTTCTGTCATCTATACATGCAATCAAGATCACCTACTCTAAACATCCACTGGTACAGAAAATCCACGAAATATATAAAAAGCTCAACACTCAAGGCACTTCAGTGACTATCATCTGGGCTCCATCCCACAATTGGGATCATTGGGATTGAAAATGCTGACAGAGCTGCAAAATTAGAAGCAATAACCGAAAACCCAAAGGTAAATATACAAATTAAGAGTGACCTAAAAACATACATTAGAAAATTGCTCGGAGATACCTGGCAAACACATTGGGATGACACGCACTCACTCCTACGAGAAGTTCAGCCGACTATCAACTATCTCAATAACCCATTATCTAGTAGAAGACAAAATAATTATAAGAAGACTAAGCATCGGTCACAAAAGATATACCCATGGATATTTAATGGCCTCTGAAGCTCGGCCATTGTGTCAATCATGCTCTACTCATCTAACTGTCAAGCACATACTAATAGAATGCCCTTTATATAGAACCTATCGAGACAAACACAAAATAAAAGCCTCACTTAGCGACGCCCTGAACTTAAATAAAGCGGAAAATGTATTATTGTTCCTAAAAGACATTAACCTCCAAAACAAGATCTAATTATTTAGTATCAGTTTGCATTTAATAATTAAATTATATCTAATGTAAATGTGTCAATGACCACAGCAGTCGAGACACGTTAAATTTAAAAAAAAAATATTTATTTTCCCGCTAATTTTTCCAAGTTTATTTTGTTTGCAGTACTTTTGGTTATAAATAAATCTTATAAGAATTTTATTAATTCATTCATAAATTTTTTATATAAAAAAGAAAGTATTATAATAATAAATATCGCAAATATATTACTGAACTTTTATATTTCGGATGATTTTTTTTTGTTTATCTACTCCAACCATTAAAGTTTTTAAATTTGTTAATGTTTTTTAAAACTGTTATTGAAATGTTTTATTTGTAAATTAAATTAATAAAAGAAATATTAATAATACAAATATTGAAATTTAATATAATAATAATTTTTGTATTTATATAATGTATATGCTTACCTTAATTAGTTAAAAACAATTAAACACTACACAATAATTTTATCCTGAAAAATAAATGTATAAAATAAAAAATACTGTTCAAACGTTTATTTTATTTATAAATAAATGATTCATTACATTATGCAGTTAATTATAAAACTGTTTCGACCTTCCTTGGTTTCACCAGCGTTATACGATTCAATTAATAATGAAATTATAAATTGAATAATAATGGACAGTTCTTTTTATAGAAACAAATGAATATATAAAAAAACTGCCAAATAATATATATATGAAATATATTATTTACTTTGAACTAATTGATATTTTAACATTTTAACACATAGAAATAATTGATTTTGTTGTTTTGATATCATTATATTTATATGTATGTATATATGTAATAAATAAACATTCAACATAAATAATATGTTCATATTTGTTAAAAAGTAAAACATATACAAATGTCTTTATTAAAACGCTGTTGTCTTTTACCATTATTTGAGGTAATTTTTTTTTTTTTTTTTTTTATTATTAATTATTTTTAGCAATCAGAATATACAAAATATTTTCCATGGTTTTTCCATATATAGCATTTACTTTTAATTTAAAATGATCTTTTTCAAAAGTATTTTTCGCTTTTGCTCTAAAACTTGTATTTAAATCTATATATGGTTTCAACCATGATGATTGTGAAAATTTAAGAATTCTATGAATCTTAGTGATTTTTAATCCATGTGCTATAGCCTGTTTTAAAGCACGATAATGAATTACATAATTATTTTTATCATATAGTGTTGTTAATAGTTTTGGTAATTTTGAACCTTGTGGTATTCTATGTTCAGCACAAAATGGAAAATCTTTATGTAAATCATGAATCTCATAGGGATACTTTAGGTCAACTTCTAAAAAATATCCCTCAGAGGCATCATCAGGAATGTCGGTAACATCTATATTGTTATCTACCCACTGGAAATTTCCATATGGGAGTGGTTGGGACATTGCATAACCATATAAATTATTGATATCTAGATATAATAAATACTTATCAGGTTTCATATTATCATATCCTATCATATATTTATTGTTTGCTTCAGAATATCGACAACAACATTGACTGATCCCACCTCGTATTGCGCTTTCAATAAACAATATCATATCCACATCATATAATAGTTCTAATTCACATTTTGTATATTTTAGCATACAGTCCCAAGAATATCCGGGTACTGTATAATACCAAGCTGGATCTAGCCCGCTAGTGGAATATCCAATAGTCCTAAAATTTTCAAATACGTCTGATAACAGCATTATATCTGTTTTCAAATATAAATCCGAGTATTGACCTAGATTTTGAATATTAAAAGCTTTCCATACTGTTTGTGCATGAATATATCGTTCCTCACTGATTTCTTCATCACTTAATTTATTATAAAATTGTGCTGAAGCAGGTAATTTTTTTTCCTCTAGTTTTTTCAAATCATCAATATAATCGTAACAAAATACACCTTTTTGTGTAAGTAGTTTTAATTGTTCATCACTATAACCTCTGAATTCATTTTTTGTATTATCTAAGTTGTTCCCCTCTAAATTTTTTACCAATTCATCAAGAGATGAATTCATAAAACGAAGTGAATCTATAAATCTAAATTTAATATTGTTAGACATATGATTAGTAAATGAAATATACTTTTCTTTATTTATAGGTAACAATGTAATTTTACCTAATTTTGCCAGGTCGCTTATTATGAAGTGACTATCATATCCACTTAGGTTGTGAAAAATTATGGGAACGCAAAAACTTTTTCTAAAATTTAAATTACAATTTTCATGAGCAAAGCCTCTAAAATTACCGGTAAAGTGATTATGATCGCGAACTATAATATCTTTATAGGTAAATTGGTTTTCACAAATATGACATGTAGTAGCATTTATTGTTGATATGTTTTGCTTCATGGGAACTATATATTTAAATTTAGAATAAATCATTTGCGAACATGTTTCCATTTCATTAGCAAACCATTCCATACAATCTATCCCGCGAAAACTTTTAAAAAATGAAATAGAATTATCATAATCACATTTAACATAATATCCACAACTATATGCAACATGTTTTTGATATTTCATTGTTTTTCCAGCATTTTGTTGTAAAGGTTGTAACATACATTCGAAATCAGCATAAATGACAAACGGCGTTCGTTGTTTATGAATAAAATTTTTAAACTTTACAACTTTATCTTTTGGAATGTTAATTTTGAAATCGTTAATGCGTTCACATAATTTTGTATGATTTTTTAATTTTTCCTCACTACTAAAATAATTTAAACATCTGTCACATATAAATTTTTTATTTTTAACCTTATTGAGTTGTGAACTTAACAATCTAGATAAATTTTTAATCCAACAATAATGGTATTTTATTTCAATGTGATCATTATCTAATGAATTAGGTATATCAGAATCATTTAATTTAGGAAAGTATACATTTTGGATTAATAATAAATTAACATGTTTCTCTTTTTTACTTTTTGTTAAACGTAATGGAACTACTGTTAACTCTTTGCTTATTAATTCTAAACCATAAACATTAACAGATATATCATTCAGTTTTTCAAATTTATGAATTTTATCAAAATGAATTGGAATTTCAAGACCTTCTAACTTTAATACTTGACTATAATGAGGATATGATGTAGTACGATTATATTCATTATCTGTAGGATAAAGTGCACTTACAATGCTCCAATAGAAACACGCATTGTCATTCCAATTATAAATGTTTACACAAGCCTGCTTTCGTTCAATTTTTTCTGGTAATCTAATGAAGGATGAACCGTTCCCTACTTCAAATTTATTTATATTTACTATAAGTGATATTACTTTACTTAAAGCCCAACCTGATTGTCTTTCTTCAAATTCAGACAACTTATTTAAAATAAAATCTGTAACATGATTTATAAACAATTCACTTATATTTAACGATCTATCAATATTATCATTTTCAGTATGAAAGTATTTTATATCTACTATATTTTTATTATCAGTCTGTTTTATAAATTCAGCACAAAATGTTGTATTTACTTTAATCATTGTAAACTTTTGTAATGTATCAACTATTTTTTTATAAAATAATTTAAAGGCTTCACTTAAAAATGAATGTACATCTTTATGTTTAAGATTAATTATAATTCCAGTTGTTACCCTTTTCTGAAATACTGATTGCAAGTCTTCCCATTTAACAGTCTCAATACTTTTTTCCACGACTTCTTTTAGTTTATTGAATATTACTATTAAATGACCTAATTTTGTTTGCCACTTATTATATTCTGATAGGTGTTTAGTTAGAATTTCTTCGGAACATAAATCAATTGCAATCTGTACTTGATGTAACCATACTTTACTTTCTTCAACAGTAAATTTAGGAAACTTTTCAAAATATTTTTCAATTAATTTATTTAAATCATTATTAAGTCTATCGCTATTATCTGTCATACTTACAAATTACTGTCAACAATTTTGAATAATGATGCAGGATTTCCTTTGCCGGTATCTTTCTCTCCAGTAAAGACAACAAAATATTTTCCGTTTCCTAATTCGACCATATGATTCTTAAGAACTCTAGTGGACCGTGAGGGAAGGAACACAACGTTTTTCTCCAGATCTAACAATACCGTTTCTCCAAATTTTGAATTTACCACTTTTGCTGATAATATTTTAAACGGAATATCTTTTGGTAACTGATTCAGTTTTAATGGTGGTTTTCTAACTTCCTCTTCTAAAAGAAGAAATTCATTTATACTTGTAATATCCATTTTTCTATAATAAAATATTTATTTAGAACATTAAAATATAATTAGAAATATTTTATACTTACTTTTGATGGTTAAACAGAAACACTAGAATTTTCTACAGTGAATAATATATGCACAGTTTACAACTTAAACTGACCTTTATTCCTTTTATTCGGACTTTTATATCGTTCTAGAAACTATGTCACTTGATTACCTTCGACTTTCTTAACCTAAATTTTACTTTGTTTATGATTATACTTTCATATTCCTCGAATATAAATAGCCTGTATTTTTTCATTGTATAATAGATTGGTTTACAATGGCTCCTAAGAAAGTTGTAATTAAATCAGAAGTTATCATACCACCAAAACGAACTAAAATAGAACTAGAACAATTGTCAAATACCTCAACTGTAAGTAATTTAAATTTTATACTAATAAATAATTCATAATCCTTATACGTTTTAGACTCCTATCATTGATCTTAGTGATTGGCAAGAGATGGATGACGTTTTGTTAAATGTTTCGGAACCAACACATTCTTTAATTACATCAATATCCGAGTTTACCGAGTTAAGAGAGCTCTTGCAATTTAAGTTGAATTTTTATCAATTACACTTAGATAGGGTAACTAATTTTATTCAGGACCTATCTATAATTAATACCGAATGTGAGAGCCATCAAAAAAATGTAGAAACTAAGTATGTTACTATAGATAAATTAAAAAGAGAAATATATGAAATTGAACAATTTCAAAATATTAACATAACTAACAAAAACAAAATCCTAGAAGAGATTAACGTTATATACCAGGCTGAAAAAAATCTTAATAAAAAGTAAATTTTAATAGTTCTTTTTTTCCTATTCCTTTCCTGTTATTGAAAGAATATATAACTTAAAAAAATCCTCTTAAGTAGACAATGGGTTGAAGTTCTAATAAATATTATGAAAATATAAATATAGTGTGAACAAAGTGACGTTTAAGTTACAATTGTTTCATGCTATGAAGATTGACGTACGTATTGACAAATAAAATGATTATCCTTGTATATGTTTTCAAGAATAAAACTTATATTCAACTAATAATTACATTTTTTTTGTTTTTACTTAAAAGAATATATAACTTGAGAACAATAAAGGTCACTTTAAGATATTTGAAGGAAAAAGTGACATAAAAATAACGTTCTTTTTGATGTCTTTGAAAATTTTAGTATAGAAAGTATGATGTTAATAAAACTTTAGGAATAAAAAAGATTCGAAAAACTTTGCTAAAATTTTTTATTTTAATAATCATCTTCATCATCGGACCATGGAGAAGGTATTTGTTCCCATATTCCACCCTCAAATATATAGCAACCCTCTTGGGGTGGTTCAGGAGCATTTTCCTCCTCTTTGGTTAAAGGATAGGTTACTACAACAAACCCATCATATGACGCTAATGACATTTTTCTGTAAAATAAAAACTTTTTGTAAGCAAAAAAAATAATTGTTTTCCAAATTTATTTTTTTATGTAAAATAAACCTGAATCTAAAGAATTTGGAGAATAAAATGCTAAAATTGACTAAAAAGGATAATTATACCCACTAAACACTCTTAAATAAATTTTATTGACTGTAATATATATCTTCACTAAAAGTCAAATCATGTTACTAAAATAGTAATTTTATTATCTAAAATTGATTTGATTAAAAAGGAAGAATGTACTCACTAAATAGTCTTAAATACATTTTATAATCTGTAATATATGTCTCCACTAAAAGTCAGATCGTTACTTAAATATTAATTTTATTAAATATATAGAATTTTTTGAAAAACTTATGAAATCTAATATCTAAAATTTGTATGGATATTAAATTCAAATCATGTTACTAAAATATTAATTTTATTAGCTAAAATTGATTTGATTAAAAGGAAAAATAAACCTACTAAATAGTCTTAAGTACATTTTATAGTCTGTAATATATATTTTTTTTTTTTTTTTTTTTTTTTTTTTTTTTTTTTTTTTTATTATTAATTATTTTTAGCAATCAGAATATACAGTGCATTCTATAGGCTAAAATGCTGACGAGTGTTAGGTACTCTAACAACTAAATGACCTGATCAGGTAAACACCCAGTGGTGTAACCTGTAGATAATTAGACTACTGTCTTTTAGTTTAACATTAAACCTTACTTATTTTAATTCTACTTATATCCTAACTTATATTTATACTTTTAACACTTTTAACACTCAAACTAAGTCAATTGGCCATTTTCTTTTAAGTCTTTTGTTGTGTCTTGGTTCTAGTAGCGGTTCTAGTAGTGGGTTAGGGTGGCCTCTTATCGTATTGTTGTGTTTGGTGGCCCTTTCTTGGATAACTTCCTGTATCGTTTTAACTTGGAGATCTGTGTGCAGCATGTGGTTTGTTACGTACCAGGGAGCATCAACTATTTGTCGAAGTATTTTTGATTGGCATCTTTGTAGGATTGTGGTATTGGATTTAGAAGCACAGCCCCATATTTCTACTCCATATAGCCAGATTGGCTTTATAACAGTTGTATATATCAGTCTTTTGTTTTCAGGTGTTATCTGTGATTTTCTGCCTATCAACCAATTTAATTCTCTTACTTTTATGTCTATTTGTTTCTTCTTTTTTGTGATATGTTGTTTCCATGTCAGCCTGCGGTCTAGGTGGAGTCCTAAGTACTTTGCTGTGTCTGTTTGGGGGATCTGTATGTTATTTATTTGAACTGGTGGACATGTTTGTTGACGAAGGGTGAATGTTACATGTGCTGATTTGCTTTCATTAACTTTGATTTTCCACTTTTTTGTCCATTGCTGAAAGTGATTTAAATGCGTTTGTAGTCGTATTGATGCTATGTGAGGATGATCATGGCTAGATAGAATTGCAGTGTCATCGGCAAATGTTCCTGTGCTTGTGTAATCTGACATTGGTAGGTCAGAGGTATATAGAACATAGAAAAGAAAATAATTCTAGATTTTTCGAACAGTTTGTAGTTTTTAGATAAAAATAAATCATATTATGTATACAAAATATTATTAGGCAGCCAGATTATCATTTATGTGTATATCGGGTTGCATAGTTATTAGTTGATATGTTACCTAATTGCTTCTACTAAACGTCACACGTCACGTAAACGTCACTAGATGGCGTTGGTGGTACCAAAATATTATTATTAGACAATCAGATCATCATTTATGTGTATATTGGGTTGCATAGTTATTAGTTGATATGTTTCACTATCGAAACGAAATTTTTTTTTGACGATGATTTGCTAATCACCACATCCAAAGTGAGGCTATTTTATGTTTAAAATTAACTGTTTGTATTTGTTGTGTTTGTAAACTTACGCTATATTTTCTAAATAATAAATATTTACCTACAGAAATTATACAAAATAATTATAGATTTTTTCGAACAGTTTGTAGTTTTTAGATAAAAATAAATCATATTATGTATACAAAATATTATTAGGCAATCAGATTATCATTTATGTGTATATCTGGTTGCATAGTTATTAGTTGATATGTTACCTAATTGCTTCTACTAAACGTCACACGTCACGTAAACGTCACTAGATGGCGTTGGTGGTACCAAAATATTATTATTAGACAATCATATCATCATTTATGTGTATATTTGGTTGCATAGTTATTAGTTGATATGTTTCACTATCGAAACGAAATTTTTTTTGACGATGATTTGCTAATCACCACATCCAAAGTGAGGCTATTTTATGTTTAAAATTAACTGTTTGTATTTGTTGTGTTTGTAAACTTACGCTATATTTTCTAAATAATAAATATTTACCTATGTATAATATGCACTTGTGTCTCGTTCAAGATTGGGGTAGCCAACCCCCTTTGGCGTGTGAGACAGTTGCTCTGAGTCTGTTTTCAAGATTGAGTAACCAACCTCTTTGGCGAGACAGGGTATTGTACAGAGTGATAAAGAGCATATTATATGTATCGAATCATCTGGAGTGTTAACCACATATTGAGATTCTCACCCCCACCGCTCCAGTTTCAGGTTAAAATCAAGAACGACATTATATTTCTCGAGGACCACGCTGAAGCCTAATGAATACACACACAGAATCGAGGGAATGTACCACCTCACTTTAGTAAGTTTTTAACAATTTGTAATATATATGGGTGTATTTGAACTAGTCGAAAAAACGTCTTTTTAGACTTGTTTTAAAACAACAACCGTGCACATTACGGTTACGGTTATTCTTTTCAGTGACAACGCCTGTTTTATTTTTAGTACCTTATTCTATTCGTTTTAGATATACCTACAGCACAATGTTTCAGGACCCTGTACAAAGGGTTTGCTCGAGTACCAATCTATATACCTACACTAGTAGAAGCGAAGAAATGGATCACCCACTTTAGTATGTTTTTTAACAATTTTGTAATATATATATGGGTGTATTTGAACTAGTCTTCTTATGGGCGTGTCCGTCCATAAGAATTAACAGAAAAAGTTCCCACGCTCACGGGGCCCATACTCTACTTTTGAGTTGCTGCAAAAACGGGGCATATTATTTGCCCTGTTTAGGTCAATGGCCAGCAGCAATTAAAAATGTATACTTGTCGACGTTAGAATTTCGAACTGAAATTCGCTCGATTAACAGCATGTTTGCGATGGCTTTTTTCAAAACGTCTCCGCCTGCCGTTGATCGACGTGGTGCACAAGAGCATTGCTGTTTTAGTGTTTGCGGCCAAATCTATTACATGCTCGATAGGATTCCCCGGTCGCAAGAACTCAGAAATCCCACTTTGAATCACTACTACTTTTATATAGCAAGCAGGCACTCCAACATCGTAACGAATTGTTACAGAACCGAGTGTCTCCCGATATCTTGAGAGTAGTAGAGTATTCGTTAAGAGAATGTAATAGGTATATGGAGGCATATAAGAAAATTGGGGAAGTATTAGAAGAAAAACGTCAACGGTTGGGCGTTGATGAAGGAAACGAACGCACGTTTATTGTGGGTTTCACAGCTAATGGAAACATCAATAGACAACGAAGAAATTACAATCTACCAGAAAGTCAGAGCGAAATCGCTTCGGTCTTTCAAGGAACAGAGCCCCCATTTCGTGTGGATTTAATATTATATCCGCACAATCCAACCGCGTCTCAGCCTCATGAAAGGCATCACGAATTAAAGAATTTATCACCTTTTGGCAGACCCGATGGTCTACCCGCTATTATTCCCATTAGGGGATAATGGTTATTCACAAGAATTACGTTACACCGATCGAAGAATGAACAGAAACAACAGACCGAAAGCAATTACGATGGCAGAGTATTACAGGTACCGTTTGCAAATACGTGATGGATATTCCACGTTGCATAACGGAGGAAAATTGTTTCAACAATACGTTGTTGGTTCATGGTGTAAACTAGAGGCCGATAGATTATGGTTTTTGAAACACAACCAACAAAACTTTCGGATAACCAGCGAAACGGCGTTACGACGTAGAAACGCAAATCGACTACAAGGAGATCTGAGACAAATCGGTAGATCGATTATTATTTTACCGTCGTCGTTTCAGCCGTGACAGTGGATAGACGTGCGAAGAGCGACCCGTGTGTGGCTATTTGTGAAAAAGTGTGTTGAAAGTGAACAGAGTGCAGACAGAGACTGAGTAATAATAGGGGAACTATTTCCAATCTAAAGGAAAAAGTGGTTTCAACCAAAGCTCCTACCCCATGGAGGGAGGATCAACATACGACAGTTTATTCACGGAGACTTAAAGAACGTCTACGGACAAAATTCACTGAGGAAAATCAGATAAAGGAAACGGCAGTGCTGAAGGAATCCAGTAAGAACCTTACGAGAAGGGAACCACAACGCTTCAAGGCAAAGATCCGGAAGGACCCAGAAAAGCACCTTGACCGAGGTAAGGTATTCATTACGGTTACCAACCCGGTAGCGGTGGAGGAAGATCCTACCCAAGTCACCACAGACCCAGGACAGTTGAAGTCAGCAAAAGAAAGTACGGAGAAAGCTATCCCACGAAATCGTTCTACCAGGATTAAAATCCATGAACATATAATCTTCCCCCCAGTAAAGGAAGCGCCCCATAGCACAGAAACATCAACCACTTCAAATTCAGAAGCCCAGTCGGAAAGTGCGTGGAATAGTCTAACCACACCAACGCAAGTGGCAAAGAGACACAAAAATCATCAAAGTGCGGAGTACTCAGGAGAAGGTGTGGAGAAAGCCGTCAGTGCTTCGCCGAGAAACTAGACAAACTAGACTGGGAAAGTGCGGCTAAAACCCCCAGCCCCCAGATACTGAAAAGTACGGAGAACCCGATAAAGAAAAGCTCGGAGAAAACTGTCACCAAACCCCGAAGACTCAAGACGCAGTGGACAGGAAAAGTGCGGAGAAATCCCCCAGACCTCGCGCATGGGAAAGTACGTGGAATACGATCCTGCAAGATGACAACGCACCAGCGGTAGTCGACAATAACACAGGTAAAGCGATGGACACAGGCCTGAAAATTATGTCGCACACAAATACTAAAAAAGGCAAAGTAGTGAAGGCCAGAGCAAGCAAAACCTACCGCACAATCAGACTGAGCGAAAACTCAGGAATCTACGCCCCCAACAATAACAAACAGCACTGGACACTGGACGGGTGGTAGTGTTATGGTAAATCAGGGACAACATCTCGATCGCATCCAGATTAAAATTATAGAACACAACTACGTGTCTTCCTCAGAGGAGGACTACGAGCAGGAAGCAATGGAGACAAACCAAATGACGGACACAGCCATAGAAAAGGTTCTCCCAAGGGAAAATTACTCACCTAACAGCGACTTCAGGAAGCTGGGCGCTAGAAACAAGGTAACAGATTCCCAAATGGATATCATTGAAATGGTATCACGAGGAGAAGACCTGAATAATAAGTTCAAGACGCCAAAAAAGAGCATAAACATCAGGAACCTGACACTACAGAAAACGAAAGCCACATTTAACACCAATAACAGATTTCAGGGGTTAGCCATCGACCTCGAGCCAGCCTCGAGTAAACCAGCAGAAGCGGCCACCCTACCCGGAACCAGCAACACGAGGAAAAACAAGGCAGAGAACAAATCGCAACAGACGAGACAAGCTGGAAATAACAATAATGAAAAGAATATAACTAAACACAACAAACAACCCTGCCCGCCGATTGTGTTAGACGGCCCGGTCAGCGACCTGAAAGGGCTCAGGACCGAGCTCATGAAGGTGCTGAAGGGAAACCTTTCATTCAAACTCGCAAGGAACTCCACCATCATCCACCTAGAAGACGAACAGGACCACGCCACCCTAATACGGCACCTCAACAAAGAGGGTGCACCATACCACACCTACACCGCAAAGAGAGACAGGGGTCATGCCTTCGTCCTAAGGGGGCTGGCCGAAAACACCACCACGGATGACATCAGGGAAGACTTAGTGCAGAGCCACAACATTGAGCCCAAAAACATTTTTCAAATGAAAACTGCAGGAAGGCCACTGTTCTTAATAACGACAGACCAGGCCATCACACTGGACTATCTAAATAAGAACGCCAGGGTGATTCTGTACACGAGGATAACCTGGGAGCTCAGAAAATCCACACGTTTAATCATCCAATGCCATAATTGCCAGGTATGGGGGCACGCAACCACAAACTGCAATAGGCCCCCAAGATGCCTCAAATGAGCAGGCCACTACAAAACATTTACCTGCACCAAGACCAGGGATACACCAGCCACCTGCGCCAACTGCGACGGGCCGCACCCTGCCAATTCCTCGGATTGTATAATCTATCGCAATAAACTGGAATTCATGCAAGCCAGAAACAATCAACACAGGCCCAACACCACCAAATGTGTTCCTGCCCCGGCCCCCACGAGGAATCCCTGGAGCGGCAACCGAGGACCACAGAACCGAAACATCCCGACAACATCCACCTTGCAGGAAGACTTCCCCCCGCTAACCACGAAGGCATCAACGAGACAGAATTCAAGGACTACAACCAACAACAACTGCGATATGGACGCTTTCCAGGGAGCGAATGATGCCTTCCAGGAGCTGAACTCCCTGGTCAATCTAGGTGAGTTGACTAGAGCGGTTACTGATCTGAACAATAAAATCAAAAAATGCAAAAACAACCTTGAAATTTACACTACATATAATGACTTTGTCAGTACCATAAATAACTATAATTTTAAGAACTAAATTCAAACCCAAACTCAAGCACAAAATCACAATATGCCTTCACAACGTCAATGGGGCGAGATCGAAACACCAACTCCTTGATTTTTTCATACAAAAACACAAGTTTGACATCTTAGTACTTAATGATATCAGAATCCCTAACAAATTCAAACTCAAATTTAAAGGCTACTCAAGCTACTTGGATGATCCCAACGGGGGGGAGACTTCTGTAGCTGTCCTTGTAAGCAACAATATAACGCACGCTGTACTACCGCTCTGTAACTCTTCCATACCTCATGTTGCAGTCAAGGTTGCCGCCGGGATCACAATTGTCGGCGCTTACAACAAGCCAGAAAAGAACCCAGCGGAAAGGGAATTCAGAAAACTCCTGGAGACGGGAAAGAAAACCCTCCTGCTGGGGGACCTAAATAGTCGGCACCCGTTGTGGGACGCTAACTGTAGAGTTCCCAACTCTAGCGGCGTGACCCTGAAACAACTTCTCGACAACAACGAATACGTACTGTATCACTCGGTCGACCCTACCCACTTACCGTTCAGTAGCGGCAGATCCCCGAGTACCATAGATGTCGCCGTCTCTAACGGAGTAACAGGCATAATAAACATGAAAACGTTGAAGGAGCTTAACTCCGATCATGATCCGGTACGTCTGGAGATCCTGACAAAACAGCCCTGTTCAGCTGCCAAAAGAGATACCTATGACTACAGATCAGGTAGATGGGATGTTTTTAGGCAGAGACTGAACGGGGCTGTGGAGTTAACACCGGGTATCCGTTCCCCTCAAGAACTAGACAGCGAAACGAATAAACTAACTCAAAACATCGCGAAAGCCAGAGAGGCGACGTTCTTGAGGCGGAAACGGAAAGTAAATTCACTAGTACTACCCCAAGACGTACTGGACATGATCAGCCACAAAAACTCCGTTAGAAGGCGGTGGCAAAAATACAGGCTGGATGAAGACAGGAGCCGGCTGGTTGCCGTCGGCAAGCTTATTAATTCAAAAATCAAGGAGCTGAAAAACGGCAACTGGAACAGATTCCTGTCCAGCCTGAACGCGCAGGATCACTCGATATGGCGAGCGACTAGATTCTTCAAAAGGGATGAACCCAAAAACTGCCCTGTTCGTTTGGGTAGATCGCTCGCCATAACGGACGTAGAAAAAGCCGCCCTGTTCGGGAAGCATCTGCAGCATACATTTTCCAACAACATCCCGAGTGATGCGGAACAACGATCGATATCGAACATCGTGGAGGAGGTGAGGAGTTACGTCGCTGACCCCCTACCTCTAAAGTTCTTCCCCAGCCCTAAAGCGGTGGCCGACTATATCAAGGCTATTCCAAACAAAAAAGCGCCGGGTCCGGACAACCTTGACGCAATAACAATTAAAAACCTACCACAGAAAGCGATAGTACAGCTGCATTATATAATTAAAGGCATCTTCACTCTGCAATACTATCCCAAATGCCTCAAGGAGGCTGAAATGGTACTAATCCCAAAGCAGGGGAAAGATCATAAACGGGCGGACAGCTACAGTCCGATCAGTATACTCAATATGCTGGCGAAACTAGTGGACCGAATTATCCATGACAAAATCAAGGAGGCCGAGTCCCAACTAGGCCTGATACCCTGAGAGCAATTTGGCTTTAGAAAGGGCCACGGCACAGTGGCGCAAATTATACAAATTGTGCACTCAACCCTGCAAAACCTTAATGAAGGCAAATCCACCGCGCTGGTGGATCTGGATATGGCCAAGGCGTTCGACACCGTCTGGGTAGACGGCCTAATATACAAACTCGTGATCAGTGACTTCCCCATGGCGCTAGTGAAGACAATCCAATCTTATCTAAACAACAGGACCTTTACGGTAAGAGTAAACGCGGGAAAGGCGGGTCCCTTTCCAATGCAAGCCGGGGTGCCACAGGGCTCCGTTCTCTCACCGACGCTCTACACTCTAATGACGGCGAATATCCCGAAAGGCAGAGATGGAGTCCATGTGGCACTATATGCGGATGACACGGCTTACTACAAAGCCAGCGAGCTGGCAGAAACAGCGAGCAGAAAGTTGGACATTCACCTAAACAGGGTGGTGGTCCCTTATCTGGCGAAAAACAAGATGACACTTAATACGGATAAAACTGAAGCAATAATCCTAACAAGACATAGAAACAAAGGCAGAACCTTTAGTAAAATAAGAATAAATAACAAACCCATTGAATACAAAACCAGCATAAAATATCTAGGTTTTTCGCTAGATAAGGCCTTAAACTTCAATAAACATATTGAGGACAGGCTGACGAAAACTAATAACATCATTAAAATTCTATACCCGCTACTAAAAAGAGGGAGCGCGGTATCAGCTGACAACAAAATTCTAATTTATAAACAAATTATAAGGCCTGTCCTCACATATGGGACGCCAGCTTTCTGCTCGACGCATAATTGGAATTATATCAAGATGCAAAGACTCCAAAATAAATGCCTGGGACAGGCACTGAACTGGCCCTGGAGGTCCAGGGAGGTAGACTTGGAGGCCAGAACAGGCATCGAGCCAATTAAACAATACGTCATAAATACAGCGGAACGATTTTATCAAAATAGCCTCCCAGTCTACCTCAAGGAGGACATCCAGGGAGTGAACGAGAGAAACCCGCCACGGGGGAAACACAGCTATATTCATCGCATTTTGCCGATGTATCTGTCACGATAACAGCCTCTGCGCTGGATCCGAGCCAGGTCGTTACTGCGGCCAGAAGTTTTGGGTATGTCCGGCAAAAGGACTGTTCCGTTGTGGTGGGTCGGCGTTGCGACGGGCGTCGTGTCCTGCAACGACGTCCTGGGGCGCCGCGACGCCGTCGTAGGCGGCAGTTTCCTCGGCGGGCGGCGTTCCTGGGGGCGGTAGCCGCCCCAGAGCGCCTGCGGGATCGCTGCCCGCCGTGAACCTCGTCAACGCGGCGGTTAGGGTCTCTAACCGCTCCATCAGGGTATTAATGGTACCCCGGAGGTTCATTGTCCTCCGTGACTGGGGACATGTCGTGGAACGACGGTGCAGATGTCTTCCGGCGAGGTACACTCTGACAGCGTCAGATACTGCGTATTTCGCTCTGAAAGAGAGTCGTACAATGGGGGAAGATGGGGGGACATAATTACATTGGTATAAGAATTTGCGTGTGCCCCCGGAACTATCCTTAGGGGGCTTTGCTCTAGGAGACCTAGTGCCTGAGGGGATAGGGATTGGCGCCTTGCCCCTCGGCGTCCTCCACTCGACGTATTATGGAAAAAGTTTTCCATAATGAACTTAATTGGTACTAGAGAACTAATAGTCAAACAAAGAGAAGAGAGGATAGGTACTAACTAACTAAATCGAAACGCTAGACCTGAATTTATTTATTTCCTTGTTTGATGAAAATTCTATTATTTTATTCCTGTAAGAAAATTTGTAATTAGTGTACCTGTAAGCAAACACAAGATAAGCACAACTACTACAGGAAAGAAGAAAGAAAAGAGTTTAAGGTCGAGTGATGGAGGTTTTTATACCGAAGTCGTTGAACCTTAGACAAAAAGATGTACCAAATCTTTTTGCGTAATCAGACAGGACTCACCAAATCCGTGTAGATTAGGGTAGATCGTTTATGAACGTCGTGGCTTCCAAAAACGTCTACGAAGGGGCCTTTACAGACGACACACAGTGTGGGACACAAAGCGGGCGAAAGCGGGCCGAAAAATCACTTTTTCTTTACGAGTTATCTAAAACTTCAGCGAACACGCCGACAGAGAAATCTCAGATAGCGAACGTAAAGGTCAAAAGCAAAATGAATTTACGCAATGCACTTATTAACACTAAATAAAAAGTGAGAAACTAGGCTGCACGGCGTAGAAGAGAATGACTTCTCGAAAAAGCCCAGTAAAAATTACTTGGCTTGGAAGGTGAGTGATTTTAACACGAAAAACGAATTTCTCGGATTAAATCGGCTTCGTAAAACACAAAAACGCACTGTTTTAGAAAGCGAAAGTAACAACGATTCGTGAGTGAGACTTCTTTTGTTAGACTTCTTGAGTCGGACTCTCCTTGTTTCAAAATTCGCCTTTCTTTTATAGACTTTCTAGGGCCCAGCCCTCCGCGAGGGTTCCAACCAATACGTAGGCGTACTTTCAGTACCCACGGACTATAAAAGAAATTTGACCTAGAAACGAGTCAATTGGTTCAGAGAGATGCTGGAAAAACAATCTCTCAACACTATAGGAAATTATTCTAGAAGAATATGAATTTACTTAAATTAATTAACATTCAACGTTTCGACGAATGGCTTGTCGCTAGACAGCGAAGGAACGTTAACATTATTTAATTAAGCACGAAAAAGAGTTACCTCATCTATAAAAGATATGCAATGAAAGTAACGGTTATGAGTAGAAAGATCATACTTAAATTATCCAATAATTAACCTCCTCGATGCCTATGCACAATTGGCCGGCAGTAAAATGTTAATTTCTTTTAATTTAAGTACGCCGAGAAATTATCTTTAAAAGGAATGCAACAATTGCGAAACACCTGAATGAACAGCAGAGTAAATTATCCGACGGTAAACAATGCAAAAGCTTTTTGCGATGCAAACAGCAGAGAAGTGTCGTCCTCTTTTAATTTACGCTTAAAAATGCAAATGCTTTACCTTTCAGTATAAAGGTAAGGAAATAATTTATGAAACATTGAATCATGGTTTAAATTATCCGACAAATAACATCTCAAGGGCTGTGGTATGTCTGCAGCGATGAGGTGTTATTTTCTTTTAATTTGAACCTAAAGAAATGAGAAATTTGCATAACTTTTGCCGATAAACGATATGCCGGTAATGCGACGGATTAATGGGATTAGCGCTTGGATTAATAATTAGTTAACATTTCAAAAGTTTCGATGCCTTCAGGCACTGAAGAAATGTTAATATTGCGTAATCCAAGTATAAGAATTATATTATTTTTTTTTTCTCCAATAGGGATTTAAACCGCTATATAAAAATATAAAATCGTCAAGTGAAACGAAAATAAACACTTTCTCTCAAAATAATCGATATCTGCCCACAAGTGGTGCTTTGCCGAAGGGTCGGCCGGAGGGTCGGCAGAGCTACCTGCCTCGGGCTAAACTCGAAGCAAAATCGAGTTTTAAATGGAAGGGAATTGAAAAATATTTAACACAGAAATATTTTGAGAAATAAAATAAAAATACATGAAGCGTATTTTTATAATATGATAGTTGCAATTGTAAAAATTGCAGGAATTTTTTTGGGGAGTTGTAAATCGCATCAATTGAAGATATGCGATGGAAAATTAGAAAGACCAATTTTTGGACTTAGAAAATTTTTTTGATAAGCGACGGACCTGTTTGCCGTCGCTTGGGGGCCACGGTGCGCTGGCTGGTTCGAACTGCGTTCGGAATGAAGAAGGGTTGACTGTGTGTCGCGTCCAAAGGTGTTCGCGTATAATGTTATGCATTATTAATTTATTCAAATGATTATTTTAGTGGTTCGCCTTATTAAAACGGGTACTACATTTTAATAAGTATTGCGTCACTCACTTTTGATAAGCTTTTTATATGAAAAAGCCTTCTGAAGCCTTTTACCAAAAACTAATATAGTTTTAGCTTTTGGTATGATTTATTAAATGACATACGCGATGTTTTTGCAACTTATTTCGCTCCTAAGACTGTTAGGACGAACACAGCTGCAAAATGAAATATTTTTAGAGCTACAAATATGTGCTCGCGAAAGCCCTAACGTCAGTTTTTCTGACAGGTACAAGTACTCAAGACTTCTGGTCGGACGGACGACTGAGCGAGGGGTGGCCGGTCAGATAGGGGGGCGCAGTGGTCAGGTATAAATATCGGGTACCTGTGCCCGCCGGTCGGACTGGGCGCTGAACGCCTGGTGAGGAATCAGTAAATTCGCAAAATTATCCGGCATTGCAACAAGAAGGCAAATGCGATGAATACAGCGGCCGATCAGGCAATACGCCTCCGCCATTTTTTAAAGGGATTCCTGTTTTTTCGGTTAATTTTGCAGGGCTAAAGGAGCAAACAATAAATTAGGATATCATTAAATGCATTAAGATCAGTACCGCTTCAATCAACAAACTGGGGAGACAACTGAAAAAGACAACTGAGAACCAGAGAGGCATCACATCGCCAGGGAGAGGGGCTACCTAGACACCACTCCCATGCAGCTGGAATACCTCCAGCTGTACAATTCTAGTTCTCCTTTGTGCTATATCATTTAATGAAAATATAATAAAGATATTTTAAAGTTAAAGTTAAAGTTCAAGGAGGTGAAAGGAATCGGCAACGACAATATCTGGATGCAATGACGGTTATCGCCCATCATCCAGTTTCAAAAACGAGGTCTACCCCATGCGCATATAGTTTTAACTATGATTGCCGATGATAAAGTGTTGGACGTCGAAACCGTCGATTTAATAGTACATGCATACATTCCGGACGAATAAACCCAACCGGAATTGTATCGTTTAGTGAAAGATTTTCACGTGCATACTCCTTGAGGAGTTGTAAATCCAACAGCGATATGCATGAAAGATGGCCTATGCAAAAAATTTTACCCTAAAATTATTTTGAAATTACATCGTTATATCAAGGTGATAATAAGAGACCGGACGGCAGGTATATTTATTTACAACGATATGACTGTAGGGTAACTAATCGCAGGATAGTACCTTACAATTCGTATTTGTTAAGCAAATACAATTGCCATTTAAATATCGAAGTGGTAGGTTCCCTCTATACAATGAAGTATTTACACAAATACATACAAAAGGGCGCTGACTCTATAACTTTAAGAATAGACGATAATGACGAGAACGCTCCCGTTAATAATCGGAGAGGTTCTCAGCCGGCAGCAAACAACTCACCATTGCAGCAGGGGGCGTTGACTAATCCTATCGAAGAATTAGTCATCGATGAAATTCAACAGTACCAAGATTACAGATATGTAAGTGCGATGGAAGCGGCATGGAGACTTTTAGAGTTTAAAATGCATGACCGCTCACATTCGGTATTAGCGTTACCTGTACATTTACCGGGTGAAAGAACGATTTTGTTCGAAGAATTGGAAAATGCAGAAAATATTGAAGTGCGCCTGCAATCGCGCTCAAAATTAGAGGCATTTTTCAATTTAAATTCGCACGACGATGTCGCCAGAACGACTTACTTGTATAGCGAAATCCCTGATCATTACACCTGGGATAATAAAAATTGTAGATGGCAACCCAGGCGACAAATAAGTAAACAAATAGGGTGTATGATCGACATCACGCCAACACCTGGGCAAACGGACTTGTTCTTCCTCCGTTTGCTGTTGTCTCGAATTAAAGGAGCGACATGGAAATGGAATGATTAAATCAAAAGTACTATCCTACTCAGGTACTAATAAGGCTGACCGAGACCATCATCTTGAAAAAATTAGAAGACGGTACGACGGTCAACACTTTCGAAGACGCATGCAGGTCAAGAAATTATATTCATACGGACGCATTCGAACGAGCTATAAGGGAGGCAGTTCTAAAACAACACGCGCGTAAATTGCGTAAGTTTATTGCACTCTATTGTTGTGTTACCAGCGACGAGGGTTTTACGGAATCTGCTAATAGATGGAGGCAATTCTGTAGAGAAATGATAGACGATTTTATTGTATTAAGACGCCTATCATTACAAAGAGCGGAGGCGGAAGCAATAGAAGAAATCGATGTTATTTTAAAAAGAAATCGACCTCACTTAAATTTAGCTGCGTTAGAAGTAAGTCCTATTTATGATGACAACAATATAGGTGGTGTTGCTATGGAGCGGGGGAAATGCCGACGTTCATAACGATATTGATCATAGTCTTAATTATGATTACGGTGTTCCGTACGATAACGATTTGCCTATTCCCTTGCGGCATCGACCGTCACAAGTTGATGCCAACAATTTTGAGTTTGACCCCATTGACCTGAATCAAGATCAAAAGTGGGCCTTTCTCAAAATTTTAAAGGTAATAGCGCAAACCGTTAACGTACCCATTCCACCGAACCTTCTACTTAAAATAAACGATGTCGTCTCTATTGGCCATATCCAAGTTCCTTTCGATCCGTTCATAAGGGAGACATCGTGAACGCGTGTCTCCAACAGAGCATACTTTGGGAATCCTTTAAATCTGTCTCAATTATAATATACGGGCACGACAATATCCCCAACCTTACGCAGATCTGGTTAGCCGGAATTATTCCAGATGGTTGTTGGATTTGGGTAATGGAAACATCGAGTATGTTACTCTTCATTCGAATTCAACAATCTCTCGAATATTGCCGAAAGATCACGTCGAAATCCCTTCGATGCTCCGAGTATCTACTATCGATCAATTGCTTCAATTCGTTTATGGAGACGACTTTAGTAGTATGGAGAATGGTACACGTGCCATTCTTTGTCCTACTAATGCATCGATTAATGAAATAAACCAATTGATCCTTGATAAGATAGTAAATACAGAGCTTCGCGTCTATTACAGCATAAACGAGTACAAAAAGGAAGACGACAATGATTTTCACGTCACTAGGGATTTGTTGAATTCAATTAATTGCGCGTCATTACCACCGCACGCTTTAATGATAAAGGAGGGCGCTATTGTCATGCTTCTCCGCAATATTGATATTGAGGATGGTTTGTGTAACGGATCCAGAGTACGTGTTATTTCTTTGGGTGATCATATTATCGAGTGCCAAGTTTTCACTGGGGTTAACATCGGCAGAACAATTCTGCTACCCCGGATCAAAATGATAGCACGCGATACTATGCTACCGGGGTCTTCGTATCTAGCCCCTGTTTTACCCTCGGCCAACTATACGTGGCGTTATCGCGTGTCGGCTCCGCCGATAACGTTCGCGTCTTGGTGATCGCCGGTAACCAACAGGGGTCATTTAAGTTTCGGGGTAGGCGGTGTTTCACCAGAAATGTCGTCTACTTCGAAGTTCTGAATTCGGTGAATAATCTTAATGAGGATCGTGCACCATCTGCAGTTACTCGCGGCGTCAGTGTCGGCATCAACAGAAACCGTCCCCAAATTAATTTGGATGCTATTTCTGATGATGAGGACAACGTCGTATCCGAGGCCAGAAATATCAATAGCGTTATGAATCGAAGCGTTAATGTTGACGAAGATGATGACAGTGATTGTGAAATGATTAATACATTTATGGACTTTTGGTTGCCGGGAATTCCGGATCGAACATCCATTGAACTCTGGAAACGAGTGGCTCGTGGCTCACAACCGGGAATATCGCGGTTAAACGATGCGTACGTTTCTTTTGATTTCAACGACGACCGTAATCGTAACTACTCCTCAGACAGCGATTAAATTAAATTTGTTGTTCAATTAAAATTTTTTTATAAAACTTACAAAACAATTCAAATTGTCATTTTGTAATTGAAAATTGTTTTATATTATCAAATATATTATTTTTTAATAAATAATTTTACGACCAAAAAATTATAAAATATAAAAAAATATAAAAAAAAGTAAAAATATAAAATCCAAAAAATGTTGCTTAAAAAGCTTTGGAATACTGTGGAAATTTAGATAAGTATAAATTATCTTTTCATATTTCTTAAAAAATCCAAAAATCCAAAAAAAAAAATACATTGGAATGTTAATTTTCCATTCCTATTAACATACATAATTATTTTTTCCTATAATATATTTAATATTCGTCACAATATTAATTAGTAAATATGTTTTAGTTTATGCATATGTACATTTTTACATTTACATATATTTTCAAAATTTAATATATGAATTATATTTCGAATTTTTATAATGAATAGAATAATTACAATAAAAAAAACCTGAAAAACTTTTGATAATATTTTATTGGGAATATTTATATATAGGGAACATTTCCATAATGATAATAACAACAGTTTATTAGATATTATTACAAATACGAATATAAAATCTATTAACCGATATGTTTTTTTTTTATTCGTAATACTAATCGACTGCTATACATATATAATGATATTTCATTTTAAAATGTAATAAAAATATTACAGTATCAATTTAAAAAAATTAAACAAATTTAAAGAAACTTTTGAGAGTTTTTCAAAGACTAAATAATTTAATTAACGTACACTTATTTAACATTTAAATGTTAAAAGGTGATTTATTGAAACTAATATAATTTATTAATTTATTAATATTAATAATATTGTTTTTAAAATTTAAGCCATGTCATGTTTAAGTATATCTATAATAATCACTACAGTTGACATTTCATTATTGAGAAAATAAATAAATAAAACAGTTACATTAATATTATTTTTGAATTTATTTTATATAGATATTACCTAAAGTTAAGGTTTTCTTTAACAAAATTATTAAAAATTTAATTTTTAAATTAGTAGATATTTATTTCTATTAATTGAAAATAACATAATTTTCTTATAATGTTGTCATCAATTGTTTTTAAAATTTAAGCCATGTCATGTTTAAGTATATCTATAATAATCACTACAGTTGACATTTCATTATTGAGAAAATAAGTAAATAAAACAGTTACATTAATATTATTTTTGAATTTATTTTATATAGATATTACCTAAAGTTAAGGTTTTCTTTAACAAAATTATTAAAAATTTAATTTTTAAATTAGTAGATATTTATTTCTATTAATTGAAAATAACATAATTTTCTTATAATGTTGTCATCAATTCATTTTAAATATATTTAGAATCACTATATATCCCTTACATACATCAACTATTTAAAAATTCAAGTTACTCTAATTAACTATCAACTAAAATTAAAGATTATTTACAATTAGCGTTTATTTTAAACCATTATTTTAATATATTCGTTTTTCTTTTGAATAACAAATTAGTAAATATGAATACTTTTGATATATACAATTGATTTATTAATTTCAAGTGTATTTATATATAGTGGTACAATAATACTGAAAGAAAAATAAAGGCAATTATGATGTTTAACAGGTTTTCGTTTTGCTATATCGTCTATTAATTGTAATTTTTGATTAATCAATAACTTATTGCAGTATTTTTTATTTTTTTATTACAAATTTCATATTTTCTGTATTAATTCAAAATTTCAGTTAGGAAATTATATTCATAAGATTAACTAAAAATTAACAGTTTTTGAATTACATCAGTAGGGTTTCGATAAACGATATTCATTTTAAATTAAAAAAAAAATAGATTTTTTGATATTTTTTAATCGTTATTTTATATAAAATTGTATACAGTGGTAAGTATATAATTTTTATAAAGTAAAAAATAGAAAATTGTGATACCAACAGTTTACATAATGTATATATATATTTTTTTTAATTTGTGTTTTACAATTATTTATTTATTTATTTATTTATTTATTTTAATTATTTTCATTTTTTATGGTTTATTTAAATTTTCCAAAGTTTTCATTATTATTAAATAATATAATCTTTTTACATCATGAGCCGAAATTGTCTTTATTTATATTTCGATATTTACTGATAGTTAAATACATAAACAAAAAAAATCTTTTTTTTTATTTAAATATGACTTTATATATATATTAAATATTCATCTTTATTGAATTTTACTAAAAATATTTTTTGGAAATTATTTTTATTTCTTTACTCTTTATTATTATTATTATTAAAGAATTTGTTTACTAAATAATATGTTTCCTTTAAAATATATCATTTTGCTTTTTACAAAATAAAATTGTATTTTCTATCTTCATTTTAAAATCTACTATATTATATATTATTTGTTTTGATATTTAACTATCGAGTTGTTCTTAATAAAATTTAGTCCCTTGATGTGTACACTTCAATTAATTTGAACGATATCGTATTTTATGCTGTTGTACAAGTACCATTTAAAAATAATAATATAGAAACTAAGAAATAAATCTTTTCATTGTAACATTTATCGTTAATATAGAATTGTAATCTATTGAAAATATTTTTGTTAATAAAAATGTTAATTTGGAAAAATTAATGTACCCAAAAAATTGCTATATTCAACATTTACATGCACTGTGAATTAAATGTCTGTAGCAATCAAAAATTTGAAATTCAATCTAATTTTTGATAACTCTGTATGAAATATTTTTGAATAGTAAGATACATGACTAAAATCACATAGGCAAAAGATTTATAAAAACGTAAAAACATAAGGAGTATTTCATTAAATAAAATAATTGAGACTCATTTTAAAATATGAATCTCAAAATTGCCTACACTTTTTGTAAATAATTTTCTTTAATTTCTTCAATAATAAAGGGCTAATTAAACTATGCCCCACTAATATACGTTAATCCGTATAACATATAATAATAAAAAGTATACTTACCAAAAGATATAAAGATATTCTCCTTGTTGAAATTGCCAAAAAATCTATCTGGGCCAATTTTCTACCCAATTTTATTACTACAAAATAAAAAATACTATGATTAATTCAAAATAGAATAAATATTTCAAAATTATCATCATTAATTAATTATATTTAGAAACATAATAACATCATTTAAGTAAAATTAGTGTTTTATAATGACATTTTTTTTTAGATTAGAAAAAATAATTGAAGGTATCATTACAAAATGGAGGAGGACCTGAGAAAAAATTGCAATTGAAATTTAAACATGAAAATGAAAATATTTAGTACCTCCCTAATGTTAAATGTACGCCAAACTGCAAAATAATTACATTTACAAAAGAATTTCAACGAAAATACTCTTAAAAAAGTGTTTATCTATATAACTTTTTTACCTATTGTTAATCATATAACAATCATTTTAATACAATAAAACTTTATCTATATAATAATATATTATTGTAAAATATTCCATAAAATACTATTACATTTTAAAAATAATAAGTTAATAATATATTATAAAACTATTATAAGAGATATATTACAATTTTTAAATTTAAATTCAAATTTGAACTTACCGTGACACGCAAATGCAAAAGTGACTGACTTTCCTCACCAAAATCGCCATATTGAAATTCTTCTTTTCCAGCTTAAGTGTTATATCATTATTAGTAATATGGCAACATTGAAATAAGAAAATTATATTACAAAATATTTTAAAACCCACAATAAATATGATAATACTAATTTAAAATTAAATGTTAAAACTATTTTAGTATAAATTGTACAAAAATCCATCAATAAAAGTCCCAAATTATTTTTTAACAATGTTTAAAAATGTTCTTTTTTCAGAAAACTCTTATTTTAATCATAATTATTGATGGGTACAATATTATAATAATTTCATTTTTTTTTGGTTGTGAAAGAATATATGCAACATATCTTACAACTATAAAAAAATAAAACATTACAGATATATGTAGTTTAAATAACTAGTTTTTATTGTACCAAATGTTAAAATGTAGTTTTCCCACGTACTTTTACCCCCAAAATCCGAATTTAGCTGTTGTTTTTTCATAAATGATATAATTTTTCGGAAAATTGAACTTTTTCGAAAATTTCCTCAATTTTCCTATAAAGAAAGTTTTCCTTTGATCATCGGATCATTTCTTTGAATTTCTCGACCTCGAAAAGCCCCGGATGCAAAATTTCAAGAAAATCGAAAATAAAAAAATTTCCAACGATTTTCATTCGAATGCGATTTTTTTTTCAAAATCCGAATTTGGATCGTTCTCCACTTTGTTACTATTTAAGATATAGCCGTTTATGTTTGGATGGAGAATTTATTTGTCTTTAAAATGAAGATGGTTTCGTTGTTTCGATTTCAATGGTATAGACGTGGGGATTTTTTAAATGAGCGATGGCCCAACATTTTTTTTTCCGAATTTAAAATTTAATAACGTTGCTGTATATTAAATCGAAAAAAGGAAATATTGGTTTTTAAATAGATTTATCTTTTGTCTTTCCGATGGTTTTTGTTTGAACTCGATATCTAGTATAGTTTTTGAGTTATTAAATTTTAAAAGTAGACGTGTTTTGAAATTTTCGAAAATTTCCGGATTTTTGCTGGAAAATGGGTAAAATTGGATTTATCTTTGGGGATTAAGGTATTTAGGTCGAGCCGCATCTTATGACACCCCTTCTCCCCCTCCATATTTCATGTTACTGGAAATAAAAGAGTAAAAAAAATAACAAAATAAATAGTTTTTAGGGAGGGGAGAGGATGCTGCGTCGAAAGCGAGTTTTTTGAGGTACTTCCCCCTCCCCTGCGATATCACTTTTAGGTTATCCAGAAGTAAAAGTGACGGCGAGATAAAAATAAATAAAAACGACAGAAAGTCTTAGAATTTAATGGAGAATAATCCTACGTTGTTTTTGGAAATTGACCCCACCCTTTATGGATTCACAAGAGCTCTAACGGGCAACGTGAGTTGGGTTTTTGAGGATGTTAGACTCGAGTCGGCGAAAATGTAATTACAGGTCTGTATTTGGGGTCAAAATTTAGGATATGTGACGTATAGGGTTTTTGACATTTCCGCCGGAGGGTGGAGGGGATATGGGTGTGTCACACACGAAATTTTATTCGATATTATACCACATATGTGGGTATTTTGTGGCAGCTTGAATATATATTTGTGGTATACCTGCGTACTTCCCCCTCTCCCCCAATTTTCTGGATACGCCGAAATTTTACATAGGTATACGATAGAGGGTCAAATATCATGAACAACGCGCAAATTTAAATTTATTCAAATTACAACTATAGGGGTGGGGGTACAAAATGTACTTTTACAAAATTTCAAATTGACGATTGTCGAAAAAATTTTTGGTGGGTAAAATTCTAGGGACTACCTCATGCGATCGCATACCACCCTTCTTTTGGATGGTTTTTCAAGAACAACCTCAAATTGAGGTTAAGTAAAAAATGTACCTAGTCTAGCAGTTGGGTATGTGTCCTTATGCCTAATAACACCATGTTCGCCGTCCACCTTCAATTTGAGGGTATACTTGGGGGTGCCTCCGATCCCATAGGGAGGAGCTAATATTATCGTTTTCGGCATTGGCCCTCAAAATGATGAGGATCGTATATAATAAAAATTCTTCAATTGCAATTTCGGGTTACTCTTAGAGTTGTTTCTGCAGATACCCCCGCGTACCAAAGCTAGTTGTGTTCACTCGGTGCTCAAATGGGGGGCCTCAATTCACGCAGCGTTCGGCAGGACAGTATGGCCTCAACAACACCGGCCAGTGACCCATCCACCTGGGGTACGAGAAAGCCAGTAGTCAGGTGAAGTGCAGTGCGCGTCTGCATGACTGCTGGCCCCTGCGTTAGTTCAGTTGGTACAGCGGATTGTTCTCCAACTTGTAATATATGTATTATTTTATTTGTAATTTCCACCCTGCGAGGTGATGAACCACCCCAGAAAAACGGGGGCAGGTATTTATTTGTCAATAAATATTTTCAATAGCCAAATGGTTCGTCATCTAATTAGTGACGCGCATGAATGGATTAACGAGATTCCCACTGCCCCTCGGGGTCTATGGTAGAAAACGAGTTCACCATAGTAGCGTGCGGCCTGCGGGCATCAAGTGAATCAGTGAATCACAAAGTTATTTAAGGGTGTGTTAGAATATTAATTTTTTCGAGGTAGTGTTTTATATTAATGACATTGGTGAATGGTGAAACGCTAGATAAAGAGTGCCAACTCCACGTGGTTAGGGGCGGAAACCAAGGCGTCGCAATTAGCCGTGGTCTACTCGCAATAATCTCGGTGCTAGGGCTAAGCGCACTCTAAAAACAATAAGTAGGGATAGTGCAGAGACACTTTAGACTTTTAGTTACTTTTAGTTTAATTAATTAATATAAATGATCAAGATGAGTATTGATCACACTTCCCCGCGCAAATCGAAGCAAATGACGTCACTCATACGTCGATATATCGGCTGACGATGATTTCGACGACGACCGTAATCGTAACTACTCCTCAGACAGCGACTAAATTGATTTTGTTCCAGAAAAAAAATATAAAAAATTTAAAAATAGAAAATCCAAAAAAATATTGCTTAAACAGCTTTGGATTACTGTGGAAATTTAGATAAGTATAAATTATCTTTTCATATTTATTAAAAAATTGGCATTGAATTTCCAGTGAAGTTAAAAGACATTCCTGTGTCTGAGAAACTGAACAATATTTCTATAAATGTTTACGGATTAGAGTGTTATTATAAAGATAATAAAAACAATTACGAAGTTGTTGGACCTCTCCATTTTACTTCCGAACGAAAACCTACTCATGTGAATCTTCTGCTGATATCAGATAAAGATGGAAACTCATACTACTGGTTAATTACGGATTTATCTAGATTAGTAAGTAGTCAGAAAACAAAAAAACACAGAAGAATATATTTCTGTCATGGTTGTTTACAATCTTTTAAAAATATGGTGATATTACAAAAGCATGAACAAAATGATTGCGTACATGTAAAAAGTGTGCAATCAAGAAAGAGTCATAGCGAATGAAGGGGCAGTGACGCGAATACATAGCCTATCCTGCTCAAGACAACCCCACCTACTCGAGGTACCGTTGTTTAAACAAACGGGGCTCTGTCGTAACAAGATCCTACTCAATGGAGACGCAGCCCGTCTCAAGACCAGCCCTCACACACAGTGTAGTCAGGATCTAAAATGAGAAAGGTCGACTAATTTTTGCCTAGGGTTGCCATCCCTATGCAATAAATTTTAACCCAACCCACCTAGAACAAATTCAAAGAACATAACCACACCATCTTCTGAATCAGAATTCAAATGTATGGATTGTAATCCACCTAAATCATTCCAAACAAAAATAAGGTTAGGCGTCCATAGGAATGCTAAACATAAAGAAATTGTTAATGAAGAATTAGATATATCGAGGAAAAAGAAATCCTATTCTTTTGAAGAGATGCAATTACTTGCTCGAGAGGAAGCAAAATTCGAAAAATATGGCAGGGTAGATGAAAGTGGTAAAACAATTAGATTTGTTAATATCTATTTGCAATCTTTTATACCGGAACGGACCATAGAGAGTGTTGGGAAACTTACTAACACCATCCCTGTGCACCGCGTTTCCATGACTTCCAGCGAAATAAACGTTTCCATGATTGCCAGAAAAATAAACAAGTACAGTTTCAATCGTCGTAGTACAAAGACATTTTTCTTATATTGTATTCACGAAAATATGTTTATAGTGATTTTAAAATAAAGTTAATACAGTCCACAACCATCGTATACAGTTTACTACTCATGTTTGGTCCATTCCAGACGGATTAGAAGACTACAGTACCAGTGAGTTTATTATTTTATTTACGATAAAAACTGTCATTTCATTATTACATACGTCAAATATTTACGTTAATACGAACTGCTCTTTCTCATTAAAATGCCTAGTGAGGAAGAAATTAAAATTAAAAAGCTAACTGCTCAAAGGAGCCAATTAAAAACTAGCATTACTAGATTTGTTACATTTTTAAACAATGTAACCGAAACTAACGTTACCCAAGTTCCATTTAGGCTTGCAGAAATACAAAAAACACTCAACGATTTTCAAACAATTCAATGTGAATTAGAATTATTAGACGATACGAATCTTTTAAAGCATCAAGAATATAACGAAACTTTTGAAAACTCTTATTATGCAGCAATCGCCCAAGGTCACGCAAAATTGCAAACACTAAAAGCTCTCATATGGGCACACCTCTGCCGGTTACCACTGCTTCAGCGTTGCCGGTTACCACTGCTTCAGCGTTGCCGGTTACGAATAATCAGATTTCACAATATAACATTAAACTCCCTCAAATTTCGTTGCCGAATTTTGAAGGAGCTTACGATCAATGGACTAATTTTTACGACACTTTTAACTCTATCATAGAACAAAATTCAACTTTTACTAATATTCAAAAATTTTATTATTTAAAAACTAGTCTAAAGGGAGACGCTTTAAAAGTAATACAAAATGTACAATTAACGGAAGCTAATTATCAGTTAGCACTAGACATGTTAACTGAACGTTACGAAAACAAAAAATTAATTATAAAATCGCACATTAAAAATATTTTTGAACTACCTAATGTTATTAAAGAGTCACATACTTCTCTAAGATCCTTCACTGATAACTTTCAAAAGAACTTTCGCGCTCTACAAAATTTAAAAGAACCAGTAGAACATTGGGATACTATTTTTTGTACTATTTTTTCTACTATCTACTATCTTTTAACAAATAAATTAGATTTAAATTCAAAAAAAGAGTGGGATATCCATTCGAAAGATTTATCATCACATAAAATTAGTGAATTTACAAAATTTTTGACGGTTCGATGTTTACTTTTGGAAACTATGGATACTAAACAAGGTATCAATGTAAATAAAACTGTATACGAAAATAAAACGCGTGCTCATTTAAGCACAAATAATTATTTGACAAAATGCTTATTTTGCAATAACGATCATTATATATATTCTTGTCAGAAAGCTTTGCCAGTGGCGCTACGTTGGCAAGAGATTAAAAATATGAAGGCATGTACGAATTGTTTACGTAAAGGTCATTTTTCACAATCATGCTCTTCTATTAATTGTAGAACCTGCAATAAAAGGCACCACTCATTATTACATATGGATTATTACTCACGATTGTCAAATAACATTAACGAACCCACTACTCAAACTAAACAATCAAATTACAAACGAACCACTGATAAAAATACAAACACACGTAAACTTGACGACACACGTACTTACGATACAATCACGCAAATTCCAAATACTTTTACGCAAAATCCAGCAACAAGCAACTTACACACTCAAATTGATACGACTTCATTTACAACTTCAAATCATTTAGATCAACGTGCCCTATTACCATTATCTGGTGATACAATAAACACCAATCACTCTAAAACAGTACTACATAACTCAAGCACTTACGGTATTACGTCGGTAATCTTAGCTACTGCACAAATTAAAATTTATGACAAGTATGGTAACGCAATTATTACTAGAGCACTATTGGATGCCGGTAGTGAATCTTCATTTATAACTAAAGCACTAGCCAATAAATTCGGATTAGCAAAAAATTCTCTAAATATTCCTGTGCAAGGAATAAACTCAACTATAACGTAAGAATTGACGGTTATATAAACGCTAAAATAAAATCCATGATTTCAAACTTCGAAACTTCTTTACATATTTTCATTTTAAACAAGATTACTGGTAAACTTCCAAAGCAATATTTAAACACTAAATGTATTACTATGCCCCAAGGAATTACTCTAGCAGATCCCTGTTTTAATTTACCTACGGAAATAGATGTTTTATTAGGTGCTGACATTTACTACTATTTACTTTTACCTGAAAGGATTATGTTAAATAATCATATGCCAGTTTTTCAAAATACCGAACTAGGTTGGGTAATATCCGGTAGATTGTGTGAAAACACAAATGTGGTATATTGCCAATTTTCACGAACTTTATTACACAAACAACTTGAACAGTTTTGAACGTTAGAAGAAGTTGATCAATTTCAACACCCATTAACAAAAGATGAACAATATTGTGAGGAACACTTTCAAAAATCACACGCACGTTTACCAAACGGTAGATTTCAGGTACGACTACCTTTTGAAGAAAATTTTCGAAAATTAGGTGATAACAAAGAACAAGCAATTAATAGGTTTTATTCTATAGAAAGAAAATTTGCAAAGGACGAACAGTTTAAACTGACATATTCAAACTTTATACGAGAATACGTTAACAAAACGTTTCGACACTATTTGCCGCATCACACTGTTAAAAAGGAAACCTCTTTAACTACTAAATTACGCACGGTATTCGACGCTAGTTCTAAATCGCAAACGGGACTTTCATTAAACGATGTACTTAGAATCGGACCATGTATTCAACATGACATTTTCTCAACGCTAATTCGTTTTAGAACTTACAACGTAGCATTTTGTGCCGATATCGAGAAGATGGTTCGACAAAAATTAATCCACGAAAACGATCGTAACTTTCAATGTATTATATGGAGAGATTCTCCAGAACAAGAATTAAATCATTACGTATTAAATACCATTACTTATGGAACCGCCCCTGCTTCCTTCTTATCTACACGTTGTCTCAAGCAATTGGCTATTGAAAATAAAAACGAATTTCGGGAAGCGGCGCATGCAATTGAAAACAATTTTTATATGGACGATCTTCTTTGCGGTGCAAAGGACATACAATCAGCAAAATACTTAATAACTGACATTTGTAAAATTTTGAGTCATGCGGGTTTTAATCTAAGACAATGGCTATCAAGTAAAAAAGAAATATTAGACGAACTATCACTGTTATCCACTGACAATAATTACGTAATAAAGGACACACAAGGTTCAAAAACTTTAGGATTGGGTTGGAACCCAAACTCTGATTATTTTTACTTCAACGTTAATAACAAATTATTGTATTGATATTGTATTGTATTGACTATACCGGTCCATTTTCAATGAAAGAAACAAAACTTAAAAATAAAAAATTTATTAAGGTATATGTCTGTGTATTCATATGCTTCTCTACACGAGCAGTTCGCTTAGAAGCAGTAACCGACTTGACGACAGAAGCGTTTCTTAATGCTTTAAAACGTTTCATATCTCGTAGAGGTTTATGTTCTAAAATATATTCTGATAATGCCACAAATTTTGTTGGCGCAAATAATTGCCTAAAGGAATTTACACAAATGTTTAAAAAACTAGATGTTAATGACTTTTTATTAAAAAATAGAATTAACTGGTCATATATTCCTCCTAGGTCTCCTTCTTTTGGGGGTCTATGGGAAAGCGCTGTTCGTATAGCTAAATAAAAATCAAAAACTGTTCTTAATAATGAGCATTTAACTTTGGAAGGATTCTTTACATTTTTATCGCAAATTGAATCTATCATGAACTCTCGTCCTTTATCTCCACTCACTGACGATATTGATGATCTACAAGTTCTAACGCCTGGTCACTTTTTGGTCGGAAGCCATCTTCAATCACTACCCGAATCAACACCTCATAAACGAGATACTATTATTTCTCGATATAAGAAACTGCAAGCTCTAATAGAAACTTTTTGGAAAAAATGGTCAACTACCTATCTACAATCTCTACAGATCAGAAGTAAATGGAAATTTTCAAATGTACCTGATAAACTCATCGGTAAATTAGTATTATTAGTAGATGATAACCTACCCTCCCACATTTGGAAGATTGGAATCATCCAAGAGATTCACCCTGGTCCAGATGGACTTGTCAGAGTGGTCACAGTGAGAACCACTTCGTCTACGTTACGACGCAGCATTACCAAAATATGTTTGCTACCAGTACGTCTTGAGAGTTAAAAGAAATTCTTACTTTCAACCGGGGGACTATGTTGGGAAACTTACTAACACCATCCCTGTGCACCGCGTTTCCATGACTTCCAGCGAAATAAACGTTTCCATGATTGCCAGAAAAATAAACAAGTACAGTTTCAATCGTCGTAGTACAAAGACATTTTTCTTATATTGTATTCACGAAAATATGTTTATAGTGATTTTAAAATAAAGTTAATACAGTCCACAACCATCGTATACAGTTTACTACACAGAGAATATAAAAGGTAGGAGAAAACAAGAAGGATACAAAAAGATGGTACGTGAAATCCTTAATACTCTCCCGGAGCATGAGCATCCAATCGATTTGACTATAGAAAGTGACCTTGAAAGTATTAACAGTATTGAATGTACAATAAATATCAATGATCAACATTTACAAAGTATATATAGCGACACCATCAGAGACCTAATCAACGAAGTTGGTGATATGAAAATATTCCAAGCAGCTCGCTTGGTGGAAATGATATTAAAACTAAAATCGACGATTGGATAACTTCTATTTTTCCCAAACCAAGGGAACGAACTAAACACCCCACTCAGAGAAAGACCACGCCATGTAATCGACGCCACAAAAGGCAAAGAGAATATGCAGCTATGCAAACCCTATTCAAGAAAAATTTGTCACATGCAGCAAAATTAGTGCTAGATGGTGAAATTAAAGCCTCAATACCATCCTTACAAAGAATGGAGGAATTTTGGGGACCTAGAAGTCAATCCATAAAAATTATAGACCAAAAAGAATATATTGAAAAACAAAATTTAAAAATTTTGATGAATCCTGTAAGTGCTGAAGAGATAACCAGTAAAAATATCGATTTATCGTCAGCCCCTGGTTTGGATGGCATTTCACCAAGACAATGGCGTTCAGTACCAGCAATTCTTCGCACTTTATTATTTAATGTAGTTTTGGAATCTGGAGGATTTTCTAATGAAATGCTAAAAAGCCGAACGATTTTCATCCCTAAAAAGAATAACAGCATAGAACCAAGTGACTTTAGACCAATAAGTGTCACCAGTGTTGTAGTGAGACAACTCCACAAGATACTTGCTAGAAGATTGTTAAAACTTGATGTAATCAACGAAAGGCAGCGATGTCTCAAAGACGGTTGTGCCGAAAATGTATCAATCCTAGCTACATTACTAAGCGAAGCTAAGAACAATTTACGCGAAATACATATTGCGTCTTTAGATGTGGCAAAAGCTTTCGATAGTGTTAGCCATGGTGCAATTGAAATAGTATTAAAGGAACAAGGTTTTCCCTCAGGATTTATTAACTATATCATATCTACCTACGCCCGGAGCTCCACAATAATTGACATAGAACATGAAAAGTCCAATTAAAATTGGGCGTGGAGTACGTCAAGGTGATCCGCTATCTTCACCGAATTTCTGCTTAATTGTCGATAAAATTTTGAGAGCGATTCCTAATGATGTCGGATTCCAAATAGGGAACACCACAATTAATGCAACTGCATATGCTGATGACCTAAATTTAATAACAACTTCAAAATTAGGAATGGAAATCGCACTTAGAGCAGTCGAAGACACCGCTCACTTTAACACACGCGAAGGTCTCAGGAAGCCTGATCTAATAGCTCAAAAAGATAGACAAGTCAAAATTTTAGACACTCAAATTGTTAGCGGCAGTGGAAAATTAGATAAGACACATAAAAACAAAGTCAAGAAATATAAAAATATTGGAATAGAGGAGATTATCACCCATGATCGAGGAATCAGCAAGGAAAACATCAAATTTACAAGCTGCACGACTTCATGGCGTAGAGTTTGGGCAAAATCATCAGCAACAAGCCTACTAGAAGACTTCTCAGCATCAACCCTAACACCATTAACGACTATAGTTCTACAAGGATCTTCAACCAACTGGAATCGATGGAATAAAATGACATTTATGCGGCAGGGAATTGGTTAGAAAATGTAAGGAGTCGTCAATAAATATTCTGGAAATCCGCAGCGGAAAATAAGAAAAGAAAGTGTTTTTTAGTGGGTAACCTTAGAGGAGTGCCACGTACCCATAATTTATATTATAGGTCTGCATAAAGCATTTTCACAAAAAAAAAAAAAAAAAAAAAAAAAAAAAAAAAAAAAAAAAAAAATATATATATAAGAATAATGTAGGTAAGGGATAAGGGAAGCCGGCAAATTGGATCCGTAACAAGGATTGGCTCTGAGGATCGGGGCGTGTCGGGCTTGATCAGGAAGCGGGTCGCGGCTGACGTGCTGGGCCTGGGCGAGGTAAAGGTTTTCGAAGGCTGGCAAGGGCCGGAGATTTGCGGATCCGAGTTCGGTCCCGTGCCTTGGCCTCCCGCGGAACCGTCTTGCTGCGAGGCTCCGGTTTGCCTTCGCGAGCAAAGTGAACAAATTCAAGCAAGCGCGGGTTAACTTAGATACTTAACTTAGAAAATTTTTAAAACATTAACATTTTTCTAAATCCCAACTCTGGAACCAACGACCATCGCCTGGACCCTCCAGCAAAAGCCAGGCAAGTTATAAACCCCCCTCTGGGAGTCCACAAGAATTCCAGATCCTGAAATCACCAACCCAACCCCCCAACTAGCTCCAAAATTCATCCCCTCCGATTACACCCAAATTCAACGAGGAAACGACCCCCCTTCCTCTCGCCCCAAAAACAACCCCCGTTCCTCGATTTATCTATAACTCCCAGCCAGTTGAACCTAGCGGGCCCAAACTCCTCTCCACACCAGGAAATTTTTCAACCCCTTACCACCCTCCCAAAACCACCCCCTCTCAATATCGGCCAAAGGCACACACACAGTCTTGTATTCGATCCTGAACCAATTTTGGTAAAACCACCCCTTGTGGTCCGATCCTCCCCCGCAATCTAAAACCCCCTCCTGGGCGCCAAACTTGGCACCTAGGACCCCCTGCAGACCCCGCTTTCCTGGAAAAATTTTCGCGTCTTATCAAGAAGAGATGGAGTCCCAAGACCAACGTCGAAGTGCTCCATTCTCGGAATTGGAAAGACAAGAGATAGCCAAAGCAGAAGTTAAATATCGTGGCGCTAGCCCCATCAACAAACATCTAGCGCGTGTCTTCAATTGCAACCTAGAAAAGATTCGAAACCTCAGGAAGCTGCGTGATTATCTGAGATTACGAGACACGATCCGAGCTAACCCGCCTCAGTCACCCCAACCGGACGCGTCAAAGAGACGGGACAACGTCACCAAGGAAGCCGACAATCGTGTCCAGCCTTCAACATCTAACATCAGGACCTGATACCGAAATAGAGATCCTTCACCGCCAAGACCAACCTCCTCGTCATCTAGTCAATCATGTGACGAAGAACTACCATCCAGGCGGCATTTCAGAACGAGCCCATCCTCTTCAACGACCTCAACGGGATGGTCCTGAGATTACTAGATTTTCCCAGAGAGGCCGATGCTACCCCGTTACTGGAGGAAATGTACCAGACCATCTGGTCACCTAAGGCAACCCAGGTAGCCGATGTCAACAACGCCAGAGAGACTCCCAACAACAACAGGGTGCCCATCGCCGGAGCTCGGAGAGCTTATAGATATATGCGCTACCAAGAGCTCTTCACCAAAGACAAAACCTCTCTCGCTAACTTGATTGTCAAAGGACTCGAGCCAGGATCCTATACCGACCACCCAGCAGCAGACGATATCCACCAGCACTACCAGGAAGTGTTCGCCAACAACCCACCAGAGAACGATGCCGATATCTCGAGCTACAAAGATGTCACCCATGGCCTTTACGGTCCCTTTACCATGGACCAAGTAAAGAAAGCCGCCAACGACCCGAAAGCCTCGAATGCTGCCGGCCCCGATGGCATGACGACCGCCGATGTAAAGAAGGTCCCAACCAGAACGCTAGCTATCTTTCTAAATGGTATGTTCCTGACTGGTTCCTTTCCACCATTTTTGAACAAGTGCCGTACCACCTTGATTCCCAAAGGTGGTGACGACCCGCTCAACATTTCTTCATGGCGGCCAATCACTGTAGCCAACATCGTCCTGAGGATAATGCACAGGATGCTGATTTCTCGACTATCTGCTGTGCCTCTCCATCCGACACAGAGGATTCATCTCTCTCGACGGGACGATGGCGAACACCCTGCTTCTGCAAACTGCTGCCCGAACTTGCAGAGACTACACCACCCCGTACTCAATCGCCTCACTAGATCTCAAGAAGGCGTTTGACACAGTGCCCCATTCCTCTATCCAAAGGGCCCTGCGAAGATTCCAGATTGACGAACGTGTCCAACGGTTCATCATGAGCGGTCTTCCCGGATGCCACACCACCGTGTCCATAGGGAAGACCACAACTCCAGAAATTCCCATCAGACGTGGAGTAAAGCAAGGGCACCCGCTATCTCCATGGTTGTTCAACGCCGTGCTTGCTTCTGTGCCAGCTGGATTCCCAACCTACTGGCCTGAACTGCAACGGCACCACCATCAACTGTTTGGCGTATGCTGACGATTTGCTGATTCTGACGCCTTTCCCGAGGGACCTGCAGATCCAGCTCAACTCCACCATCACCTTCTTTGGAGCACGCCGCATGGAGCTAAACCCTTCCAAATGCTATTGCATCATCGTGAAGCTGCTACCCAGGCAGAAGAAACTATACCTAGCATCCCGCGTTCGGGTGGAAATTGGAAGGACAGCGCTGCCACTTGTTGACGCAGACTCCTCATTCAAATACCTTGGACACAGGTACGGTTTTATGGGTACCAATCCTCCCTCAACAACTTCCCTGAAGCCTGCGTTGGAAAACCTCGGAAGGCACCCTTGAAGCCGCACCAGAAACTGTTAATTCTGCAAGACTACATCATCCCGAAGTTTATCTACTCGTTCCAGAATCCAAAAATCAACACGAAAATACTGGAACAAGCGGACAAGGCAATCTCCCGTCGCAGACATCGAATGCGCTTCTCTACGCCAAGAGGAAGCATGATGGCCTAGGACTATTCCACCTGTCAGGAAGGATTCCCGATATCATCCTGGGAAGAATTGGACGGCTCCAGGAATCCGCTGACGCCCAAATTCTTGCAATCCTTGAAACAGCCTATGCCACCCACCTTCGAGGACGACTTCAACAGATGATCCGAAGATATGGACGAGGAAATGAGCAAATCTCCCACTGGAGGACCAAACTTGAAGCAGCTGCTAGCGGAAACGGCCTTCCCGACCATTCCGCCGATCCCGGAACATCTGTCTGGATCCGAAACCCCCCACCATCCTGGAAAGGCAAAGACTACGTTCTTGCGATGCAGTTGCGGAACAACACCTTACCCACAACTGGAGGACTCCACAATGTCAGGCTTACCCTGGATGCAAAGAAGTGCCGTGGCGGTTGTGATCGAGTAGAAACACTTGCTCATGTTCTACAGAGATGTTCCGCCACCCACCACGAGAGGATCAGGAGGCACGACCACGCTGTCAAGGTGTTCGCTAAGTCCTGTACCGACAAGGGTCTGTCAGTCCAGATTGAGCCATCGGTACGAGATGTCAACGGACGACTCCACAAGCCGGATCTCATCATTCGTGGGAATGGTTCCACATCTATCGTGGACCTCTGCGTCTACTGGGAGACCCCAAGGCCGCTCCAAGATCACGCGGACAGAAAAGTCGCCACCTACTCCGAAGAAGCCTTCCTCCAGACTATCAGGAGAATATATCCAGAGGAGCCCATCTACGTCGCCGGACTTGCACTTGGAGCCCGTGGAACCTGGTGTCCTTCCAATACCCTGGTTCTGCAACGACTTGGACTTCCACGACGCCTGATCATCGCCCTCACATCCAGCGTCCTGCGCGGCGGCGTATAAATCCATCGAGCCTTCAGCCACAACGTTGGGGACCGAAGGCTACCCTAGTATAGAACCCGAGGGTGTGTTAGTGAAACTTAAAAACTCTTTGAGATTAATTAAGTATTAGTTAGTAACGGATCTTATATCCGAAAAATTTTCTTGTTCTTATATTACTAAAGTGTGTTATCATATTTTGTAATATTTAGCAAATAAAATGATTTTCAACTGAAGAGAAAACTCTCCTTTCGAAAAAGGAAGCTGAAATCCTTGCTGATGGAAGGCAGCAAGGTATTAACGTCACAATAAATATAAACCAACGTCTTAAAGAAACATTTCCAGATCGCACAAACGAAGCAATAAAAGGAATTCGACGCAGGCCTAGTCATAAAGAACGAGTAGAACATCTTCTGCTCTCTGATAATAACAAAGAATGATTTTAACAATAAATCAGTCACGAACATCAGTGAACCATCTGTTAATGAAACACAGGAAATCCCAAATGATATAGCCCTCCGACACGAAAACCTATTACATTATATTTTAAACTTGAATAATCTCGATCCCACTCAATTAAATAATGATCGTCTAAATAAGCTTTGCAATAACTTACGAAACATGAGTTCCGATAATATCATACTAGAACTCGAGCTATACCTGCGTATAATTTTTCCATCAAAAACAAGATCACAACGAAAACGCACTTCCACTCCTATGCCCACCAATAGAAAGAATAAACGAAAACACCAGTTTGCGCGCGTCCAAAATCTTTAGAAAAAAGATCGAGGACGTTGCTGGAAAATAATCGAAAGTGAACAGCTAGATAGTACAGAAAAAATACTACCAAAAGAAATAATGGCTCCATTCTGGAATAAAATTTTTACACGAAAACCAACATAAAAAATTCAATTAAATAAGCCTAAAACCAGCCACAATTGGTTATGGCGACCAATCAGTGAAAATGAAATTAATAAAGCATTTCCAGATGCAAACACCGCACCAGGCCTAGGCGGACTTTCTACGAGAGACCTTAAGGCCATTCCTTTAGGAATCCTTCACAGAATACTTAATATCTTTTTACTCTGTAGGAGAATACCAACGTATCTCCTAAAATCTAAAACAATTTTAATTCCCAAGAAAAAAGGTGCTAACGAACCCGGCGATTTTCGACCAATAACCATATCATCTGTTATTACGCGTCTGTTCCATAAGATTCTTGGTAACAGACTCCGCCTCGTCAAAATAGACGAGCGACAACGTGCATTCGGAAACACCGATGGTTGTTTAGAAAACATTTTCTTACTTGATCTCGCAATAAGACACCAACGTGAAAAACTTAAACAACTATTCCTAGCTTCAACTGATATTGCTAAAGCCTTCGATTCTGTAGCGTTTAAAGCATTAGAAGAGGTGATGAAAGCAAAAAGCCTACCAGATGAAATGATTGAATATATAATGTACCACTTATGATCAAAGCACGACTCGACTACAACATGACGATTAGGAGTCCGATGATATTCATCCAACATGTGGTGTCAAACAAGGTGACCCCATGTCACAAATATTATTCAATTTCATCATCGACATAATGCTAACCCAAATTCCTAAAGACATCGGAGTTCAGATAGGTAATCTTTACATAAACATAATGGCGTTCGCTGATGACCTCATCGTGATGGCATCCTCTAAAGTAGGCTTACAAGAATTACTAAATAATGTAACTGATTTCCTTCTCCAATGCGGGCTTACTATGAACGCCGGCAAATGCAAAACTATCGCATATAAGAATGTGCCGAAATCCAAAAAATCGCTATTGATGCAAAAAGTTTCTTTAAAATTGGAGGCACCCAAGTGCCTGCCTTAAATCGAATAGAAAGTTTCAAATACTTAGGAGTTCCAATTACAATATCGCCGGTGAAATATCACTACTTTCATCGTTTTTTTACTTACTCGGCAAGGCGAAACGCATGCGTCGTTCGCTCACAGGCGGCGACTGTCACGGTATTCTCGAGCCAAGGGCCGGAGTGGCGTTTCGCTGCGTTGTGCCGTGCGTTGGTTTAGCTCGGGCGGTCTCGTGCCGTTCGGGAGACCGGTGTGCTTTGTGCTACGTTTCGTGCGTCAATTGACCTCCGGCCTGATTCGATTCGAGGACACTGCCAGTCGGGAAGTTTGACTGGAGCGGTACATCTGTCAAAGAATAACGCAGGTGTCCTAAGGCCAGCTCAGCGAGGACAGAAACCTCGCGTAGAGCAAAAGGGCAAAAGCTGGCTTGTTACCGATGTTCAGTATGCATATAGACTGCGAAAGCACGGCCTATCGTGTTCTGCATCACTCGGCTGAACCTACACATTTCCCGTTCAGCAGCGGCAGATCGCCCAGTACGATCGACGTCGCCGTCTCTAATGGAGTGACGGGCATAGTGAATATGAAAACTCTAAAGATCATGAACTCCGATCATGATCCAGTACGTCTGGATATCTTAACGAAACAACCCTGTTCAGCTGCCATTACCGTTCAGGTAAGTGGGCAGACTTTAGGAGTAAGCTGAGCGGGATGTTGGAGTTAACACCTATTATACGTTCCCCTCAAGAACTAGACATTGAGATGAATAAGCTCACAAAAAACATCGTGAGAGCGAGAGAGTCGACGTTCTTGAGGTGGAAATAGAGGGTAAATTCACTGGTGCTACCCCAAGACGTACTGGACATGATCAGCCTAAAAAACTCCGTTAGAAGACGGTGGCAAACATACAGGCTTGACGAAGACAGGAGCGGGATGGTTGCCGTTGGCAAACTAATTAAAACAAAAATTAGAGAGCTAAAAAACGGCAACTGGAATAGGTTCGAATCTGAAAGCGCAAGACCATTAGATATGGCGGGCGACTAGGTTCTTTAAAAGAGAAAACCCCAAAAACTGCCCTATTCAATTGGGTAGCTCTCTCGCCATATCTGACGAAGAGAAAGAAACTGTTTCGACCTTTCTTGATCTCATCAGCGTTATACGATTCAATTAATAATGAAATTATAAATTGAATAATAACGGACAGCTTTTTTTATACAAACAAATGAATATATAAAAAAACTGCCATATTATTTACTTTGAACTAATTGATAATTTAACATTTTAACACCTAGAAATAATTGATTTTGTTGTTTTGGTCATTATATTTACATGTATGTATATATGTAATAAATAAACATTCAACGTAAATAACATGATCATATTTGTAAAAAGTAAAACATAAACAAATGTCTTTATTAAAATGCTGTTGTTTTTTACCATTATTTTAGGTAATTTAAATAAAAATGATTATAAATGAAAAATTTTTGCTATAATAGTAAAAAGCATAATAAACAATATTGTCGTTATTTAATCGATTATTTAATAAATAAGTAAAAAACGTTTCTAATTTAAAAAAAGCATGATTATCGTAATTAATAGCAATACTTAAATCAAATTACATTTATGAAAGGATAATAATGCTACATGCGAATATATGTAAATTTCATTTTTTTTAAAGTACGATATTAGTAGTGTAACAAAGTCGGTTCTAAATAAATTCAACTGGCGTTGGTGGCGCTGCTGTAGCGCTCGCGGACCCGTCGGCGCTGTGTATAGATAATATATTCATCATTTGTAACTTGCATTTCATTTAAACTAGCCATTAAAATTAAATATATATAATTTGAAAGTTAACTATAATAAAAAATGCATAAATTATAGATAATACATATATTCATATGCATTTAAACGAGCAATTAAAATTCAATATATGTAATTTGCAAGTTAATTATAATAAAAAATGCATAAAATATAGATAATATATTTATCATATGCAAGCAAGTAATTTTATGCTTCATTTAAAGTACTAAATTAAAATTCAATATATGTAATTTACAAACAACCAATTAAAATTAAATATATACAATTTGCAAGTTAATTATAATAAAAAATGCATAAAATATAGATTATATATTAATCATATGCAACTTAGATAAAAAAAGCAAGTAATTTTGCGTTCCTCCAATTAACATTAATTTATTACATCCCATTAATTTGTTGCAATCAATAATTATTGCAATGAATAATTTAGCTATCTTCCCACAGAAATTGCGTTGTTTTTTTCTCGGAGGCTATAAAAGTCGAAGCACATCAATCAACAATCGAGTCGTAAAAGTCGCTTCACCAGTGCTAGTTATTATTCAGCGAGCTGTTTCCAGTTTTTTTTATTGTGCTACCAATTAGTGTTCAGTGAACAGTTTCCAGTTGTTTTTATTGTAAGTACATTTAATGGTAATTTTTTTAAAAACTTTTTTGTAATTTTTATAACCGGCAACTTAACAGTACAAATTCTAACATAATTTTGATTTTTTTTTTTTTCGGTAATTCGTACCAATCCTAACACACAGAGTGATCTACACTATTTTTGTTTGCTGTTAAGCTTCAATTCACGTAAATCCATCTAGGACTTTTTTTCTTTATTTTTGCTGCTGCTGCTGTCATCTTTAAGCTTTTAAAGTAAGTGTTTTTTGTTTTTTTTTTATTTTTCATGCTAGTATTTATTTTTTTATTATTATTTTAGATGAGTTTTCTCGAAAAATTAAACCAATTTACATATACAGATACTGAAAACAAACCGATTATTAAGTTTAATTTTTATTGGGCTACACGAGATATCCAAGAGTTGTGCTACAAGGACCCTTTTTAAAATAGAGAAAAATTAGGTTAGTTCCATTATGAACTTCGCACTCGCTTTTAAAAAAATTGAAGAAATTCTTAAAACTCAGCACAATATTTCGGGCGCCCATAATGTATCAAAATTTAAAGCTTCATAACTGTAAGTCATCAGAAACGTATTAGATAAAACCGACAAACCAACAGAAATGAAATTCGTCAAACATATATTTTGTCCAATCAAGTAAAATTCATAACGTAAAACGTCCAAAGAAATATCATCATAACCTTACTTTATCAAACACGTAAATTGGCAAAACCATAATTCAGCCTAAAATAAAGTATTAGAACAATATTTTTATATAACCTGAAAACATCATAATGTCAAAATTGTCGAAACGAATAATGTAAAACCCTTAAATTCAAATAACCGTATTTTCCTATAACCGTATTTACCTATAAAAGTAAATCATCAAAACCGTATTTTATCCAAAAGATGACGTCACACTAAACGTCTCCGATATACAATAATAATAGAATGACCGAGATAGAAAGTTAGGTTAGGCCGCACTGTAGAGGATCCGACAGATTGCTCTTAAATTAACACTAACATATTTTCTACCGCCATATAGATGGCACTATAGATTTTTCGAAATTTTCTGGAAACTACTTGAAACTATTTGAAAATTTTTACATTTGCTTAAGTGGATGTATCCGTAGCTTTTGTGATTGCGTAATTTTTTTATAAAAATGAAGTTCTGCAGGGTAGTGAATTGCAATGAAAATAACAAAACTCAAATTCTGCACAAATTTCCTAAAAGTAAGAATGATATTCATTATTTATTATTACAAAATCATGCAAATAATATTTGTGTAGCTAACAGAAATTATTTGTTTAGTAAACAATGTGACTGGCTAAATTTGGGTCAAAAAATCGGCCGAAACCACTGCGAACCCAGAAGTACTGACTAGATCCTTAGAAAATCTGACTAGTATCTATATTTGTAGGAACGCAATAATAGGTTGGCCCTAACAGCCGTCCCTACTTTGTTTCTACTTGGTAATTTTAGTTTTTTAATCATACTTTTATAAAGAAAACACATAATTTTGTTTTTAATTATTACAGAAGAAGAAAGTTCTTCAGATACAGATCAGCTGGTTCTGACAGGTATTTTTTTTCTATTTTGTATAATAATAATGATAATATCATAAAAACGTAAGTGAAAAATTTACATAATGACAGTAAATAATAATTATATTAATGTAATAAATTTTGTCCACATGCTTCCGATTGGTTGATATCAGCTTTTCAAGGTCCACACACCTCACCCCAAAGATAAAAAAATGTAAGAAGAAATTGTAAACATTAGAAAAATGTATAAAAAAATAAATTTATTTATTCATTTACTTATTTATTTACACTGTTCAACAGGTACAACCCTAATTACAGAACAGGAACTTACAATATAATTATACAATTATACAATATATAATTAATATAATTAAAGTTTCTACTTATTTTTTTTTGGTTTGTTTTGCCTTAATTTTAATGATTATTTCTACCCTTACTTTGTGGAATCTATCCGTAATAATTAAAAAGATATAAAATACTTAAAATTCCACGATATTCTAAATAAATGTCAATGTTCAATGAACTTTGTTGGAACTATTGTCATAAGAATATTTAATAACATTTATTTTGAGTAAGGTAGAGTTTTAAGATAAGTATATTTTATTTTTCAAAATATATACTTTAGTAGTATTCATGTCTTAATAATTATTTTGTATCATTTCAACACTTCGATGCTTATTCAATCGATTATGAATGAAAGATTTCATCAAATGGTGAGCAGAATGCGTGAATTTAAATAAACCGCTAAATGTAAACATTTTCTGGACCGGCTTCGAGGCGGCGATAAAAACACTGCTCTAAATTTAAAACGGAATTTTGAGAAAAAATGTTAACAAAACTGTTGATCTAGTGGTTAGAGTTCTCACTTGTGAGGCTGATGCCCGGGTTCAATTCCGAGAAGAAGCGAAGATTATAAAATCAGAAGTCGGTTTTTTTTTATGGATAAAGAAACCAGATTTTATATTATTTTCTATTTTTATTGAAATCGGCACATAAAAAAGCTAGAGAGGTGATTGAAACCATACATCGCCTCTTATAGTTTTCTTTAGAAGAATAAAGTATTTGTAACATTTTCATTAACCTTGTGTCTCAGTAATTTTGAAATGAAACAATAGCTAATCATATTAATTTTGTATTGTAGGCGCGCCCTTTATTTTGATAATTTTGATTAATTTATAAAAACTTATTCAAAATCGAAATATAACTGTAAGAGAAAAAAAATCCGCTACTACACTTATGGTTTCTTTAAACAAACAGAATATAAACTTGGTGCTCCGGGTCTATATCTATTTGGGTATCTTTTCTGTTCGGGTATCTTTTCTGTTCTGTCTAAGAAAGAATTAAAAAACGGAGTTTTATTAAGTATATATATATAATTTATTAAAATTTAACAGAATGTTGCGTTATTCAGTCATAGGTACAGGTAATGTTGTATACAGCATGCAATTGTATTTCAATACATACATACTACCAAAATGTTATAAGGACAATTAGGTATGGTTCAGAAAGGAAATTACGTGTAATGACTAATAGTGAAACATCTAGGAAGCAATTTCCTGTTTTGAAAATATAGATTTCTATTGGTAAATATACAAAGCTGAGCTTTATTGAATTGGCTTTTAAAATATAATGTTTAAAAATGTTTTCCTCCCAAAAAAATTTAACAAATCTAAAGTTGACACCTGATATAAGCAGCTAAGTATAAAAAACCAAAAAAACAAAAAATTACTGTAAAAAAGATATATATATATATATATATATATAAGAATAATAGGAATTGGAACTAAGGTCTCCTTGATTGCGTAATACAGAAAATATGTAAGATGTTAAACAAGTCTTAAAAATTGTTTACATAAATCGATTAAATCAAACAGCTAACATTTTAAAGTTTTATTTGACAAACTGATTAACTGGTAAAAATAATGACATTAAAAAGGGTCATTTAAAAAAAAACAGCCCTCATATTTTTAAAATATATAGTTAATGTTGTCAAGCCGATTCCAACTATGTATTGTACTTGATTTTAAATAAATAAATAATTCTTTATACAAAGATATACTTAGTAAGACAAAATATCTCTAAAAGAAATCGTTTCTACCTTCTTAAAGGTAAAAGTACATCTTTCAAAGCTGATTTATAATTTTTATTTTTGATATGTAATCAAATTAAAAATTGCCTCTCGTTTTACAAATATATACACACATCTTTATATACCATATAGTTATGTACCGTGGAAAACCATTATAATTTTCTTATTTAAAGCCTAAATTATTGATGAAGCAACTAAAAAATATAGCACAAAAGTTACGTTAAGTCCTGTCGGTTCATTAATTTCCCTAAACAATTTTGCGTCAGTATGATATTAATATATAGGCACACAAATATATTATTATTTTCGTATATTAATTATAAATATTGGTTATCAAATTGCTTTTTTCAGGATAAGGATATGAAGCTCTATGGAGATGTTTTTTGGTTCGAGGATGGTTATGAGTATAAGCATAACACATTATTAGCTAATTTAAATGCAATATCCACATTCCCCTTACACATTTATAACATATACATACCCCTTACTTATTAATTGAAAAGTTGCCTCTCATATATATAGCTTTTATCCTGTAATCTCAAAGAATGAATACATAAATTGATGTCTTCAAATAAGTAATATACCCAAAAAAGGTATATTTATTTAATCATGTAAATATGTAAAGATACCTAGAAAAACATTGAAGAGTATTAGTAGCACTGTACACATGATATCGATATTTAATTTCTAAATAAAAAAAATTATTAGATTAGTTTACATAGGATTTTAGAGAACATTAAGAAAATTAGGAAAGATTTCCAAAGATCTTTTAATAGTGTTCTTCCAACAAGCACACATTCACTTGATATAGGATGGTTTATATCAGGCCCATTATGGTATTCTTGGAGCAAAGAAAGCGGTAACTTCAACTAGGATCGTCCATCTCAAATTGAAGATGGCACTTGTTGGAAAATGGACAAAAAAACTAGCTCTCTTTCTTCTACCTGTACCTGTATCTTGTAAAGGTTTATACCAGGATTTTCTTGGTTTCAGTGATTTCATAATTTCATAATTAAATCCAAGATTTAAAAGTTTCATTAATTTCAAAAATACCTTCTTGGTGGCTTGATAAGGTAGTCCCGACATAAAGGACACCGACTGTGTTGCAGGCGTTCAGGGTTGTAACACCTAACTGAACAGTACCCACACAGCCGATGTCCGCAATCGAGGACATCCCCCTCGAAATACAAATACGACATTGATCCACTTCAGTTTCTGAAACGGAACAAATTATATCAATTTCTAGTTTCTGAAATGATACGAATATTTCCTAAAAAAATCCAATGTGACAAAATACCTATATATTTAATATTTACTAAATGAAATTAAGTAATAAATATTTTACTTGTTAATCCTACGCTTTCGGCTACACAGTCCCATTCTTTATCAACGACAAGTCTGTCCTTATAGCGCTTATTCCACAAAACATTTCGTTTTTGAATCTCTGCAATCAGTACTTTCATTGTGCGAGATAAACGACAAATGCGGGCAAAAACAAACGAGTTTGATTTTTAAAACACAGCGTGCGATGCGGCAATGCATATTCCTGACACACGCACAAATTAATTTTGCAATTAGGACTTCATTATTTTCTTTAGGTTTTAATACATTACGTTTGTCGCATCGCACGCATCGTACTTGTTTTAAGAAGTTTTTAGAAAATTTTCAGTTTCTTTTTTTGGTTTGCTGTTTTTATTTTAGTTTAGGTTTTGGTTTTAATTGTTAGGTTTAGTTTTTGATTTCTTATTAGTGTATTAGGGTAAATTTTTTTGTTAATTTTCGTATATCGTGTACAATGGAAACAGATGGACATCAGTACGTAATAACAAGCACTATGGGAGGAGTAAGGTAAGTAAAAATATATTTTTTAAAGTAGTAATCTGCCTGTATATAGGGTGAGTCACCATAGACGTGACGATCCATAACTCGAGAACGGTGCATTTGATAAAAATGTTGAAAAAGTACTTTTTCAAAAATATTCCAAAAAGCCATGATTTAAAATTAGAACCACGTATACAGGTTGCCCCAAAAAAATATATGTATCTAAGTTATATTTTTTAAATGGAATACCCCATATGTTTTTATATTGTAGCAGCCAAACCGTTGAATATAACTAAAAACGGTTTATATTGGCTGCTACACACATCTAAATTCAAAAAAATGTGATTTTCAAGTGTCTGGATTTCCTTTATTAAACATAATGAGCATCGAAGTGTGATGCATCTTTGAAATCAGCTCAGCAAAAGATTTATAAAAATGTAAAAACATACGGGGTATTCCATTTAAAAAAGCAACTTAGATACATATATTTTTTGGGGCAACCTGTACACGACAACTATATTTAAGTATCAAATTTAATTTATAAATCATATAAATGTAGTAAACGTATATCAGTGCAGCTAAAATTTTACTGAAATTTTTCTACAAAATTATTTTTCTAATTGGAAAGAGCTCTAAAATTGTAAAAAACGATTGATAACACATGTCAAACTATAAGTACATTGACGAATATTTTACCTAACTATTTAAAGTTAAATCCTAATTTTTTGGGTCGAGGATTATCCACTGTAATGTGGACAATTAGTTATCAAACAACCTGTATGTATATTATCTTTTGACAGATACTTTAGGTGCAAGTATCACAATAAAAAATTCTGCAAAGCAACTGCCACACTTACCATAGAAACTGGTAGGTTTGATGAACTAACTCCCCACAACCACCAACCTAAAAGGGACATAAAGGCAGAGTTTAGAAATGCTCTAATGGAGAGGTCCATTAAAGAAACTCTGTCCTTAAGGGAAATATATGATGAAGAGGCTGAGAAGTAAGGATAACATTTTAATGAATAATGAATAATTATGTATTGATTAGACAAATACAGTAATTTGAATTTAATTTTTTTTACCACATACATATTATGCATACAGTATAAATTGATGTGTTCTAGAATTCCTTACTTAAAAAACATTTTCTACATATATTTATTTTTTTGATTTCGTTTGTGTTTATGATATTTATATAGCCATATTTATTTCTTATCTTAAAATAGGAACGCCGAGGGTGCTGTTCTATACCCTTATGCCACAGCCGAAAGTGCCATGAGGGCTAACAGAAGAAAAAATATACCGGCCATCCCACGCACCCTGCAGCAGTTGGGTGAATTGTTGCTAGGGGATGAGAACCTTAGGTTTACATGCCATGGGGATAATATTTGTAGGCGTGTGTTAGGTGGTGCGGTGGTATTTTATTGCCGTGACCTGGTTGATAGAGCAGTTGGTGGCGTTGTGGAGTTACACGCCGATGCAACTTTTAAAGATGTACCATCGTCTCCACAATGTCGCCAACTATTCACAATGCACGCTATTATCCAGGATACAGTAAGTAAAATGATAACTTATATTTATTATCCCTATTATCATTAAAATAAGGATCATTGTAAAAATGATCCTTATAGAAGTGAACAGCAGGTATTAAATTTAGTTAATATTTCCAGAGTGTGCCATTAATGTATGCTTTGATGGTAAGCAAAAGGAGGGAGGACTACTTGGCAATTCTTCGCGACTTTCGGGAGGCGTGCCCGACATTATTGCCAAGGATCATAATGACAGATTATGAGGTGGGTTTGCAGAGGGCCTTTACTGAAGTATAGCCAGAAGCTGCAATACATGGATGTTACTTCCATTATGTTCAGGTATGTTAATATTATATTGACGATCGTTACCGTTATTAATTAATTCTGTATTATTCTGAATGCACTATATCAATAGCATTGGAAACCCACCTGTTAAATTTTTTGTACTGGCTAAATATGGTTAAATAACAATTTTACACTAAAATAAACGACTGCTTTTGGTAGAGCTACACAGATTATTTTTATTGTAATATATGCACTTTGTATATGGCGATAAAAGGCATTTTGAGTTTATTCAGAACTAATTAAAAAATTGTATCAAATCCTTAACTGTACTTTTTTGTTTTATTAGGCTTTGTGGAAAAAAAATAAGGGTTATGGATACCTCCCGATTATTAGGAATTGTACAATTTCTAATAATATTTTAAAATTATTAATGGCACTGCCTCTCCTACCACCCCAACAAATTGTAGAGGGATTTCATAGTGCCTTGAGGAGGGCGAGACTAAATGAAATGCATATTAGAAGAACTTTATATTATGTTCAAAGGTAATAATAAATTATTTTACTAATTTAGATTCAAACATTATTATTAATATCTAATAATTTTTTTTATTTAGAAATTAAATATCGATATCATGTGTACAGTGCTACTAATACTCTTCAATGTTTTTCTAGGTATCTTTACATATTTACATGATTAAATAAATATACCTTTTTTGGGTATATTACTTATTTGAAGACATCAATTTTTGTATTCATTCTTTGAGATTACAGGATAAAAGCTATATATATGAGAGGCAACTTTTCAATTAATAAGTAAGGGGTATGTATATGTTATAAATGTGTAAGGGGAATGTGGATATTGCATTTAAATTAGTTAATAATGTGTTATGCTTATACTCATAACCATCCTCAAACCAAAAAACATCTCCAGAGAGCTTCATATCCTTATCCTGAAAAAAGCAATTTGATAACCAATATTTATAATTAATATACGAAAATAATAATATATTTGTGTGCCTATATATTAATATCATACTGACGCAAAATTGTTTAGGGAAATTAATGAACCGACAGGACTTAACGTAACTTTTGTGCTATATTTTTTAGTTGCTTCATCAATAATTTAGGCTTTAAATAAGAAAATTATAATGGTTTTCCACGGTACATAAATATATGGTATATAAAGATGTGTGTATATATTTGTAAAACGAGAGGAAATTTTTAATTTGATAACATATCAAAAATAAAAATTATAAATCAGCTTTGAAAGATGTACTTTTACCTTTAAGAAGGTAGAAACGATTTCTTTTAGAGATATTTTGTCTTACTAAGTATGTCTTTGTATAAAGAATTATTTATTTATTTAAAATCAAGTACAATACATAGTTGGAATCGGCTTGACAACATTAACTATATATTTTAAAAATATGAGGGCTGTTTTTTTTTAAATGACCCTTTTTAATGTCATTATTTTTACCAGTTAATCAGTTTGTCAAATCAAACTTTAAAATGTTAGCTGTTTGATTTAATCGATTTATGTAAACAATTTTTAAGACTTGTTTAACATCTTACATATTTTCTGTATTACGCAATCAAGGAGACCTTAGTTCCAATTCCTATTATTCTTATATATATATATATATATATATATCTTTTTTACAGTAATTTTTTGTTATTTTGGTTTTTTATACTTAGCTGCTTATATCAGGTGTCAACTTTAGATTTGTTAAATTTTTTTGGGAGGAAAACATTTTTAAACATTAAATTTTAAAAGCCAATTCAATAAAGCTCAGCTTTGTATATTTACCAATAGAAATCTATATTTTCAAAACAGGAAATTGCTTCCTAGATGTTTCACTATTAGTCATAACACGTAATTTCCTTTCTGAACCATACCTAATTGTCCTTATAACATTTTGGTAGTATGTATGTATTGAAATACAATTGCATGCTGTATACAACATTACCTGTACCTATGACTGAATAACGCAACATTCTGTTAAATTTTAATAAATTATATATATATACTTAATAAAACTCCGTTTTTTAATTCTTTCTTAGACAGAACAGAAAAGATACCCGAACAGAAAAGATACCCAAATAGATATAGACCCGGAGCACCAAGTTTATATTCTGTTTGTTTAAAGAAACCATAAGTGTAGTAGCGGATTTTTTTTCTCTTACAGTTATATTTCGATTTTGAATAAGTTTTTATAAATTAATCAAAATTATCAAAATAAAGGGCGCGCCTACAATACAAAATTAATATGATTAGCTATTGTTTCATTTCAAAATTACTGAGACACAAGGTTAATGAAAATGTTACAAAATACTTTATTCTTCTAAAGAAAACTACAAGAGGCGATGTATGGTTTCAATCACCTCTCTAGCTTTTTTATGTGCCGATTTCAATAAAAATAGAAAATAATATAAAATCTGGTTTCTTTATCCATAAAAAAAAACCGACTTCTGATTTTATAATCTTCGCTTCTTCTCGGAATTGAACCCGGGCATCAGCCTCACAAGTGAGAACTCTAACCACTAGATCAACAGTTTTGTTAACATTTTTTCTCAAAATTCCGTTTTAAATTTAGAGCAGTGTTTTTATCGCCGCCTCGAAGCCGGTCCAGAAAATGTTTACATTTAGCGGTTTATTTAAATTCACGCATTCTGCTCACCATTTGATGAAATCTTTCATTCATAATCGATTGAATAAGCATCGAAGTGTTGAAATGATACAAAATAATTATTAAGACATGAATACTACTAAAGTATATATTTTGAAAAATAAAATATACTTATCTTAAAACTCTACCTTACTCAAAATAAATGTTATTAAATTTCTTATGACAATAGTTCCAACAAAGTTCATTGAACATTGACATTTATTTAGAATATCGTGGAATTTTAAGTATTTTATATCTTTTTAATTATTACGGATAGATTCCACAAAGTAAGGGTAGAAATAATCATTAAAATTAAGGAAAAACAAACCAAAAAAAAATAAGTAGAAACTTTAATTATATTAATTATATATTGTATAATTGTATAATTATATTGTAAGTTCCTGTTCTGTAATTGGGTTGTACCTGTTGAACAGTGTAAATAAATAAGTAAATGAATAAATAAATTTATTTTTTTATACATTTTTCTAATGTTTACAATTTCTTCATACATTTTTTTTTCTTTGGGGTGAGGTGTGTGGACCTTGAAAAGCTGATATCAACCAATCGGAAGCATGTGGACAAAATTGATTACATTAATATAATTATTATTTACTGTCATTATGTAAATTTTTCACTTACGTTTTTATGATATTATCATTATTATTATAGAAAATAGAAAAAAAATACCTGTCAGAACCAGCTGATCTGTATCTGAAGAACTTTCTTCTTCTGTAATAATTAAAAACAAAATTACGTGTTTTCTTTATAAAAGTATGATTAAAAACTAAAATTACCAAGTAGAAACAAAGTAGGGACGACAAATATAGATACTAGTCAGATTTTCTAAGGATCTAGTCAGTACTTCAGGGTTCGCAGTGGCTTCGGCCGATTTTTTGACCCTAATTTTGCCAGTCACATTGTTTACTAAACAAATAATTTCTGTTAGCTACACAAATATTATTTGCATGATTTTGTAATAATAAATAATGAATATCATTCTTACCTTTAGGAAATTTATGCAGAATTTGAGTTTTGTTATTTTCATTGCAATTCACTACCCTGCAGAACTTCATTTTTATAAAAAAAATTACGCAATCACAAAAGCTATGGATATATCCACTTAAGCAAATGTATAAATTTTCAAATAGTTTCCAGAAAATTTCGAAAAGTCTATAGTGCCATCTATATGGCGGTAGAAAATATGTTAGTGTAATTTAAGAGCAATCTGTCGGAACCTCTACAGTGCCAACTATCGTAGTTGTGACGTCACTACTTAACCTTAAAGTCTTGTCAACAAATACATTTTTGGATGAAATACGGTTTTGACAAATAACTGTTATACGTAAATACTGTTCGGACTAAATAAGGTTATGATGATATACGAGTTGCCTAAATTTCGATTATAACGTTTTTTGAGTTGGATAAAAACTTTTCTAGGGTAATACGGTTCTCATAAATTCATCTTTTGAAGTTATACGGGTTTAAATAAATACGGATAGGATAATATACATTATAATATAATAATTTGGGGTTAAGTCCGGTTTTGAAGGAATAATATTATCCTATTTAACTGGTTTGAAAGTTTAAATTATGCCAAAAATCTTGTTTGATAAAGTACGGTTTGGATACTTTATATGGATCCAATATTTCTACATCTTCAGATAAAACCAATGGCTACCACTAATTAATGATCACCTTAGGAAATGTTCTTTAGCGATAAAAAAATGTAATTTGACGGTAGAGCAAAAAAGAAAAATTTACACCAAAATGGGGCAGTTAAAAAGGTTGCGATGTATCATAAAATTAACGTCTTCTCATGTAGTAGGGGGGATATTAGAGAGGGGCGCGGTACTAAAGGAGGCGTTAACTGGGAAGATGTAAACGCGATTTTTAACAATAGAATTAGAACTGGGGTAATTATAAATTTAAACCTTAAAGAAATAAAATATTTTTTGAAGGCTGATTCTAATTTATTTAAATAAAAAATTTGTAAAATTTTAAATGATACAAAAGAAATATTAGCGAAAAAGGCATGCATAAACGTTCAAAATGCAGACCTGGCGTGTTTTTACTGGGCCGTAACGAGTTTTTTGTTTCCTGCTAAAAGAAACCCTGCATATACATCTACTTATCCTCACTACAGTAAAGTTTTGAATACAGATGGTTTAGAATTGCCTATGAAACTAATACAAATATGAAAATTTTAAAAGTTAAATGATATCTCTGTAAACGTTTACACTTTAGAACTAAATAAACCTAATGAAAGGTTATTTTACGTAGTGGTACCTGCACGTTTAACCAAAGATAAACTAGCACGTCATGTAAATTTACTTTTAATTCAAGATGAATATTTTCCAAAATTAAACGACTACGAGGCTCCTCCTGTCAATAATGAGGACACTACTGTCACCACCATTAAATATCATTATTGTTGGATTAAAAATATATCTAGGTTAGTTTCAAGTCAACTTAGCAAGAGTAAACCTAAAAAGTTTATTTGCGATTTCTTTTCCAACACATGATAACGTTGAATTTAAAAATCATGTATACAAACAGAAATGTCCTTTTTTCGTTTATGCCGATTTTGAGTCAATTTTAGAAAAGTGCGATAAAAAGATATCTTAAACAACTACCAAGTATCAGCATCACAAAACGTTTAGTGCAGGGTTCTACTTAAAATACACCTACGATAATCAGATTTCCTACTACAATAGTAATAGAGGAGAAGATTGCATGGACTGGTTTGCGAATCAAATTTATTGAATCAAAAATATTGAATATTCTTCCTATTCATATGCCTCCACTTGCTAACGGTGTCTGCTATCACATTTGTGAGAATAGGTTTAAAGAAAAAGACATAATTGTTAAAGATCATGACCATTTTACTGGGCTATTTAGGGGGTTCGCATATCAACCATGCAATTTGAACTTTAAAAAACTCTTTGTAGTATCAATAGCTTTCCATAATCTTAGTGGATACGACAGCCATTTTATAATAAGAGATCTTGCTAAACGTGGACCTTTGAGTGTACTACCGGTGAATATGGAAAAATATATTTCTTTTACATTACATTAAAAAAGCAATTTAGTAACTTGAATAATTAAATGTTCAAACTGTTGATGAGAAAAGGTGTTTTTCCATATGATTACATTGATAGTATTAGTAAGCTAAATGATACCACCAGTCTTCCATCAATTGAGAGTTTTTACAACAAATTAAATTATTGTCATATTTCTCAGATGATTACGCTTATGCGCAAAACGTTTGCCGGTCGGATATAGATTTAGAGTATCCCAAAAGTTTGCATGACGAGCACAAGGATTTCCCATTTTGTCCCGAACACCGCAAACCTCCAGGTTCCAAATTGTCCAAATTATTGACCACCCTTTACCCAAAAAAAGAATATACTCTGTATTATAGTAATTTGAAACAAGCTCTCGAACATGGGTTAAAATTGACCAAAATCCACAAAGTATTAAAATTTATATCGAGCTGAATACTCGTTTAAGGACTGTGGCTACAAGTAATTTTAGGAAAAATCAATTTAAACTTGCTAATAACGCTGTCTTCGGTAAGACTATGGAAAACATTAGGCTTCATAGGGTAGTGAAGTTACTTACTTCTTACGAGGGTCGTGATGGTACAAAAAATTTGATAGCCAGTCCTCGATTTCATAATCGAAGAGGTTTTGATGACAAACTGATGGCTATCGAATTAAAAAAGGCTGAACTACTCTTCAACAAACCTCTGTATATCGGCATGGCTATCCTAAACATTTCTAAAACCTGTATGTATGACTTTCACTATAATTTCATGTTACCAACTATGGGGGTGGAATATTTAAAATTAATGTACACGGACACCGATAGTTTCATTTACGAATTAAATTGTGATGATGTTAAATTGTGATGATGTTTACAAAAGTCTTATTAGAGATAATTTAGAAAAATTTGACACTTCTGATTACCTCCCCCAATAACACGTATATGATTCCTTTAGTTAACAAAAAAATACCGGGATTAATGAAGGATGAATGTAATGGTAAAATCATGACAAATTTTGTAGGCTTGCGCTCGAAAATGTACAGTTATAAAGTTCAAGGCGGTAAAGTTGTAAAGAAATCAAAGGGGGTTAAATTTAATGTAGTTAAAAATAAAATAACTTTTAATGATTATCTAAATTGTTTGAAAAATATTACTAAAAAATATATTACTCAGCATACCATTCGGTCTTATTTACACGATGTTTACAGCATCAGTCGGACTAAAATTGGACTTAGCCCCTATGATGATAAACGTCAATTACTCCCCCAGTCACATGATACCCTTCCGTGGGGATATAAAAGTTGTTTTTTTTCCCACATATGTTAACTATTAGAATTCGAGTTTAACGATATAAGCACAGAACTTCGCGACGCTTTATTAGCTTGCCATAATTTAGAAATATTTGCTGAAAATTACTATTGTGTTTGGTTTCGACATTTTAAGATGGAAAACTTGAATCTTTTTGTTTGCAAAATTTGTTTTAAAGGAATTCAAGAAGCAATGTTAGAATTTTATAATAAAAATATAAATTTTTCCTTTCTTTCATGATGAAAGCTACTTAGCATCTGTCAAAATTCTTTTGATCACACACTATTCGAATTGAAAAATAAATATGATTGTTGTAAAGATTTACATGAAAATAAGTGAGTGCGATTTTCAGACTACATATGTGTTTAATGAATTATTTATAGTTTTTATGTATGCGCTTAATGTATTATTTGTAGTTTTTATGTATGCGCTTAATGAATTATTTGTGGGTAATAAAAAATAAATATAAAAAAGAAGTGTTTTATTAAAAAAACTTGATACATTTTTTTAATTTGAACCATGATCATATATATCATTAATAACATTTTTATAGTAATACATGTACTCTTGTAGAGCATTTTTTTTCTAAACAATTTGGCATAATAGTACAAATTAAAATTAAAGTATTAAATCTACTACTGTCACAAATACTATTGAAATTAATAGCAAAATAAGCTCGTGTAGAATCTATTAAATTACGGTAAAATGTATTAAAGTTCAAGTCTTCCAACAGCAAAATGTAGTTGTTCACCAAATTGCAATTTGCTTCAAGGATATCGAAAACATCATTCTCGTCCAGATAGAACTCGACTCCATGTTTGTTTACAAGTAGAAACTTAGTATCGTCATACACTAATTGAGTGACTTTACAAAAGTCTCCACAAGGGAAATCTACAGGATCGTATTCGTCAGGAGGCGATGGTAGATTCTCGTGAAAAAAGTTATCATATCTCTGACGTAACAATTCAATAAAAGTAGTCCACTCAAATGTACCAAACGAAATTCTTCCAGGTCGAAGTAAAGATGTTAGTGTTATTACAGGATTGAAGGTTCTGGTTGGACTTATTATACACAATGGCTTTCTCGGTGGGGGAGGAAACATAGGTTTATTATATACATATTTTGATCTCGATGTACCTTTTAGACGTCCAGCTGTATTTCTGTGAGCGTTAGTTAAATTTAAAATCGTTTTGTATGCCAATTTATCATCATCGGTATAATCTTCAGGCTCATCATAAAATATCAGTTGGTAGAGACCAGGTGTCCCTTTATCATGTTTCCCCTCGGTTATAATAGCTCCAGTATTCCGATCAAAATCGATATTTTTCCCTTCGAGAAGCCATTTAGAGTGAGGCTAATCGTAAACTGGACCGTAAACTAGGTCTATATTTCAGTAATCAAGCATATACTTATTTGATATTTCAGGATATTGCTCCAGATACTCTCTGAAGACCTCATCAGAAATATGTTCTGAGGTTGACTCTGAAGCGTGGGAATATACACCATCACCCTCCTCTTCATCATCATCATAATAATCATCACCCCCAGTCTGAGCTACATCTTCCATCTGAATAAAATCAGTGGGATCAACATGGCTTGTATATTCTGTTTTTAATGGTTCTTCTACTTCAGGTTCTTCCTCTTTGGATTCTTCTTTCTTTATATTTTTTAAAACTTGCGCAGATTCATAGTACGTTGTAACAATTTCTTTTAGAGGTTTTATCAAGGGTTTAAATAATGTATTTAATGTTCGATCCTGCTCAGATCTACCCAACTTGAAAGCCAGATATTTTCGACGTATATCACGTGAGAGTTGTAGAACTTTACGTTTACGAACATCCTGCTGGTTTAACATCTTGCTGCACATTAATCATACATCACATGGAATTACATTTTTATATACAAGTCGAACCCTTTGCGATACCTTCCATTGTTGAGAGAAAAATATTTTACAACAATAGAACCATATTGATCACTCCAACATTCAGAACAGAGTTTTTTAAAGCAGTCAAAACTCATGTTAGGTGACACATGTTCATCGAATACATGTCTCATTTTTATTTCATCCTACTTGAAGAGTACAATTAAATTACAATTGTCTCGAATCAGCTGTTTGGGTATTTTTGAGTACGTTTGGCATAGATAAGCAGCATCAATGTCCTTATGACGACCCATTGAGTAATATTCACGAATTTTCTGTTGCCCTTCGCAAGCCACATCGTTAAATATGAATATGGAATTTGATTTAGCTTCAGCGGGACTTATTATTTCCTCATTATCTTTGAACGGGAAATAGCCTACTCCTTTCGTCTTACTTAGCACCTCTTGAAGCAACTCGTATTTTGGTTGATACAAAGATTTGGAGCAAACGTAAACGTTTTTAAATTTCGCACCGTTCGGATGAAACAGTAATGACAGCATTACGTTTGTTTTACCACACTCACTCGGCCCACATATAAATGCACGAAACGAGTTTGGTAATAACTCACCGTGTTTACTTTTCTCATGCTTGGAGGTAAGGTCCAAGTTTTCAATCGGAAGCGTTTGTTTCTGTTGAATGACCTTCATTGTGTGACAATTTTGGTCAAGTTGCTGTGTATAAATATATAACGTGATGATATGTGACCGTCACCACCGCTCCCATGTTCACTTTCTCATACTTGGAGGGAAAGTCCAAGTTTTTTAATCGGAAGCGTTTGTTTCCGTTGAATATTCTTTATTGTGCGCGTGTGCGTGCTTGCGTCCGTGCGTTCGTGTTCGGGTGCGTGTGCGTGCATCCGTGCGTGTGCATGTGTGTGTGTGTGACAAGCTTGAGCAAGTAGCTGTGTATAAATATATATAACGTAATGTAATGTCTTTACTTAGGTAAAGGTGTCTTAAATTCACTCATAAACAATCTGCCCTTTGAGCTCCACATTCCGACCTATCAATACTGTGGTCCGGGCACAAAGTTACAAAAACGCTTAATTCCTGAATGACCACATTAATCCCTTAGACGCTGCCTGTAAGGAGCACGACATTGCATACGATCAACACAAGTCCTTGAAGGATCGACATAAGGCAGATCAAATACTCGAAAATAAAGCTTGGGCATGTGTCAAATCAAAGGACGTGACGCGTGGAGAAAGAGCATCTGCTTTGGCGGTGACCGGTGGCATGAAGATCAAACGTAAACTTGGAATTGGGGTGGGACAGAAGGAGAGTTTATTTTTTATCGGATTGGCCGTCGATTGGGTCCACTCTAATTTCGGTAATATCAGAGGATTTATACGAATTTTATCTTCCGTGTTTTCGTATAGATTATTTTTTATTTCTACGCTGCAACCATTTGGGATTTTGAAAATTGTGTTGACATTGATTACGATTATCCTTTTTCTTTCGCAATCTATACTGGCTTTAACAGTATTCTCTGCTGGCAATACTAACAGAAATTGTGTGTTGATTTGTTCTATTATAGTATGATGCAAAACAGCGTTCTCTGCTTTACAAATTGGTTTTTCGGTTCGAATCAGAGGTATGATGCAAGGGTCGTTGGCAATCTCTTCACGTTGTTCGCACAGGTATGTATCTTCAAGTTTGGAACATGGGTTTTCTTGATATTGGTGGAGTGTCGTACTGAGTACAAGGAATTGGTTCGGTGGAATGAGAATGGAATTTTTGAAGGGTAAGGCAATTATTTGGTAGGTCAGGAAGTCGCTATCAATCAGAATAGGAATGTGAATAGCAAATATTATTTTTGACATTTCGAATTTTACTTGGATTCCTGCTAATTCATAATAATTATATGGGTTCTTGAATTTAATGATTTTATTTTCGCCATGAATCGATGAAACATAATTCACTAAATCCATTAATTGTTTTAGCGGTATAATTGAAGTATGTTAGCTACCTAGATGTGCAAAGATCATAGCATTTTCTAAATTATCTACAAGGTTTATTAAGTTTTGACAATTTAATATTATTTGATCGAGAGCATTCGGTGACCGTATATACATGAACATTTGGTCGGTGAAATTTTTTGACATATTGTAAATATCATTCAATCGTTTTTCTAACAATAGCTGATTTTGGTACAGGTTACTTATTGATTTGTTATAATGATCAATAAGCTGTATATTAAGAGAGTATTGCAATTTCAATTGGTGTGTAATTGAATTTTGATTTTCGATTAAATTTTGAATTTGCGAATTATACTTAATTTCGTCATCATGATCTAAAGTTCCAAAAAACCATTTACTTACAGTTCCAAACCCGTTAAATAACCCCCTTTTAGTTCTATTTGTATTTTTAACATTGTAAAAGGCAAGATTATTTAGTTTTACTCTAGTGGTGTTTAATAAATATTTTGCATGCTCAAATAGATTATATACTAATTCTACGTCTTCAAATTTTGTAAAATTTAATGAAGTTTCTAACTTAATATAAAATTTTTCAGCATTTGCCAACTGGACGATTAATAAACTGGTGTCGACAAAATGTAGAAAAGTATGTTTAGTTTGTATTAATTTTGTTCTTCCTATTTCTAAGAGTAGTAAAGGAGAATCTAATTCTTGAATTTTTACATTGCTACTTTTGATTAGTGGTAGAAGTGGAAGGGCCAGGATCAAGGATATTATTGTCCAAGTGATTATCATTCTGTAAAGAAATTCGAACATTAGTGAGAGGTTTTTTTACTTTTGATTTATGAATCGTGCGATTTTTTGACGTTAAAATCTTTTTTAATGAATCTTTCTTTATTGATGATTTTATAAAACGAGGTTTTGATTTATTTCTAATTGCTTCTCTATTTTTTATAAATATTTCCTGTCCTTCTTTATACTGTATAGGGTTTTCTCTAGTTTGGTTACGTTTTTCTATAATTTTGGTCTTTTGTTTTAAGGTTTTATTGTAAATAGTTTCGTATAGAGTTTGGAGTCGTAATTTTCGTTCGTTCAAGTATTCGTTTATTGTATGTTCATCTGTCAAGTCGAAGGGGTCAAGAGCTTTCGTATTACCTAGAATTATATCGTAGGGTCGGTGTCCTGTAACACTATGAGTAGAGGAGTTATATCCGATAACAGCAAACTGTACAATCTGTTTTATATTCATGTTAGGATGCTGCATTTTTAATACTCTTCAGTTTTCTAAAAGAGATAAATGAAATCTTTCGACTGGGCTATTGCTGTTTAAATTTTGAGGTGTTGTAAAATGTAATTTTATTTTATGCAATTTACAGAATTCCTTTAGTAATTCGCATTTAAACTCGGTTCCGCTATCACAAATTATCGAATGTGCTACGCCAAAACGGGACACAAACATACTTAAACATTCTATAATTGTAGCCGAATTAAGAACAGGTTCTACAATGTAAGCCTGACCATATTTTGAAAATGAATCAAGTATCGTTAAAAATTTAGTTTTCATTATTTGGAAAACGTCTATATGGATAGTTTCGAAAGGTTTAGTAGGGGTGACAGTTAATGAAAATTTAACTTGTGGAGGATGTCTATCGTATTTTGCTTGATTACATATGTCGCAGAGGTTTATATACTTTGTAATGTCAGAATTCATGTCGGGCCAATAATACTTAGTTTTAAGGGCATTTTGGGTTTCATTAATACCGCGGTCTTATTGTCTTATTTTCATGATGGTACTTAGTAGTGTAGCAAAGTATGTTCTACCCCGAGTACCCGTTTCTGCCACCAGGGGCGTTTGTGGCGCTAGTGTCGCCCACGTGGTGCGCATGCGCGCGTCATCTGTCATCTGTCATCTGTCATCTGTCATCTGTCATCTGTCATCTGTCATCTGTCATCTGTCACCTGGAAAAGTTCTAGAAACTGCCGCTAGGTGGCGTTGGGGGTGCCAAAGTTGTCAAAACTACCGCTAGAGGGCGCTAGTGGTGCCAAAGTTCCAGAAACTGTCACTAGATGGCGTTGGTGGCGTCAAAGTTCCACAAAGTGTTAGTAGATGGCGTTGGAGAGCGGCGGCCATGTTTAGTCCAATTATGTTAAAGTTCCCGAAAGTGTTAGTAGATGGCGTTGGAGAGCGGTGACGACGGCGGCCATGTTTAGTCCAATTATGTTAGAGTTCCACAAAGTGTTAGTAGATGGCGTTGGAGAGCGGCGGCGGCGGCGGCCATTTTTAGTCCAAGAATACTGGTCTTGAACGTGTTGGCAGTTCAGCCAACCTGTCATCTGTCACTAGAAATACTGGTCTTGAACGTGTTGGCAGTTCAGCCAAAAAAGAAGAAGTCACCTGTCATCTGTCATCTGTCACATGTTGCCATAAGGGCACAAAGCGCTTAACTTCACTGTTATTGGTCCAATTGAATCGCGGAAAAAACAGGCATTATCTATGAGTGACGTAGATGTCAAATTTAAAGAAAAAACATGCGCAATGAACGTTGCCGAAAGGGCATTAGTGCTTAACTTCCTTGTTATTGGTCCAATTGAATCGCGAAAAAAACAGGCATTATCTATGAGTGACGTAGATGTCAAATTTAAAGAAAAAACATGCGCAGTGAACGTTGCCATAAAGGCATTAGCGCTTAACTTCGTAATTATTGGACCAATTGAATCGAGGAAAAAACAGGCATTATCTACAAGCGACGTAGCTGTTAAATTTAAAGAAAAAACATGCGCAGTGAACGTTGCCATAAGGGCACAAAGCGCTTAACTTCACTGTTATTGGTCCAATTGAATCGCGGAAAAAACAGGTATTATCTATAAGTGGCGTAGATGCCAAATTTAAAGAAAAAACATGCGCAATGAGCGTGGCCATAAGGGCACAAAGCGCTTAACTTCGTTGTTATTGGTCCAATTGAATCGCGGAAAAAACAGACATTATCTATAAGTAACGTAGATGTCAAATTTAAAGAAAAACATGCGCAATGATGGTTGCCATAAGGGCACAAAGCGCTTAACTTCGTTGTTATTAGTCCAATTGAATGGTGAAAAAGACAGGTATTATCTATATGTGACGTAGATGTCCAATGTAAAGAAAAGCATGCGCAATGATGGTTGCCATAAGGACACAAAGCGCTTAACTTCGTTGTTATTGGTCCAATTGAATGGTGAAAAAGACAGGTATTATCTATAAGTGACGTAGATGTCCAATGTAAAGAAAAGCATGCGCAATGAACGTTGCCATAAGGGCACAAAGCGCTTAACTTTGTTGTTATTGGTCCAATTGAATCGCGGAAAAAACAGACATTATCTATAAGTAACGTAGATGTCAAATTCAACTTCATCTTCTTTACTTGAAAAATGTTGATCACGCAATTGATTTTTGATTTACGGAAATGTATAAAAGTCGTTTAGACTTAGATGTAAAGAAAAGCATGCGCAATGAACGTTGCCATAAGGGCACAAAGCGCTTAACTTTGTTGTTATTGGTCCAATTGAATTGAGGAAAAAAACAGACATTATCTATAAGTAACGTAGATGTCAAATTTAAAGAAAAACATGCGCAATGATGGTTGCCATAAGGGCACAAAGCGCTTAACTTCGTTGTTATTGGTCCAATTGAATGGTGAAAAAGACAGGTATTATCTATATGTGACGTAGATGTCCAATGTAAAGAAAAGCATGCGCAATGATGGTTGCCATAAGGGCGCAAGGCGTTTATCTTCGTTGTTATTGGTCCAATTGAATCGCGGAAAAAACAAACATTATCTATAAGTAGCGCTTAACTTCGCTGTTATTGGTCCAATTGAATAGCGAAAAAGACAGGTATTATCTATAAGTAGCGTGGATGTCAAATTTAAAGAAAAAACATGCGCAATGAGCGTGGCCATAAGGGCACAAAGCGCTTAACTTCCTTGTTATTGGTCCAATTGAATTGAGGAAAAAAAACAGGCATTATCTATGAGTGACGTGGATGTCAAATTTAAAGAAAAAATATGCGCAGTGAACGTTGCCATAAGGGCACAAAGCGCTTAACTTCGCTGTTATTGGTCCAATTGAATAACGAAAAAGACCAGTATGATCTAGAAGTAGCGTAGATGTCAAATTTAAAGAAAAAACATGTGCAATGAACGTGGCCAAAAGGGCACAAAGCGCTTAACTTCGCTGTTATTGGTCCAATTGAATCGCGGAAAAAACAGGTATCAGGTAAAAGTGACGTAGATGTCAAATTTAAAGAAAAAACATGCGCAATGAACGTTGCCATAAGGGCACAAAGCGCTTAACTTCATTATTATTGGTCCAATTGAATGACGAAAAAGACAGATATCATGTAAAGGGGACATAGACGCTAAATTTAAAGAAAAGCATGCGCAATGAACGTTGTCATAAAGGCATTAGCGTTTAACTTCGTTATTATTGGTCCAATTTAATTATGAAAAAGGTAGGTATTATCTATAAGTGCCGTAGATGTCAAATTTAAAGAAAAACATGCGCAATGAACTTGGCCATAAGGACACAAAGCGTTTATCTTCGTTGTTATTAATCCAATTGAATTGAGGAAAAAAAAAACAGGCATTATCCACAAGCAACGTAGATGCTAATTTTACGAAAAAATTGCTTGATCATGATTGGATAATTATGTCACGTGATCTATATCTAGAGGGGGTTATTATATAATATTTATTAATAACGCTTGGAGGGATTATTGCTTTAAGACATGCGTCGTCAAGACAAACATATTTGGGAAAAAGTCCTTAAATTTGAAGAAAGACTCAAGCAACTTCGTAAAGATATTAAACTGTACGAAGACAAAGAAAACGTTATAAAGCAGTTGGGCGATTTAAATTTGGACAATACAAGAATACCGAAAAAAGTACTATGTTGTTGCTGTTACCCCTTAAGACGAATTCAACCAACACCAACAGTTCTTCAGGTGCCGGTGACGCCATGGATGGACAATTAAATGGTGAAATTAACAAGACATTTACAATATCGTGCCTCACGTTATAAATGTATTCAAAGAAGGTTTCGATCCCCATGTAATGTTGCAATAAACAACTAAAAATATGCAAAAGGTGTTTCATTAAAACTCAAAAATTTTTCATATCATTTATTAAAAATCAAAAAAAATTTCATTTCACCATGTGTAATATTTTTCGAAGAAAAACAAAAAAATTGTGCTGAAAGAGTATATAATAAAGAACGAAGCGTTTAATTATTTTTTTATTATATTCAATTTACTTGGTAGGTACATTTTATTCATAAAAAGATATAATTTTTGTCAATAGGGTTTTCAATTGTTCTTTTAACCCTACGCTGGGACAGGGTATGTTAAATAGATTCCAACTAAATTGTCCAGCTTCAACAACTTTTTTCGTATATTCACTATATTTGTAATATACGTTTAAGTTTTTGTTGAAAAAGTAAATGAAACCATCTATATATCTAAACGCTGATGTCAAGTCCATCGGTATACCGGGAAATTGATCGGTTATACGTCCACGACTAATTATTTCTCCAGGATCATTATTGTATTCTACATAGGAAACGTTGTTATAGAAAACAAAAGTTCTACCACTATTTGATTGAAATAACGCATTAATATAAGCATCTGAGGGCACAGGTAAATAATAATCATTTTGAATATTTAAATTTGGAAATGAGGCTACATAACATTTTCGATTACCAAACGTTATTAAATCCCCCGCTGAATTTTGAAAAATGTGAGAAAATGGGGTCGAGGAAGTCTTAAGTTCATTGGGTAGATAATTACTTAACGGCTCGGGACTTGAAGGTATGAGCATACTATTTAAATCAAATTTCCACAAAGATGTATTAAATCCGACGTACAATCGATAATTAGGAAACGTTGGAGCTGTTGCAAGAAACATGAAATCAGGTGATTTAATATTACATAAATTTTTGTATTGAAGCGAAACAGTCATCGGCGCCTTAACAGAAGAAGAAGAAGAAGAAGAAGAAGAAGAAATGTGTTTTCGAGTGGTTGGAGGATAAATTGTACTTGTTGTCGTTGTCGTTGTTGTCGGCGTTCGTCGTCGTCGTGGACCATACAAGAATTCTAATGCATTCTTATCATCTTCATCTAGAGGAGTTAACTTTTGCTGATACCATGGAAACATTATTGCAGACTCTACTTCACTATGTCCTAACCCAAGGGTGTGACCGATTTCATGTACCAACACCATAAGAAAGCTTACTTGACCATCAGGAACATTATCATCATCATCCCCAAAATACCATTGCTCGCCAGCATCCATATGAATTTCAATACATCCATTAGCACTAGGAAAATGTGCGTGAGCCAATATTTTCCC